>OY968831.1:11554892-12154892 GCA_963695495.1 Hololepta plana | reverse complement strand
GAACATTATTCGTCCGTTTCTCCCTTTTATACGGGAGATGTTAAAAGATGTGCAAAGGGTGGTTTTGCGTTACAGTCGTACGCATTTTTCTCTTTGCTCCCGTAAAACAATGGGAGAAGAGGGTACTTTAGCATAAGAATAACAATGTTTATATTAGGGGTACGTTTTATTTAGGCGAAATTATTTTTGTTTATTTGCTTCCACGTTTGAAATAATAATAAAACGAAGCGGTGGAGGCGGGGCAAGGATAAGGAATCAAAAGAATTAAATTACTTTTCCCGGCTCGTGTTCGCCCTTTACTCAACATTGTAAACGTTAAGTAAACTAATCTTCCCCGAATTAATTAATACGAAATTAAATGGATTAAAATTGGCGTTTAATTAAGTGCAAGGCAATTAAATTCGCGAATTGTTGCCAGCTTTAAAATACGAGACACCGAATTATCAATAGACGAATCCGGTTTAGGAGATTTAAGGTGGTTGTCGTACGATGAGGATGAAATTGCAACCAATAAAATGAGCTGTACAAAAGCGAAAAAGCTATTTTCTCCGAGGGATTTGTGCCCCTATTTTTCTTTTTCTTTTTGACTCGATTGAAATAATTTTTTTGCTTCTTCTTATTCGATTGGATGTTAGAGAATCGTTCTTTCGTTCTTTTGCTATAAAGTTATTATCCAATTTAACATTAAATCGTTGTTAATATTTTCAGCACGTGGGATGGATCTTAATTCGTTTTACGACCACATCAAAGCTAAACACGTGGGCGTATTAGCATTTCATTCATTCATTGTTGTTATTGCGCTTGAAATATTTTCCGAAAGACTTTCTGCACTCTTAATTTATTCGATAAACGAAAATAGGAAACAAATTGATTTTACGTTAAATTACTATTATTTTTTCCTTCTTCTGAGAACAGAAAATAATAAATTTATCTCATTTGCATGTATAATGACGCTACTTAACAATGGCATTAATTATTTATAAGTCTCATGACGTGCGAAGAAAAATAGGGTCAATTTAATGATGATTGATAAATAAATAATAACACTGAATCCGATAGAATGGAAGAAAATGTTTTCTTTTTCATGGTACGAGGGCAATTTCGAAAGACATCCAGCTAAGAAGCAAAAGACGAACGATTACAATTTTTTGCTTGAAATTGGTTTGATATTTGCAAGTTTGTAGAGAAAGTTTGGCGTCGATTACAAATAAGCAAACAATTATGTGTTGAAAAATTCATGAGATAAAACTACTTCTTGTTGAGTGACAAATAAACTAGTTTAAAGTTTAAGACATTCTAATCACATAATGTGTGACTCGATTTCAGTATTATCTGCCTTTTAGCCCCGATTTGGCACTTAGCGACTTTTCTTTCTCGCAAAAATATTAAAAAACATATTTGGTGGGAAAAAGTTTGAACCAAGGAGCTAATTTATATCGGCTACATTTTTCCTTCAGACATTAAAACGAATCTTTTTTAAAGAAACGTTGATAAAAGTGTTTAAGGTAATTAACGTTGAAAAATAATAAGTTCACATTATATGAGTTTTTTTTCACAGTTACACAGATTTCTTTCTGAATTACCCTTGTATCGTATAACCTATTTGTTAAGGTCAACATCAATTTAATTTGATAAATTCGATTGGATTAAGTTGGTTTTATTGAATGTATTTAATGCATTCATAAACATTTTCCATCTCGTTTCAATTTTAATCCATTTAAATCGTACAGCTTGAATAAAGATGAAATGTTGATAATAAACCGTAGTGTTTAGCGTCGCTCGTGTCCCCGTGCATCATTTAACGGATTCAAATGTCTGCGACGACGTTATTTCTCGTCCACCCTCATCTTCTAAACTTACCCATTTATATAACGGCTCTATAAGTGATTTTCGTTACGATTTTAAACACAAAAGGAAATTAATTTCTACAAAATAGGTAGCTTGAATTACGTCTGCCGACTATTATTCTTGGTCAACGTACGCGCGTATTGTATTTAAGTTGTTAATGATGATGATGACAGCGATGATAGTAATAAATCGAATACACCCATATAAATTACTTAATCCCATAACAATAATTTCCAAGATAAACTGCAAACAAATTCCGATTAACGCCGATTCTAATCGATGAATGAACGGAAAAAGAAAAAGCAATCAATTATATCATAATTAATTAATAAACGAAATGTTTTATGATCAAACAGTTCTTCGCTAATTAGCAAGGACAATTATTGTTGAATAAATATTCTTAAATATTTTTATTTTAAGTTGGTACGACAAAGAAAAAGTTATTAATAACATCGAACATCTAGGCGACAGGCTAATAAAGCTTTTCTATTTTTATGCCATTTCACCAGAAAGCTCTGCTAAAATAAAAAGGATTTGTTTAAAACATAATAAATCTTAATCTGCACGTTTAGCTTAGTTTGAACGACGTTAAAAAATTACCTATGATTTTTTATTATTAAATATAAAGGTAGCAAAAAGACAGTAAACGAAGTGTTGCTTATACATCAATAAATAAGTACGTTATGATGAAGGATTTCATCCCAAAAAATAAGAGGAAAAAATAAAGGCGCTAGAAAGATGCGAGTAAACATATTACACGTGAACTTTGTACAAAAAATAATAAAAAGTAAAATATGTAATAATAATAGTGGTGCGTCTCGACGAAATTTATTTTGATTTTGTCTTTCATTTTGTCAGGACACGTTTTCGCAATGTTATTGCAATTATTATCATTATCATTAAACAGGAATGCGTGAGTCTTCTCTTTAATTAAAACCCACACGTTTTCAAATTACTTAATTTGTTGGAAATTATTCTATTGAAGAAGAGCAATAGTAACAAAGCGGAATTCAAAGAGAAGACGTAGGCGATAGTGATGTTAATGACAAAGTCATTGAAATTAGAAGAGAGTGAAATTTACTTTTAACGGCAAAATGTTTGTGTAACTTTGGTTTTCCATTTTCCATAATAATGTACAGAGACGTCGCCTAGAACGATAAATACAATATTTTAATTTCAAAGCATCGTTTATGTCGAACAATGCAAGCGACTAATTCATGATTTTCTGGTAGCTTTTATTGTAATGCGTAAGTTGCATCGAAAGTTTTTGCAAACTAGAAAAACAAAACTAGCCTTTTAAGAAATATTCTTCTCATTGTTCTTCGAAATACTCTCCTCTGAACACAATACATTTCTGCATGCGATAAAGCCAATTGTTAAAGTAAGAACTTAATTTTTCTTAAGAGAACTAATATACCAAGAGTTTGAAGGCTTCAACCGCTTCATTTTGCATTAATAAATCGCAAACCACGCAATTTATCCTTTAATCTAGGAAAGAGGAAGAAATCTCAAGGTGCCAGGTCTAGACTGTATGATGGGTACTCCAGTAATTACATGTTTGACGCCTTTAAATAGACTTTTGCGTTGCACTACTATCATGGTGTAGAACTAATTTACTTCGAGGCCGATTTTCGCGACCATTTTCAAACACTTTCGGCAGACCACGGAATCAAATCTAATGGTAACTATTAAACTATATAACAATGTACTTTTGTTGTGTGATGCATTTTTCAAACCCACATTGATTGTATTAGTTTGCAGCAATTTTCGGTGCTACCTTCGTGTATGCACGCGAAACGTTTTTCATGTTTTTCTGCGTGTAACAATTGGTGATCGTTGTGGTTGAATATGAACGGGCTTAATTATGACATAACAAAAATTACACAATTACAGGAAAACCTAACAATTTCAATTGAAAGTCTTCAATATTCAATAATATTTTAGGGTGGGCTAATTATAAAGGAATGAGCTTTTGAGAGCGTACGAAAAGGAAGCATTTGGAATTGACGTTATTTCTTAAATGGAACATTCGATTAAAACATTCGAACAATAATTGCAAATTTCTATTATAAGCAATCACTTGTAATTATAAAAGTTTCTAGTTTTCATTTTAACGACGACTTTCATTATTTGTCTTGCTTATTACGACTGTATAAATGAAACTTTTTCGTTTAAAATTTAAATACTAGATTCATCTTTTATTCCGGTCCATTGACAAACAGCAATTCTGCAAACGTAAAAAGGACATTTCATAATAAATTTATGAAATTTTTCTGAAAATTCATATACAATAGACCGGATGGTTTCTTATTATTATTACCAACATTTCCTTTCATTACAACAACTATTTCATGTTTCTCTACGTCTTCTTGTTCTTATTATCATTACTGCCATGATCATGTAACACACTGTTGTACGACTTGCAGACAACATAAAAATAATATTAAGAAAATTACTCCGAAGATCGTGTGCGAAAGAAAGACCGACAGAGAGACCGAGAAAGATCCTGTCATAAGTTGTACTCGCTTGGGAGGAGATGCAAATGAGAAATAAAAAAGATATTCGCCATAGTTGTTTCTCGCTTAATATTATACTTTCATGCACTTTAAATTATTCATTCATTCACATCAGCTTACATACGAACTATATGCATATTATAGGTAATATAGCTACGAAATTACTTTATTGTGACCATTAATAAATGACGAACATTTTTCTTAATCGACGTCGAAAATTCCAACTGGCGAAAATGATGCATCTTTTGCTGCAAGCGAAATATTAATCTCACAATTAAACGCATACAATTGAATTTCTTTTCTAACTCAGAAAAATTTTAAGTCAATTAAATGAAATCGAAATAGCGGACAAAGAAGTTAAATTAGAATTAATTCAAAAAATTAAAATGTGTAATAAACATAATTTGCTCAAAAACTTAAATAAGGTAGCATATATTTAAAAAATTATACATTATATGAGGTTTTAACATTTTCGCATAGCATTTTTGCAAAACGGGAAAAATATTAAACATTTTCCAAAATCAAACGTGCTACCTGTTTCTTGTGTGCGTAACCGTGGCCCGATCTCGTATTTGTTTGTTGTCGGTGGGTGCACGTGTTCTTTATAAAAAAAATTTAGGTGAAGGTCGTTTTCAAGTAAATAATAAATTTATATTAAATGGTTATATAAACATACGTAAGCGTATTTTACCTTAAACTAACCAGTAAATATGAAATTACTCGATATTAAAAGCAATAAATAAGAGACTTTCGACGAGAATTCTATCATCTTCCTTATTGTTCTTGTTTGTTTATCGAGATCAAAAGAACTTTATTGCAAACATTTTAAAACCGAAAACAAATGATTTTGTATGGAAGATAACAGATGGAAGTAAACATTTTTCCGAAATTAAAAATCGAAGACTGCAATGAAAATTGCTGAATAAGAGGAAAAACGATGTCAAAACGTAAAAGAAAAATACAAAAACTTCCTATTTCGAAACTAAAATCCACTCCTTGTGCGATGAAGAAAGTGAAGAGATTCGAAATTATTATAATGGAAAACCTTCAGTTACACTCTATAAAATACTAATAATAAAAATTGTAGTTATTTTATATATGAAAGTGGAAAATTGTAAGAGAACGTGAAACGAAAGAAGTATTATAAAAGAATGTTTTAAATTGGTGGATGCGCCTGGCATTAAAACTAGTTATACACACGTTTCTCACGTTTCGTAACAACTTCATCTCGAGCAATTTCCACTTTTATTTTTCATTAAAACAAAATGAAAATGGATTAAAATAAATGTAATTTAATTTTTTTTGTAACTTGAGGTCGACAATTTAGTTTACATTTTTCTTTAATTTCCTCTTGCTGTCTGCTATGACACACACGAATGGCAATTTTTTTTGTAAAAATTCGAAACATTAAAAATTCTTTCAGTCACAGTTTTATTATTATTAGCATTCGTACGCCCAAGGAATGAAAATGTGATCGTAGAATGAACAATGTTTCAGGTAAGGGAATAATAACCGTTTTATTGACCCATAAAAGCATGGATAGGCATACAGTTTTCGAAAAGAGCAAAACGAGAATTGATAATATACAGGAAAACTGAAAGCTTTACACAAAACAAAGAGAAAAACTTGTTTCCTCCGATCCTTTTCGTTTTTATTGGGCAATAAATAAATTTAAATCGACCACATCGATATTCCAGGTTCATTCGAAACGCTTATTTGAACGGGAGACGCGATTGTAAAATGTTTTGCATCCATATCTCTTTGCAAACAAAAAGTAAAGTAAACACTTGTTACGCTACCGTTAACTCCTATCATCTGCCCATCTACCCATAATAATTATTATTATGGAAACGTCTATATAAGAATTCCCCTATCTCCGTATTGTTCTTATTTCTGTTATTATTATTACCAGCATCCGTCGTTTATTTTTCCTCTAACGTAATTTTCCGTACGGATAATTTCCTTCTGGAATGAGATTCGATGCACGGAATATTAATTTTAGTTTGGAATTACAGTTTTTCTTCTTTCTTACTTGCGATTTACAACAACGAACGAAAAGCATTTCGCTTGTTTTCGGTGTATCAACGTTATAACACTAACATTTGAATTTGATGGTAAACAAGTGGAATAAAGTTCATTTACGCCTGGAAGATGTTTGTTGTCGGAATTTCTTTTTGTAAATTGCATAATTACTCTGTTACTTCCGAACCGGACGAAATTTAGTTGGTATTAATATACGGGACGCGTTATAGAACGAGCAAAGAGGCGAAGGATGCTAACCCCTTTTGTAAACAAGCGCTATTAGCGTACGTCGAAAAGTTTATTTACCTTATCAAGAGAGGTTTTTCATCCACGCTACGTTTTTTCTTTCCTTTTCCCTTTTACGAAAACCCCTCTTTTTTAAATATAAAACGTTAAAATTTATTTTCTCGCGCGCTTCGCAAATTACCAAAAAGAAAACGTGACGAGGAAAAGCGTCGCAAAAAGTATACAAGCACAAAAAAAAATCACACACACACACAAACGCACACACAAAATCGTCACTCACCTGGATAGTTCTCGGTGGTGATGTTGTACTCTTCTTCTTCGCCGCGAAGGATATTGTCAGGAGTAGTTCTGTCTAGTCCCATGGCCGAAATTGGAGTGTGTACGCGTCGCGACGTCTGCCGAACTTGGCGGGCAGCGAAAACGTACTCTCCATCTCTTTCGTTTACGTCATCCACGACCTAGCGTCCTCATTGGTACGTTTCCAATGCCAGGTCTAGGTTAAGGGTAATCATAACAAGGTAGATCGGAACAACACGCACGGCAAAAGTAAGTGAAGCGGCTCTTCTGCAAATATTTTCTCCTTCGATTGGTGTCGATGAGGGGACGACACGACTTATAAGAAATTAATGAAGCTTTTCCTGCGTGCGACTTTAACATCGTCTTCTACCACCGCCAAGTAAGAAAGACGTTTGGACCCATGTGATTACGAATAATTTGCGTATAAACACCGTATGTCCAGAATTGTCGGTATTAAATAGTTATAAAGTTCTATAGCTCGAGGGAAAATACTATTTCCAGTGTGTTTCACCTACATGCCTTTTTTTTTAATATCCTTTATGCTCCTTTCGCTTTGTTTTCTGGATGCTACCGGATAATAAATAATACAAAGGGCGTCCTACAAGCCGCATTTACGAAATCCTCCTACAATCAGTGTAAAACAAAAACAAGCGCAACTGAAAAAAAAAACAATAATAATAACGATTCTTATCGGTTTTTATTTAAACAAACCCAGTACAAAATTTTATTAAAAAATAATTAGTAGATAACCATCTTTGAACAGATTAGAATGGTACGAAAGAGAATAATTGGACCGAGATCTGCACGAGTCTAACGACTCCTTTCGTTGCTGTTAGATGTTTCAGCAGCTCCGCGGCTGTATCGACCGTATTTGGCACCTGCGGCCGTTAATGGAACCGTCTTGTTCGTTCCTCGGTCGAAAGTTGTTCTAATCTCTTTTTTTTTTCGCGACCTTTTTTCTTTGGTCGCTCCTTCTCGTTTTGCAGCTGAAAACATAATAAAATTCGTCAAATACAGTGAAAGAAATAAAAATCATTTACACTGTCCGGCACTTCCACGATCCTTCACAATCGGCGCGTTCGATTGCAGACAATGGTCGGAATCGCAATCGTATTGTCGCTTTTGCCATTGCCATACCGTATATCGTCCGGATCTTTTTTGTTGCATTGGTTCGAAGCCGTTTTTTCGATATGAAAATGAAAAATCACTCGGGCAAAATCTATAGGCTTAAAAGGATTCCCAACAATAGATACATATACATATGGAGACAGATATTGTTATATAAAAAATTCGATAAAAATGAAAATTGCTTTGGATATAAAAATAAAGTGAAAGAATTTCGCGTTCCTTATTTTCTTTTCTTTATAATTAGCACAACTCCTCATTTGTAACAGAATGGTAGCACATTACAATAAGGCCATTGAAATAAATGTACACATCAATTTCGAATAAAAGCAAATTGGCTAATAATTTTGTTAGCGACTAAATTACAGCCGTATATTACGCAAAATTATTGTTAAAGTTTTCAATTGGATTATAAACATTATTAGATAGTTTCGGCGACAAATGTGTCTAGGACAAAACTAGTTTCAGAATTTTATGTTTCTTTTGCAACAATAATAAAGAAATTGCCTTTCTTTTGCACTATACATTACACTGTTTTCAATAATTAATCATTTTTTTTTGGTGATAATAATTAATTAAACTTTTACCGCACAAGTACTTTTTTGTTTGAACAATATTTATTTTCCATTTGCTGGAAAAATAAACTTTTAATTATAAAGAGAATATCGTACAAATGAGAATAAGAAAGTTGATTGAAAAACGAACAGTGAAACTACAGAGAAGTAAGTCTTCAGTTCGATTCGACACGTGTTAAATATACAGAACAACTTATTCTATTAGAAAAGAGCAGTAAAATGAAAATGGAAAAAATCGTTTATCATCGTTAATAGTTAATGAAATTCTCCTCTCCAAATTGAAATTGATTAATAGAAAAATATTTATTTATACCGAATTAACAATTATTTAATTTGCAAATTAATTAATTACAATGAATTTACATGTTAATGCCTTCGGACTTTAAACAAATACGAAATGTGTTTTTTGTAGTCAAATATTGATTGTAATGAGGAGAACGGTTTTCCTTTTTGGGGGATAAGGTGCAATGGACTTTGTCAATAATTTAAAAAATACATTTATATAAACGTATTTCATTTTTGAATTTTCTTTCCGCCTCGTTTCCTTTCACTCTTCTGATTTTATTCTCGTTTAAAATCCCATTTGTTTCTCTAAAGAGCGACAGGGCGAGAGAAATGTGAAAGAGTAAAAGTATTTAGTAGTCTCTTGCTTTCATTTCGAACGTTGACCCCATCATTTAAAGAGGGATGTATATCCTTGGGGCGTGGAACAAAATGGACAAATACGGTTTTCGCACAGATCTGCCATAAGACGTTGTATATATTCCTTAAGCATTTTCCTTCACTTTAACACCAACTTTAATGTCACTCTCCTATTAAAATAGATTAAACTTTCCTCCCTGTATTTACTTACATAAAGTAATTTGGTTATACGCAACATTATCTAGAATATTTTCTCGTTAATGAAGGAGACTTTAAATAAGATAAAAAAAAACGATTCAAATTTGTCCTATCTGCGACAAAGAACAGGGGTATGACGAAATTAGCAGTAACGAGATATTGCTATAATATATTTCGTCATTTTTATTTTGTTGCATATAAATAGATACAATGTTGAAGATGTTTAAAGAACTTTTTACTTGAAAAACAATAAGCAAAATCCTTAACAAAGTTTAAAGTCTATAAAACATTATTTCAGACGTAAAACTAAAACCTTAAAGAGATCTAAATCTCTAACGCTCTGCAACGGAATATAGTGTATTAAGTTTAGCAAACGTTAAGAACTCGTGCTTCAATTTAATTATATTTTATCTCAGTGTATAAAGTGAATTAAATTAAGTTCTTTTCTGCTAGAAATTTTTAGTGCGAAAGTGTCTCATATTCGTATGCTTTTAATTTTGCAATCGCACTGGTTCCGTTCTTGCACCATTGATTATTGGCTATTGACATTTCGCAAAAAAAACTCTCTCTATGTGCTGAAAATGGTCCAAAATAAAATCGAGATAAAGTCCTTGGCGTAGATAAAAGCTTATTTTCGCATGCGTCACGACCACAAAAGTCCTGCTTTTACTGGCTGCCTGTTTGCTTTCCCTGTGCCACAGGTGTCTGTGCTGTTGCTTTTCTACCTATAAGCTCTCCGTGTAAAATATATTACATGAGCAACACAATACAAAATCCCAGATGGTATGAGGGTATAGATACTGCTTCGGTCGATTGTCCTTGAATTTCGATTATCCTCATCCCCTGTTGCATTTTACTCCTGTTGCTCCCGTATTTACGGTTGTTATTATTATTACCGTTGATCCGTATACACGTTCCTTTCCATTTTCACTTCCCTTCTGCTCCTGCACTCTCGCAGATTTAACGTTTTAGCTAATTTATGGCTTATTGTTGTACGATTTGATTTTTTGTTCTCTTTGTTTGAAAAGCTTGCTCTTGTTAAAGTTCCCTCTTTTCGTATTCCTCTTTCCGGTCATATGATCATGAGAATTTACGAGGTAACACTAGAAAGTTTGCAATTAAGATTTAAATGCTGCGTATTAATGTAAATGATGGATGGCTTTAGGCAAAATAAATTAAAAACTCCAGAAAAAAGTTTCCCGCATAAATTACAATTAGCTTATGGAAATTCTCTGAATGCATCGAGCTTTCCATTTGGTCAACATTAAATTTTCTTCGCTTTAAATAATTTGTAATTTCACATTTGAAGTTATTGATCTTTTACTTTGTTTGTGGTAAATTAAATTTATGTCTAACGTCTGTTGCCTTTTACAGAATATTATACAAAATCTATTTCAGAATGCCTGAAAAATTGATTCTTTAAATCTTAATATGCCTAGGCAACCAACTCTACGCAATAATCAAATCTTAATTCATATTTGAATAAATTACATCATGCAATTCAAATTGTAATTGTATTAACAAAAGTTAAAGAAATAAATTTTTATTAGCCTAACAGCGACCACATTCTTGGAATAAAAGATTTTAATTTAAACTCTATGACCATTTGTGTCAGTGAATCACATCTTTCACCATTTATATTATCTTTGTTTTACCAAGTAAAATGTCAGTTACACGTGTTGTTTGTATATTTTGAAGAAAGTAAATTATTTTACTATATTAATTACTATTAATTGTATTAGCAAATATATAAATACAAAATGGTTAACAAAAGTAAGTAGATTATCTTTAAATTATTTATCTATTAAAACCATATTTTAATAATAGGTTCACAACAGACGTTGACCACAAAACAGAAATTGCTTTTGAGAAAGAAAGAAGCGAAAAAGATACAATCAGCGAAACGTGCACGTTTAATCATAAAAAATTTGCCATTTGCTGCTACAGATGAAAATGTTAAAGAATATTTTGAGAAGTATGGCGAAGTGTCTGAAGTAAACCTATTGAAGAAACCTGATGGCAAATTGGTTGGTTGTGGTTTTGTGCAATTCAGTGCAGTACAACAAGCAGCCAAAGCCAAACATTATACGAATGGCAAAGAATTTTTGGGCAGAAATATTGACGTCAATTTTGTTCTATCAAAGGATGTATATAAGAAAGCTGCTAAAGGAAAACCTGATGGTGATAAAATAGAAATAAAGCAAGAACCCATTGATTTGGATTTAGTTAAAAAGGAGATTGATGAGAATGCCACAGATGAAGCTGTTACTTCAGGTGATGGAAATAATATTGATAATGATGATATTGAAACATCTGATGCTGAAAATGAAGATGAAGAAGATACAGATGAATCTGAGGATACAGATGAAGAAACAGATGATGATGATGAAGAAGAAGAGGAAATAAAAGAAGAAGATAACAATAGTGAAATAATTGATGTAAAAGATAGGGTTTTGCCTAAAAAAGAATACCCAAGAGTTATTTCAAATGATGTACAAGAAGGAAAGACAGTTTTTGTAAAAAATATCCCATTTTCAGCCACAAATCAACAGTTTAAAGAGTGTATGAAACAGTTTGGGCCAGTTTATTATGCACTAATCTGCATAGATAAGTTAACTGAACATTCAAAAGGAACAGGCTTTGTAAAATTTGTGGTAAGTGAAATGAAATTAGTCTAACATATTTCAATAAATATTCTGTTGGGCTTTAATTTTAGAATCTAGAGGATGCAGAGAAGTGTTTACAAGCAGGCACAGAGTTGAAATTAGAGGACAATATTCTTGATTGTCACAAGGCCATGAGCAGAGATGATGTAACCAAAAGAAGTAGTATGGAAAAAGGTGAAAAGAACAGGGATTCACGCAATTTATATCTTATAAAGGAAGGAGGTAACTATAGATTAATAAAACAAGCATGAAGATGTACCATATCTTGATCTTATGCTTTTTTAGTGATACTTGCTGGAACCAAAGCGGCTCAGGGTGTTTCTGCAACTGATATGGCGAAACGACTTCAATTAGAACAGTACAAAACGCAAGTTCTAAGGAATTTAAACATGTTTGTATCGAAATATCGGTTGATAATACATAACATTCCTCCAACGTGGAACGATTCGAAATTAAAAGCTTTGTTTCAAAAGCACGCAGGATCAAAAGCCGTAATAAAAGAGGCAAAGATCATGCGAAATCTACGGGATGTTGATGCAAATGGAGTAGGGAAATCTAAAGAATACGGTTTCGTTTCCTTTTCAACGCACGAGAACGCCTTGAAGGCGCTCAGATCGTTAAACAACAATCCGCAAATATTCGGTCCTAACAAACGGCCAATCGTTGCATTTTCAATTGAGAATAGAGTGATGGTGAAAGCCAGGGAGAAACGTTTGGAGCGATCTAGAATAAACAATCCAAAATGTAAGGATTTCGTGCCGAAGAAAGAGGAGCAGAAACGAGGGAAAAACGGAATGCAAGGGGAAGATACGAGGAAAAGGAAATTGATCGATGAATCGACGGAATCGTTCGCGGGCGTCGCTGCCAAACCGGGAATCAAAAAAATGCGTAGTCGGTATAAGTTACAAACTCAAGCTCAATTGCATCGAGAGCAACTGGGCAAGGAGAAACGTAAAGCTAAACTACGCAAGAAACCATTGAAAGAGCGCGAGAAAGACTTTACGAAACAGCCAAGACAGAAGATCAATCACAAAAGCGAGACCGACAGCTTTAATAAATTAGTTAGCAGTTACAAGAAAAAATTGTACGACGCTAATTTAGATGTGAAGAAGAATAAATGGTACGAATCGTGATAGTTCGTTGTCAAGATTATGTATGTTTGCGTGTAATTCTTTCAAAGTCCTACATTATGCGCTTCCTTGGACCTTCACAAGACTCCATCATTACTCAAATATAATCACATAATTCCTTTGCATTAGGTGCTTTAAACTTTAAAGAGAAATTTCTACGCTCAATTAAACACGAAACAATAGGATCCCAGATGATGCGCGACACAGCTCGTGGTTCATGCAAGTAAAAGGAACGCGTCCATTTAACAAGAGAAAATGTGAAAGTTTCCATTATAATCGCTCCTGTAAATCAAGATCCGTTTTATGGATTTATTCGCAGTTTTGATCACGCGATGTAAACAACGCATTCGCTTCTTTACAGTGCGTTAACATTTAAATTTCTGTCTTAAATGTATTTAAATATGAGTGTTAAAAGACTATCATCGCATAAATATTTCTATATTAAACGGTACCGTTCAACAATCGCCGCAACGTCGTCTTCAAGCGAAGACATTTGCGATACTACGTTTGAGAAAGATTTATTAGATGCAAAACCGTATTCGGCGATACCTGGTCCTAAACCTTTGCCGATCTTAGGTAACACATGGAGATTGTTACCGATTATTGGCCAGTACGACATCTCCGACGTGGGCAAGTTATCGTGGAAATTATACAACATGTACGGGAACATCGTCAAATTGAGCGGTTTAATCGGACGGCCGGACTTACTGTTCGTTTATAACGCCGACGAAATCGAAAAGGTCTATCGACACGAAGGGCCTACACCGTTACGGCCGTCGATGCCTTGTTTGGTCAAGTACAAGAGCGAAGTGAGAAAGGATTTTTTTGGGAAATTGCCGGGCGTCGTCGGCGTGTAAGTCATTTTAAATTCGAAACTTAATATATTGAAAGTTGGTTTCTATTATTCAAGAAATAGTAACAAATTTCTTTAGAGGAAAGTAAGAGTTTTTCTAATACAATTGACCTCATTGTACATAACTTTTACTACATTCTCTTCAAATCAATGAAGATCGTTCGATAGTAATTTCTCAAATTAATGTGCGATGGTTTTTTATGTATTTTAAATAATAGTATTTGGCTAGTTACGATTGCATTTAACTTTACGCAAAAGAAAGTTTGTATAACGCAACAATGGAAATTATACGTACATTTTCGCCATTATTAGACCTAATATGAAAATAATTGCAAGAATTTCATAACACTAGTTACCACATCGTTTTGCGACAGTAATTAATCTCTATCTTGTACTTATTCTTGTTTCATGATAAAATTAAAGTCACGGAGAACCATGGCGTGAGTTTCGCACGAAGGTCCAAAAACCCGTTTTGCAAATTCAAACCGTTAGAAAATACATTGGACCGATCGAAACTGTAACAAATGATTTCATAGAGAAGTAAGTGGGAGCATTTCATTCTATAATCCACGAATATTAATTACATACATGCATTTAATCAGGATGTTGGCGATGAAGGATGAAAGCGACGAGATGCCGAACGACTTCGATAATGAGATACACAAGTGGTCATTGGAATGTAAGTTCATATTACCTCTTTAAGATCATCCTAATTTTATGGGACAACTTTTTAAAATTGCAAAATAAGCAATTCACATTTTATCCTATGATTTCAGGCATTGGTCTAGTTTCGTTGGACGTGCGTTTAGGTTGTTTGGACTTGAAAATGCCTCAAGATTCGGAACCGCAAAAGATCATCGATGCCGCCAAACACGCGTTACGGAACGTTGCCATTCTAGAATTGAAATTCCCGTTTTGGCGTTACTTTCCATCGACAGTTTGGACCAAATACGTCAACAACATGAACTATTTCGTCGAGTATGCGTTTTGCACGTTTATCTCGATCCGTATATTTAATCGTTGCAATTTTTAGAATATGTATGAAGTACATTAACGAGGCGACGGAACGGCTTAAAGCGAAATCCGTTAAAAACGAAAAGGAACTGTCGTTGATCGAGCGCATATTAGCTAACGAGTCCGATCCGAAAACTGCATACATTCTAGCCCTCGATTTGATCTTAGTTGGAATCGATACGGTAAATTTCGTTTTTGGATAACAAAATGATGCAATTCTCAAATTGTAAATTTTTAAATACAGATTTCAATGGCGGTATGCTCCATTCTATATCAATTGGCCACGCGACAAGAGGAACAAGAGAAGATTCACGAGGAACTCAAAAGGATACTGCCAGATCCGCGAGTATCACTAACATCTAAGCATCTAGACGAAATGATTTATTTGAAAGCGTTCATCAAAGAAGTGTTTCGCGTATATTCGACCGTTATTGGTAACGGAAGGACCTTACAACAGGATCTGGTGATACAAGGATATCATGTACCGAAAGGGGTTAGTTACTGTATATGACTTGTTTGCAATTAACAAATTGAATATTGTAAATTTTTAGACTCAATTAGTGTTCCCGACTTTGGTAACGGGCAACATGAAAGAGCACGTAACGGATCCGGAAAGTTTTTACCCGGAACGTTGGCTTAAGAAAGATTATTACATTCATCCGTACGCATCGTTGCCGTTCGGACACGGCGCTAGGATGTGTTTGGGCAGACGGTTCGCCGATTTGGAAATGCAAATTTTATTGGCGAAAGTATATTGAATTTTCGTGCATTTTCTGACATTTAATCTCATTATTTTACAGCTGATACGAACATATAAATTGGAATATCACCATAAGCCGCTGGAATATAAGGTGACGTTCATGTACGCACCAGAAGGCGATTTAAAGTTTAAATTGTTGAAGAGGGACGATTAATTGTTCTTTACGCAGTTTATTAACAGGTTAGTGACTTAGTGAAAGGATTTGTTAGATAACGCTGTATAGGAAGAAATAATTGCACGCGCAGATTAAAAACTCGCATGAAATTTATATTATTCGCTTTTTTTTCTCTTTATATATAAATATTACAATTAATTACATGCACAATTATTTTAGCGCATTGCCGCCTCTTCCTTATTACATACATTTAAAAAAAGTTTGTAGACTAGGTTCTGCATTATAAAATCTTATAAATAGCATAATTAATATTATTCATTCGAGAAGACGAAAAAATATAGAACAAAATTAAACAATATTCCAAAATTTCAGTTTAAAAAATTTATCGAGAAAAAAATTGGCTAAATTCCGAATAATAAATTTGCAAATAGCAAAATCTAATCTGGCCATACAAATTATGTTTTTTTACATAACTAAAAAACTGCAAAAAAAAGAAGAATATCCGTTTAAATACGGTCGTTATAGAAGCTGCTAAAGAGGCAATTTATTAATTCTTTTTTTCTTTTCAAACGGATAAAAATCCCTAAACGATTTCCATTCGTGCTATTTCTGTATAAGTCTATATTATACTATGAACACACATTTTTCAGACTTATCCAATTCGCATATATATATAATAATAATAATTACACAATTAATTATCTAAATTAATCAACGTTACAATAATTAACAATAATAATACAAACTTTTCGCTAAAGGTATTCGCTTTATCACTTTGTCACTAATCAACTTATTGTTATTATTATTATTAACATCAATTTCTTTTCATTATCGATTTATTTATTCATTCACTTATATCGGCATACGATTTGATTTTTTCTTGTTTTCTAGGACATCGGCCTTTCGTCCTTAAATATACACCGTATTCGCATTTTGGCACACCGCAATCGCCATTCGATATGCATCTAAAAACAACGGAAAAATATTAATTATTTGCGAACGTTTAGAAAAATCATAATTACAATCTATCTTTCAGCGAAAAATATTCGTATCCTTTCTTCATCGTATCACAATCGTCCTCGCCGTTCGTGCAATCGCACGTGCAACCCGAACGATAACCGGGCTCGTACACTTCAGGACAACGACACCTGAAAATCGAATTCAAATTAAAATCGTTACAAACTTTTTATTACTTAGCAATTAATTGCATTTATATGCGAAAAAATGAATACAAATGTATGTATGTACCTATTGTTAAAGACGGAATCTTTAACATTCGAACCGGATCTGATCATTCTCGACGACGTTTCGGTGACGATCGTTTCAATGTTACTACTATTCGACGTTTTCTCGATGCAACTGCACTCGGTGTGATTGTAAAACGGCAATTTCTCCACAGTCGTGCCGTTATTATTTACGCCGGTCGTCTGTAATATCAAAAGGAATATGAAATTGGTTTTCTACGAATCTATAATCGCATCTCCTATAGAGAGCTTGAAAAGGGTGAATTGCATAAAACCCTAATCGTCGTTTGAAATTGTGGGTGGCCTGTTTTACATTACATGTGGACAACTGCAATTGTGAAGGCAATTTGTATCATCGCAATAGTTTAATAATGCATAATTACCTTTCAAAAAAGGCTAATTATGAAAAAAGTGTGTGTATATGGCGAAAGAGTATCGTACGTATGTGGGCGATTATTATTTTGAAATTTTTGCATAATCGTTTTTATTATTGTTATTATTATTTTTTGTTAAATATTAATATAGCTTCTAAAGTGTTTAATGTTTTCAAACAAATTTGCATACTTTTCCATCAACCAGTTGTCGGTTTCATAATACGAAACGCAACAATAATAATATTCCATTGATTTATGTTTATTTAATAATAATCATTACTTTTCCATGTCGATTTACAATGTAATCGCTATATTAAGAATTTATGCAATTCATTCACATATATTATGAGTTTATTATATGTGCAAAAAAATTGTGCAACTACATGCGAATGAATTTCTTTAGCAACAGTAATATGAAAAAAATAAAACTGCAATTGTATTATCTGCAAGAGACGCTTGTTATATGCTACGTATATAACACAGACGTTAGGAGAGATTGCAATTGAAAAGTGGAATTATCAATAATGACAGTTAATTACTTTCGTTAGATCATTATATTTCATTTTCATCCATCTCTATTGCCTCTCTTGTTTTCTCCGATTTTTTCTCTCGAAGCTATGAACTTCATGATGGCTCTTTGTAAGCCAACCGTGCATCTTGTGATCTTTACCATAGTCATTACGTGGATGTATGTTTTCCTTTTGTCCCTTCTCGTACGCTTTCATGTAACTTTGCATTTAACAATCACGTATACACACGTGTCTTTTCGCTGGCGCATTCCGCTTGTGAATGCTTAAACTAGAGAGAAAATTCCGAAAAGAAGAAGGCAAAAATGTCAAAACAAACAAGTTTCTTTCGGAAAAATATGTAATCTTTTTACACGAAACGCATAAATAACAAACATATTTTCTCATACGTTACAAGAGTGAGAGATCGAGAATCGTGATCCTTCTGCGCTTTGAGCGTCTCTCAGCAAACATCCAAAACAGATTATGATATTACAACTAACATTGAATCCCTCTTTCGCTTTAATTACTGAAACCAACCAATAATTAACCTTGTCCCCTTGCCGTTGTTGTACTATACTTAAACGTTAAACACATATTTCATGACTTAATCCTTCTAACACAAAGTTACATTCCGCTTTGCTAGTCTCGTTTTCTACCTCCATTCATAAAAAAAAACTACTTCAATTTTAATTTGTTATAAATTGTTGTTGCAATTTTATTCATTGCATACAAACATCACGATCGAATGATATATTGATTTATTTAGTTACCTTAATGGATGGTCATAAATCTTGTAAAGAATGCCTCATTCAGTGGTCCATGACAAAAGTGTGTACTTCAATTTATATAGGTGGTATTTAAGATATTCTTCACCGTTGGTAATGATAAGTTGATACAAGAATAGGAATTATATTTGTTGCTTTAATAATAATTAAAAAATGTAGAAGGCTCTATTTGAAATGAAAATAATGATTTCTTCAATGCCATTGCATTCATTTTGCGTGTCTTTTAAAACGACTCTTTCTGCAGTAGCTCTTCCGAAGCTTAAAATTTATTAGAATACTAAATGTACTTATTTTAAGAATTTCCCGACTTGAAATTACCAACAAATTTATTGCAGTACACTGTACGATAAAATGACATCAGCTGATTGTTTCCTTAATCTAATCCATTACAGCCATCCTTCTTCCACAACTTCGGAAATCACAAACGTGGAAAGGCAATTATCAAATTAAACAATCAACGAGGGAAATTTATTGCTTTCCTTAAATATAATCATTCCGAGAAACTAGCAATAAACGGCTAAAACTTATTACTATGCTCACTTCAATTGTAATTGTTAATAATTATTATTATAACATTTCCTGAAGCAATCAATTATTATTATTCGAAACGTGAGCGTTATGAATAATTGTAGGGCATTTAACATTGAATCATGTCCAAGTTTTAACGGAAAAAATTAATTAACTTTTTCGTATTATTATACACGAGGGACTAGTTCCTAGGTATATAAGGAAATAGGTCAAATATGAACAATTTTTATTAAAGAGAAATCCATTATTAACACACGTGGACATTGAGTGTATCAAGAAAAAAAAAGTATCTAAATGGCCATAACTAATTTGACGTCGAAATAAACGAGTAAAAAATTAATCTTATTATGAGAATACAAAGAAGGTGAATGTTATTCTGAAAAAAATAAACCGTAGTCTTCCTATTAATCTTACAAATGAAAAAGGAAATAAAAAGTTGAGTGTATCATTCACACTTGATTGAATGACACCACCGCTTTTGGTAATTAATTCAACGAAGATTTCAATTTATTTGCTTATCCGTTTATAATTAAAAGTAAGTTGAAAAAAAAAATTGTTGTTATTTTTATAAAAAGAGCGCAGTAAATTAACGTTACATTTATTACATCCTATTCAGTATCTCTTTCTCTTTTCTTTTTCTTTGTACTTTTCTAGGTGCTTGAATAAAAAAGAGGAATTTATGTGCATAATAAATATATAATAAATTACAAAATGACACATGTATTATTAATATTATTATTATACGTGTGTAAGAGAAGATGGTAGAAAAATAGATGACATTCACTAGGATAATCTAAGATATTTATTCTGTTTTTTTTTTCTGCTTTAATGCTCCTCAAAGAGATTCATCTCTCTTGTACGTTTTGTTAATTTTAATAAGCAATTAAATTGTTATTGCAACTTTATTCTCCCTTGCACACTGTTACTATTCCATTTGTTTATTTTGGAATGGTTTTACAACGTATACAGTAATTTTTGATTTTTATTTTATTATTATTTGGTATAAAAGTTACATTATGTACACCACATGTCCAATAATATCATCTCTGCTAAATGTGTCCAGATGTATTAATCGTTTTTTAAATGCATTTCTCCTTTCCAGCAAGTTTGTTTTCAATTTAACTTTTTGCAATCATTAAAATTTACGGTATTGCTAAAGGATTCTCTCCGTTTTATCTCAAAATGTGCGAATTCGACAAATATTTGCGCGTACTTAAACAATAACACCGGATAATAATGAATATGTCAATAATAATCTCAATTTGTTACACGCATAAAATGAGGAGAGAGTGCAATACCGTATTATGAAACGCACACATATACGTAATTTTAACAACGAATTCGTTATTGCCGTTCGGTCTGAAAATCAAACAAATCGCGTTTTAACGATTATTTTTACAACCAATTAGCCGGTAGAATCCAATTATCGCGGCTCAAATAAACGGACAGCACGGTCACTTTCAATAGAAAAACGATAGTAATAATATTGGTATTCTCTCTGGTTTTATAGTTGCTCAGTGGTTCTTAATACGAGGGTAATTTAGAAAAAGAAAAGCCGATGACAATTATTCGCAGATAGATGTGATATTTGTAGACAAAGCTTGGTGACGTTTTATACTATTTATTGCAATTTAACCAACCAATTACTTGCAGAAAACTTAGCGAAATATAATAAAAAAATATTACTATCACACGACGTTTGCAAGGTTTGCAAAAGGGTGTAAGGTTTATGACATTATTAGGGAGTGTGGCATTACTCCAGTTAAAGGATCCACCCTGTAACTCTTAACATCTAGCCAACTTCTTTTTCTTTAACAAAGAGTCGTTAATGTATACTGGTGACAATTATTTCGCAGACCATACAAATTTCCCTTTACAGAATTCCCAATCTTTGGGAAAAGTATATGAGAGCGCTGAAAAATGAGCTATTATTCATAATAAATGGGTCTTTTTCGAGAGCTAGGTAGATGTCTTTCTAAATCGCCCTCGTATACTTATAAAAGGTGTTGTTTAGTATTCGTAAGTGGATAGGAATGCCCGTGTATGTTTTATTTTTTTCAATAATGATATATTTTTATTATTATTGCTAACAGATAGTTACATTTTTCTGCCCCATAAGATTCCTGGCATAGCGTTTTACGTACAAGCATTGCCTCGTTTAATAAGCAGTCTAATATACGGCATAGAAATAAAAATGGATATTATATTTGAAAAAAAAAACAGGGTGGTGCTCTGTTTATGAGTTGAAAAGAAAAATGTGTGAATAAGTAATTGTTCGATTGGAATTTTCTGGAGGACAGGTGTTCTACTTTTTCATTGCCATTATTTATAAATATTTGATTGCAAAGTTCGAATGATTATTCGGTTTCTTCGATCGGCGTTGCCCTTTAGGAAGTAGAAATCATCGTGTAAATTTCCTGCTTGTCACGTTTTAATGCCATCGTAATCATCCATCAGACACGCTTCTTTACGCGTTACATAAGCCGCATTTTATGTTATTAAAATATAAATTTAGATTACGCTACATACTTTAAGAGTTTATTTACGCGTTTACTCTCGCTCTTAAGATAGGGGTTAGTGACTTTAGTGTTTCGTTCGGATTCAATTTCGTACAAATTTAGAGAATGTTCCACATTTTAACACACACTTTCGAATAGGGAAAATCCATCAGAATTTTGTTTGGAAAACAAATATCATTTCAAACCTTTTCTATGGTAAGAGAAATTGAAGATTTATCACCATATGAAATAGTATGAAACTACTAATTAAGATTCGTTAATTATCAATTTAATTATCATGACCGTAAATCGAAATCCTTTCACTTGCTCGAGGAGAATTTGCAGATGATATTTTCGTTTTAATTGCCGTCTACGTTTTAAATAGTAGCATTCGGATTCTGCAATTGTAATTACAATAATTCTACTTGTCTCATTGTGATTTAACATTTTTAATGTGCCCACGGCTTACGATTTTGTTATTCATAAAAAGAAATTATTTTAAACTGAAACGATAAACAAGAGTAACGAACTAATATTAATGCTTTAAATATTAATACTTACATAGAAATATAAATAAATTAATGTCTGTTTAATTGGCCCACATCTAGTGTTATGGGTCGCGCAGCATCCAGTGTCTTCCGAACATCTGTGCAACAATGTACAGTGCGGCACGTAACGTTTTCCGGGACTCGGATGTTCGCTTTGTACGGAAATCACTTTCTGATGCGGGTTTTTGCAATTGATGTGATACTTCACGCGCATATAATGCTGTATGGCGGCATTATGTGGCGATTCCTCATCTAAAGTCGGAAACAAACAAAAACATCAATAGCGATAGAAAGCAAGGAAACGTTGCGTTTTTAATTTTAGGCACAGAAATTATAAATAGCATTGACCCATTAAACTTACTAATTTTAGTTTAGAAAATAAAAAAGAAACAAATTAGCTAATTTCATTTAATTAATAATGACATAATTAGTACAAAATGGGATTACATCACTGGCGTAATTGTACACTAGATTGAAATTGAATTTTACTTATCTAGAAATCCGTCTTGCCCCTCGTATTATGATATAATCCGTTTAAAAATAATCGTGTATCATTAAGAAAAATATTCGATATTAATAAACAATCTTATTGATTCAATTAAACAACTTTAATTTATTTGGATATGAAGAATTTCCTGTTCATATTTCCGGACTAAAATTAGTCTACGTACATTGGCAAAAAGGTGTAGGTTGCATCATACGCGAGTGGATTGTCAAGTCCGAAGAATTATGGTGCTTTTGACACCAGGCCAAAGAAAAAAAGCGCATCGAGTCCAACCATATGTAACATCATCAAAAACGAGAAAGAAGTTATCTTCATAAATGGATAATCATACGCAAAGAGGCACTTCTACGGTCTAAAAATAAAACGTTTCAGTTTTTTACGTGCTCGAATTTCTCAACACAGATAGGGAGTAACAAAAAAAAGCGATATTAAGATGTGAAACGAGGCATATATCTCGCGAGAGATGGGCCGTTTAAATTAAAAGCCTTTAAAGTTCTACCGACAGCCAGAAGGGGTTCTTTAATCTACGACTCGATGGCCGGCAATGAATGTCATTCCAATTACGGATGTTGTTGAATATTGGTTTTTGACTTAATAAGATTCACTATAATGGCGATAATTATTCTACGAGCGACGGAACGTTTTCATTTACACCTCGAAGCCAATCATTCAAATTTGAAAAAATAAAACCAAAACTTCTTCCTACTTCTCTCTCGTTCGCATTCGAGCCGTTCGCTTCAATTGATTTGACATAATAATTACGACTAGAACGCGTTATTAAATTTTTTAATATAATAATTTTCACAAAATAATAAGGCAGTTCTTGTTTCTCACGAAAGGAATTTCGTTTTGGCGCGACCAACTATGGCACAAGTAAGAGACAGCAGGAATTTAAAATGTCATATAATAAATTTATATCTAGCAATAATAACAATAATTATTAGTCAGGCAATAATAATAATACCTGCAGGTTACGAATCATCAAAATCAAATTTTAATGCACCTTGTCATCATCATCAAACTACAACAACAAACAACAGTAATAGAACAATACAAAAGATGTCTTTATCGTTTGGAGATAATCCGTCAGATAGTTGAGCGGCGATAAGAATCGCATCTTCGTGAATAAGATCCAATAAGATTCTTGTATTGCATGTTTTTTGTGATAATACGTCCGAATCCCAACAATTATATTTAATCATAATAAGAATTTTAATGTTATTTGCTCAAATGCAGAAAAAGAGAAAAGGCTAATTATGACGTTGTGCAAATACAATTTCGATTTGAAGCGCAATATGAGAGACGAAGAGAAATAAAGTTGAAATTCACGGCCGGGGAATGGAAAAGAAGTATAAAAACAGTCAAGATGCATTAAATAAGAAAGGATAGACGTTATGACAACACCATCGAGTTCGAGCTGCAAAACGGAACACCCATGTAGGTAATTATAATGCAAGCAGCAATGCGTCTAATTTACATCGATAAGAATGATTATGATGATGAGCGGGTATGAAGAGAAAATACAAAGCGGCTGGAAAAAATCTGGTTCTGTAATTGTTCACCTTAAAGCTATTGAACTGTTATCGTTGATGATTGTGTTGTTCGTTTCAATTGAATTGCAAAACAATGATAGATTAAAACTAGTCTCTTTTCCTTTTGTATTCTTCAGCAGACGCTTTCTTTTTCGTTTATTCAGTCCTCCTACTTCTTAAATTACAAACATTAACATGAGCCACATGATACGAAGAAATCGGTGCCAGCCTGTCTCTGCCGAATCGCTATGACTCGCATAATAATGTACGAAAAAAATTGTTATTCTTGAGATTTTCGCTCGTACGTGGTTTTATTTATTCGACTGAATCATTTTTACCGGTCTCAAATGGAACGCAGCCAAATTTAATATTATTATTAGAATGAGAAGTCTCCGAAAGATAGAAGCATTTCGTTAATTCGTTCTTTTAATATCGTCGGTTCGCGGAAATGTTAGCATAACTAAAATTAAGCATCACATTGTTATAATTCGCGTCGCAATTGCTGAAAGTTTGTTTTTGTTCAACAGTTGTCCAATTAACAAATTAACGAATGATATTCAAGTTATTCTTAAATATATACAGGGCTTTGAAAGAAAGTGCCACAAACTTCAACGGGTGATAATACGGCCCAAGATAAGCAGAAAAGCGTTAATGAACATGGTTTCGGGAATACAAAACATTTTGCAACGTTTGCATTATTTACAATTATGCACAACAAATACAGATTATGAACAAACATCAAAGGAAAAATAACTCTAATGAGATGTTCAAAATGGTTGTTTAGCGTTAGAGAAAGAAACTGTTAGCAATATAATGAATGTAGCATTTATTAAAGGATAATTCCCAAGATACACAAAGCTCTTCAAATATCCTCATAGAAACAGGGTTTTAATCTGGCGATAAGCAAATCATGATCCACTTCTTCCTATCCAACTTCCTTTAAAATGCTGTATAAATGTTCTCCAAAAAAATTAACTGAATGAATCTGACGCTTGCGATAATCTTTAAACTAAAGTCATAGCGCTTATGTGGCATTTCCCATTAGCACGACCATGGATAAAATGGATGCCGTCTAATTCAAAATTCGAGTAAGAAAGCAGCGAAAATTCACAAAAATATCATTAATGACTTAATATCAACTGCAAACTCTATGTATGACCAGACATCTGTTAATTACGACACGAAAATGCAAGTTTTACAAATGAGAAAGAAAATAAGCGAAGATATGCTGCAAAAGGGAATAATCCTACGTATTTTCGAAACCATCCATTTCCGGACCAGTGTATATTAATACTTTTCTGCTTATCTTGACCCATATTATCACCCCTTAAAATTTGCGGCATTTTTTTAACACCCTGTATACGAAAGGATTTTTGCTTCGAAACAAATATATACAAGATGCGTTATGCAAAATATTCTTCTCCGATAATTCCGTCTCTGACAATAACAAAGATCCTCTTTTCGGTTAATTTATTGAAACATTCCGCAGGTATGATGTAGCAGATGAAGAGATAGTCGTTAAATGGATGTTTAAGCCGAACGTTTTTATTTCGGATTTTTTTAAATACTTCGGTACGTTGCATCCGATTAATTACAAGAGTCTGCCTAAAAGAGTAATGTTATGCAAAACATCCAGACGGTGGAAACAGCTTTACATTCAGACCTCGTAAACCCTATTATATTTCTTTTAAGTTTAAATAAAACTTGATACGCTTGACAACTTATCACTTCTTTCTTAAATTAATTTACAATCTTTTTCTTTTCGTTTAAAGATTATTATGAAGGCAAAAACTTACAACTCAATCGCGACATGTGCCTCAAACGACTCTCCTCCACTTTACTTCTTGTGCCGAAATTGTCCCATTTAAATTTGGTTAACGATTTCGGTGGTTCTGTGGCTTCCTCTGCCTGATAACCGTTTTCGAAATTAACGTCTTCGATTACTTCGTCCACGTTGTCGTCCTCCTTCCTATCGTTAATTGTCTGAAACAGGAAATCTCAATTAGACAAAAGTTTATTCAGAAATTGTATAAGATACTATGAAATGAATATTCAATCGGTGTTCGTGTTGCAAAATATAATTTATTACGATCTTTCTTTCATTCAGTAAAGGCTCAAGACAATTGTACGAAAGCAGACAGTCACGTATAAGTTTATAAATAATAATCGTATATTTATGTGTGATCAATGAATCGAAATAGTTTTGGTTCGATGGCATGTTGATTACAATTTGGTATTTTACACGTAAGATAGAAGCGTGACGTTCGAATCTGAATTTTTAAATCGAAGAAACAGCGATAGTAATAAGGAGTTGATCAAACTCATAATAACATTATAACGAATTATAAACAGTTTATTTTATAAGCGGACAATTTATATTCATCTACGATGATGAATATGTAATGGGTTAGTCTATAAAAAGATTAATAAAAGAAAGAACTTTCTTCTTTTCATGTATACTTTTTTTTTAAATTTATTAAGACATTAATATATACATATTACAATCAATAAAAAAATGCCATGTTAATAGGACGCCGTAATTTGAAAGATTCGTTTTCAATAGAAAGCAGTTACAACAAAAAACAACAACTAAGCCAATTTAAAAGTAACGCGAAATTGATTGCGACATTTGTGTCCATTTTCGTACTGACGAAACTGTTTTAGACGAAATCGAATTGCACTAAAATATTTTTATGGTCTCCCGTTAGTTATAAAATTATTGGTGGCATCTTTCTTTCCGACACCATTTCCACTTTGATGTTTTGTCTTTTACATTTAAAAACTTTCCAGACTCTTCGACTCTTGCTTAACAACAACGGCGATTCCTTCGTTAAAAATTCCGAACATGTACAGGGAACAAAGTATGATTTACTCGTAGCAATTACATACAATGAAACATAAAAATTGTTCTCTTTTCTTCAATTGGAATTCGTCTCGTGTACTCTTTTTCATTACTTGCGTATGATACACGATGGGGAATTATGATGATAAATAATTTATTGCCTGTAAAACTAGTTGAATATTAATAATATCGGGAACAGAAACATGAAATGTTTGTGCTTATTAGCTTGAAGACCACACATGATTCGAAGAAAGCGAATGCATAGTATTGAAACGTTATTTTTTAACCCAAAAACACTTTCGTTCGGTTCATCAGCCAAAATAATAACAAACAATTTAGCGACTCCGCATTAATTTGAAGAGAGTATATCGTTTAGCGGCAAGAATTTATTTAGTTGTTAACGTTGCAAGCGCATTAAAAAACAATTTTTATTGCGCCATTATCCTAGTTGGAAACCGAACGGAATAACACATTTTACTGTTTGCAGTAAATAAATGAGATATGGTCTTTTTTGCAAGTCGATTTTTCGCTGTACAACAGAGTTTTATAACAAGCAAAATATATGTTCGAGACAAGAGAAACGTGCAAAATGGATATAAATCGCAAACACCGTCCATTATTTCCGGTTGTCTTGTAACACATTCGACAATATGTTTCGTATTCATATATTGCGTATTTATGTAAACAACGTCTTCATGTTTTGGTCGTTTTCACGACCAATCATCAGCAATGAAAGCACACTGCACTTATCTGTTATATGCACGGATTATAACCATATACGAGGGCAACTTGCAAAGAAATCTGTCTTTGAAACATATGACGATGGATCGCAAATTTGTTACAGCTAAAAGGTGGTAGCATTTGTAAATTTGCAGACAAAGTTTGTTGTGAAATTAACAAACAATTGTTTGCTGATATGTGAGTGAAATGAAGTTAAAACGTCTTGCTGCTCGACAGTTGTAGGGTTCACAAAGGTAAATAATTTTGGGGCTTTGTTACTTTACTGTGGTAAATCATCAACCTTATGTGACCAATATAACGAGTGAATACTTTTTTATTTAAAAATACGAAAAGTGCCTAAATTCTCCTCGTAAATCACATTGCGCAAAAAACAATTTGTAAAGACTTATGATCGGAAAAATTATGAAACAACAGGAAAAGATCCTAAAACCACAACAAGAATAACTTTGTTCTATATGTCGAGCAATCCTTAACATTTCTATCGTGTTGCAATGGCTACTCTATTTAAAAATCTGCATTGGAATCATTTCAAACGGTTTGGCGGAAGTGTCATGTTGAAAAATAAAAAACGACACGTTTAAAAGCGAAGAGGAAGAGCACATTTCGTTTGTGCCTAATTAATGATGTTACAGTACATTAAAACGCCTTTGAATTTCTATATGGAAAGAGATAAATTGAACAGTTTGCCGTATATGTCCATATTGGACGTTTAACTATATCTTGGTCGGCTACTTACCACTTCTTGTATAAGTGACTGAAAGTCTGACTGACTGACTACCAACTACTTACTACTACTACTATGTGTGTCACGCAAACAGGTGTCAGGTACTATTAATATACCGCAACCATGGTCTATGATTTATTATTAGAAAATTTAAAAGTCAAAAGCGACTATTTAAGAGCGATTTCTTCCTTTCGTTTTATCACTGCGTTTCAATTTTTCTTATATGTTACTTATTAGTGTGGTACGCCTACGCAAGAAAAAGAATCGTACGCATTTCGCATTCCGTGTCTCTTTTTTAAGTGAAATTAATTGCTCTTTAATTCTTGCATAATTCTTGTTATTTTCTTCACGTTTACGCATATCAAAATTAATGTTAATGGCATTCTTATATAAAAAAGGAGAAATTAAACGTGGGTGTCAATTTTACTTCTTACACAATATTTTTCATAATTTTTCTCCTTCGTCATCCGATGCTACAATATAAAGTGATTTTCAATTGGACGAATTTTAATAAACGTCGTTAATAAGTGATAAGACTTGTTACATCTACGGAAGCAATATAATGGTTAGTAATTTAATGAGAAGAAAGTTGAAAGTTTTCTATTAAGAAGTTATATTTTTCACGCCTTTCGTTTCTTTTAATTGTTCATTACGTTTACTATTTTAATTGCTGTCTAAGAAGTTTATTTGCAGTTTGTTTTAATTTTTATTGTTATTGTTGCAAATCAATAACAACAACACGGTTAGATCGATATGCTTCATATTAATTGCATCGGTTTTAATTAAAATTAATTACATGGTTTATTAATATTACACGTTTTTCTAATATGCAATTAGTAATAAATAAGCACTGGCTTATATGCATAGATATGGCGAAAGAATTTGCATAATATTAAAAGCATTACCATATCTTTCGTTAATTTTTATCTCTTTCTTTTACTTTAAAGTAAGTAAATAGCAATTATAAAAGATTACAAGGTCTATTGGCAAAACCGTTCTTATTATTAATTTCATATTGATTATACCGCATGTAAAATATGACAATAAATCGCAAATAATGAGTATCGATAACGAAATTATCATGGTCAGTCCTTAAAAAATAATTATGAAACTTCTTTTTGTCTTACAGGGATCCTTTCTTTATAAAAAAATGAGAATCCACTGACCTTCAGAACTGATTACAAATTAATCTTAATTCATCATCAGAAACATGATGAGAAGGAGAGAGAAATCGACGAAGAAAGGTTGACGTTTAAAAATTGGCAAAAAAGACAATCTTTCTTTCTCTTTTTTAGTTTTTTTTTAAAGGCTATTAACACATATTCAATTTCAAGAATTTAATTAATGTTATCGTTTATTTTCGTTCGTGTTATCCTTTGCTGCTGTTTCAGTTAACATTTTTTAGCTTCTATAAGATTTCTGTTACAACTCTGTAATACAATATTGCGATTACAGTTTAAAATTAATCCAATCATGTTATTTCTCCGTCTGCTTCTTTTTCGCAAGGACAATATGAATTCCGATGTCATTTTAAATTTCCGAAAACGTTTTGCTGGCCCAGAAATAAAAGAAAAAGAATGTGCTCTTTTTAAAAAAGGGTTACGTTCGCTATAAGCAGAAATGCAGTCTCAACGTGAAAGCTTTCCTCGTCGTCACGAGGTTTATTTAAGAGTTATCAGATGATTGCTTCTTTTCTTTTCCTTTCATCTTTTTTAACGATAATGTTAATAATAATAATGCTTAAGAGACGACAACCAGTTTCTTAAACGCATACACAAAATGTATAAAACTTGCAATATAAGTATATACGAGGAGTCAGTGGTCTGTTCGTAACGATTCAGCAATTTGTTGCAAATTAATCATTCACAAGACAAAGTCGATTTGCAAATACTACATAGGAAATCGCGTATTTGTCCTTCGCTTAAAGAAGTTTTAAGAAAAGATTCTGAGGAATTTGTTTCTTTTTTCGAAATATTAACTAGAGTTAGTTAAATGGTCTTGTTTGTTTAACGAAAATATATAAACCCATAATATGGTAGATAATCGAAACATAAACATGCCTTTTATATTAGCTTCCCGGATAAAAGGAAAACGAAACTGGTTGAAAATGAAGCGAGAAACAAACAGAACAAAAGGAAATAATATATTGTAGAATGTACAGAGGAAGATTCAAGAGATGCAGTTAAAAGGAGCAATAAATAAGTCTAATGCTGATGCGCGTCCATTTTGATGATGATATTTATTGCATCTTGGTTTGGTGCCATAATATAATAGTTCTCCTAGTTTTAACTACCACTTTCTTTTCCAGTTGCTTTTTCTTCGTGAATAGAAAAGCAATTATTTGTTGGCAATAATAGCGATAGCAAATAATATTTTATGCCATAAGAAAGCCAACGATTCTTCGACTTTTCTTCCCAGAAAATTGTAATAAATTTATTATACTTAATTACTTTAAGTAACATAATGCACAGCATATTTGTTTAATAAGAATAATATTCATCATCATGAATATTTATAAAACAACGTATAAAAGATTATAAGCTATTATTATAATTATAACAATTTTATCGTTAATTTCAATCAAAGTAAAAGATTCAAGCATGCTTTAACGGCAAAATTTTATGCTAGATGTTCCACAACTTATTATTATTATAAACTTGCCAATCCCTCAGCAATAGTGTACTTGTTATAGATGTAACGTTTTAAATAAAACAGAAAAAAAATAATTATTTTGTGCCTTATAGTGGTACAAAGTGCATTGAACTTGAATGCCACCTACAAAAATAATAATATGCATTTAACATTTACCTATTCTCTGTATTAATATATTTTTAACGCCCACATTTCATGAAAATTATTTAATGAAAATAGAAACTTTTCTTCCTTTAAGTTATAATTCCCATTTAATTTCTTCCTCATAACCCACAAACAATGGAATAAAATGCTTAATTTATATTTCAAGAAACAGTAATTTTCTTGATTCGATTATAAACTGGTAGAAGTTAATTATTCTTAAATAATGCTGTTGATGGCGCGGTTCGTGGTTTTGTCAAAGTGATTTAGAGTTTCAGGAATTTTCTATTTCTTTAACTAACTAACATATTAATAATTTACTTCTATTATATTCGCATTAGGTCATCTAATGACCACAAATTTAGTCATCTCATAATAATAGCCATCAATGAATATAGTAACATCTTTTTTTTCATAAACAAATCTACGAAGAAAACTTCTTCGAAATAGCAGAAGCTGAACACAACTTTTGTTTTAATTTTAACAGGGTAAAAAAGGAGTAAGTTTTGTTGTGTTAAAATGCTAAACAAAATCTGCACATTTACTTCTTTTAATGTGACTCGTAAAAACGCCCACAAAATCTCGCCGTCCTGCCATTCATTCCAGCAGAAGAACATCTACAACAGCAACAGGATGTATGTTACCATGTAATCGCTATTTTCAGATGCTGCCATTATATAAGAGATTCATTCAAATATTAGCTTGCAAAACGGTCCTGTGCAGAGAGTAAGAAAACTACCGAATACGATTTACAGATGCTTGTATTTAGTTAGATTTGACCACTTGCCTTGCAAGAAGTTTTCGAATGAAATGACTCACAGTATTACATGCTACCTATCCACATGTGCATTTTGTCATAGACTGTTTATAAAACGCAAGAGGGAAACACTCCAAGTCCACTTTCATTCCAAGTATTTTCACATTTTCTTAATCATGATTCGATTTAATTGCTCGACATTCGGTTAAATATTTATTATGAATGTAAAAATAGTTTTTTGGTCGACGTTCGACAAAACGATTTCAAGATAGATCGAGCGAGTTTTATTTGAAACATATTAACGATTAGGATAAAAACAACACTCCATTCGATTAATTATGCTAAATAATAATGCGTTCCGTTATGGAAATTTTCACGTCAATTAATTCCGATATGTTTGCATTTAACGCACAAGTGACCGTAATAAGAATAATAAGTGCAATTATCGTTTAAATGATTTATTAAGCAAATATTGATGCAAAATTATAAGAAATGAAGGCAATTTAAAAATTGCAAGATTTAATTACGAATCGAATGATTGTCTGCACTTAAAAAAAAATTATTCGCACATTGATATGTAAAATTGAAAAAAAAAAGACAATAATAATATCCCAAGACAGATTGATATGATTAAGCTTCACTCTGGCTGGCACATTTTCACATACGCTCATTTTCAACGCCACATTGTCATCGGTGTTATTGTTATTGATAACAATTATTTTGCACACAATACATTCGCGCGTTATTATCTTAATCGTTCCATTGTTAGCATATAACTATTTATCAATTAAATGATTTTTCTGTAATGTTATTAACAATAATAGTCATAAATTAAAACGAATTGTTCATAAATTATCGATTAAAGAATTACCATTATAATGCTGAAAGAATTTCAATTAAAAAAAAAACAAATTTTTATAATAAGTATAGATTTGCATACGTTGAATGGAAATTCTTGGCCTCAACGTTAATATGCCATGAAATCTTCTTGACGCAGTACCATATGCAAAAATTTAAAAATCAGTTAACTTTTCTGCTTGGCTTCATATTGCTTCCTATTCAATTTGCATGCACACATTTTCTTTAATATCGTTATCACCTTTTCATTCCGTGCTTGATAAACACTTCATAAACATTCTAATAATTTTCTAATTTAAATAGTTACAATGTGTGACATGTTAATGTATAATAAGCGTGCTAAAGTTATAAAAGAAAATGATGATGTCATGAGAAAATTTCTTTTACGTACTGTTACAATTGTTCTTCTTAGAGGAATAAAAAAGGAAGCCTATGTTGATTCTTTTATTAATTTATTCCAGGTATAACAATAAAGAATTGCAGACGACCGCGAGCTTCATATTTGAATTGCACAATAATGATAAATGGAATAATGTCATTCTATTTAATTTTTTCCTAAAGATGACATTAAAGCTACGAAGAAAAAAGCAGGGTGTGTTTATATGTTTTTCATTCATATTATTTAAATTTTATTACAATTTTTTGTCTCTCGTTTTTCCCTAACGTAAGCGTTTGGTTTATTTGGTTGAATATGCATGCACCATGCATACAAATGAATCCTCTCGTACATTCATCCACTTCGACGAACGTTTAGTTAGAGATTAAGAACGGAAAATCCAATTTTTATCTATGCACTACTACTGGAACCGAACGCTTGAGAAGAAAAAGAAATTCCATTAAGAAAATTATTATTAATTATTCTTTAATAAATCGAAATGTGAAGATCGAGAACAACCTTCTTCAAACCGCTTTTTTCGCTCCGCGTCCTCCCTGCCAGTAATTAAATCTTGATAAATCAATTAGAGCAGCAAAACAGAATTAAAAAACGAAAATTAATTACACGGAAAGAGTACCGCATTTAATAACTTATTTTTAATTACAAAAAAGCTATTTTAAGTGACCACTTCTCTTTACCTACCGTATACACTATTATTTATAACATTAATAGCTTGTGATTAACGAAAACCATTTGGTGCCTTACAAATTGTAAGTTACAATATAGCAACAATAATAATAACATACGCACGTTTCTTTTCTGTCGGACACTTCAAACATTCTCCATCATCCAGCCTAATTCCACACATTTTTTGCCTCTTCTTTCATTTCGATTCACACCAAAAATCTCTTTGTTAAAAGGAATCTTTGATATGGCAGGACGTTTAATTTAATTCCACTCCGTATAATTTCATGTTACTTACGTCTATCTCTGTGTGTAATATTTTAATATTATTTGTGTAGATGACGATAATGATGATGACCCCGTTGAGGCCACACGCATACAACTGTATCAAACCTTTTTCTCGTTTCCAGTCTTTTCCTTCTTTATTCTTTCAGTATTCTTCCTTTTACTATTTACAGTACACCTTAATTGCACATCGAAATTACGTTGTCGACATCAACGATGCTTTTGCTTTGTCGAGTTTAAAGTTATTAAAAAAATTAATATTACCTCACACAACAACAAATAGCGTATTAATTGCATAACGATCAATTAATTAGGCAAACAATCGAAATTCCCGTTAATTTATGGCAAATATAAATTGCATCGACTTATTACATTCACTTTCGATTCAATCCAAGGAGATTTTTATCGTTCATTCATCGATCACTCGTAACGTCTACCTACTTACCCGACAGTTATTTAAGAAAAAAATGCGATGGTATTTTAAAACGCTGATTAATAATGATGACGAATGCATCGATGGCAAGACGTTAGATCTTTCAGCACGAAGTACGTGACACAGAAAGAAAAAGTGTTGGCGACACGTCCGTCCAATTAGTAGCGGAAAATTAGCATCAATTCCATTTGCTTTACGACATTAAACGTTGCTAATGATCGGTATTATTTGCATATTACTGCGTTTAATGCGCGATTAAAAATGCTCCTCGACTTATTAGTTATAACGATATTCATATTTAATCCCACAATAATTCGATTCCTCTCGGTGAACCTTATATGGATTTTTATATTTAAACTATTTAACTTTGTAGTTCATTTTATTAGTTTTCAAAAGGCCCCATTAATCCTCATTAATTATTGTTATTACGTGTTACACAACAACATCAACAATCTTATTATCATTTGAGGAAATAAAATGATTTCTTTAAAAAGAGAATTATTAATTTCATTTTATTCAATCAAAACACGTTTAGATATTGTGAGGCGGTTTAATAGAAATAAAAGAGAGATAAGTTAAATTAAATTGTTGACATTTAGTGGACGATCAAAATATTGTTTTTAAACTCATCTTGCCGTTCTTCACCATTTTCAACATGTTCGATCCTTCACTAAAAGTCTTCATGCTCATAATCACCTTCTTTCATTCTTCTTATTGCCCACTAATTTTCGTATACATTTACAATATAAATTATTTAAATAATAACAATAATAATAAAAGTAACTCGTTATCGTTATGGGTTTAATAATCGTGCGACATTAGATTTGAATTAAATTCCTGTAACAATAAAAAGTTTGGTAAAATAAAAGAAATGTTAATGATTTTTAAATGGGATACACTTTATATTAAAGCAATGTTTCAGGTTTCGTTCGTGGATCATTAAGGATATTGTTCTTCTTGGAAAATTACAATTTTAAATTACGTCTCGAATCAAAATTTGTTTTTAAATTGCACTTAAATCAATGTTTATTGGGTTCGATCCGAAGTCCAATAGAGATTCTAACAGCATTTTTATGCGATTGGAGCTTTTAATAAAAATGTCATTCGATTAGCGAAACGTATAATTTTCATATTTCCCTATTCTCCAACAATCATTTTCTAATTGTAAAATGTAGGTAATATAATTAAATCATGAATTATTTATAAGTAAAAGGCACGAAGGAAAATCTTTGCACTGTGGGCGCTAATTTTTCACATTTTACCATCATCAGTCTTCTTCGTTTCTATCATTTTTCCACGCGTCGTTGTCTACAATTATTCTCTTATTTATTTTATTTTTTCCCCGTTTCACCATTCACAATCATTCCTACCTACGCGACTATTAATCTTTCTCTGACTCTTTTTGTATGTATTTCTCCTTATTGTTATTTTATATTGTTTTTATTATTATTAATAATGATTTATAACTGACGAATAATCATATCTCGCCTATGAATAGAATTATTTAATAAAAGAAATAAACACTACTGAATAATGTATTACGAGTCATAAATTAACATGTCAATAGACTTCTTCATTCTACGAGATAAGATATCTAACGATAGTCGAGTGCCAGAAGGGAATCTCTAATGAACTTTTATTTCATTAATTCATTTTCTTTTTTGTAAGTGGAAAACGGTTAAAATGATATTCGTATTATTCGAACGATGTGATAGTAAATTGGAGACTGAAATTAATTATGGAAACACCTCAAAGAATACATCCACGAGTAAATTAAAAAATAATTTAAATAATCAAGCAGCGGCAGCTTTGGAGATGAGAAACAATTTGTTCTTGGGGACTATTCAGTTTTTGATAATTACATGAAAATTGGGTTTTCCTGAAGAGTGCCTCATTTTTGTTTCAATTAATTGTTTTACGTGATACCAATTACATAAATATTATAAAACCGAAATTACCTCGTAATAAGCGTGTTATTAAAGGACTGCAATCAATAAAATATTTTATTGCTGGAAAAAAAAATAACCAATGTTGTTGGTGTTGCTGGACAAGTCCAATAATATAAAAACAATCATTTCAATTCGAATTTTTCTTGTTTCACATATACGAATATACTTTAAAAGTTGTTGAATCGTGAATATGTTATGGCTTTTCTTTTTTTTTTAATATATGGCAGCATGTTCTGGGTCATATTACATTTCCAATGAACGCGTATATACGTACCAAAGAGGTCATTGTAACCATCATTTTCAATAAGGATTCTTTTTTTGCAAAACTAGTATATAAGTAAGAGGTAAAATTTTATAGTCCTTTAATAGGAACTATTTAAGAAAAAATTGAAATATTTATGGACGACGTCTTTCGCGTGCACTTTGGAAAATGATTCCTTCTCTCTCTGTTTGTTTCCTCTCCATTAATTTACGCCGAAGCATTTGCTATATTATATCTAAACGCCTACCCGTTGTAAATTAATACCTTTATTATTGATAAACAACGTATCATTGACGGCGTCTGGTTATTTAAACTGAAGCCGCCGTCAATTGGATTTGAATAAGCGTGTTTGTTTGCTGTTGTTGTTTAGTAAATAAAGTAGTTGATGGAAACCACTTGTAGAACACCGCCGATTTGACTCATAAATTTTTCAACGCAGACAGCCACACATTCCACTGAATTATTAGATGAAATATTTCTGTCTATTTGTAACGAAATCGAAATGAAAAAGACCGCGACATGTCCATATAATCAATCGTTAAAGCGCGAAGCTTCGTTCAATATATTAACATCGGATTAGTTTGTCAAGGCAGGCTCGAACACCAAATCGACGAATTTTTGGCAATTATTCAATTTCCCAAAATCTTCCTTTACCCTTCGGTTGTAACATGCAAGCAATTTAATCTGTTTGAATCGTTATTAAGTTTGTCAAGCTAGGTGGTCCTGCACTGCTGCTGCTGATGATGATCTTCTTTTTCTCTCGAATCCTTCATATGGAATCATTACGAAGCTGAGTCATCTCTGTTTATGCCGTCCAATTATAAGAAGAAATATGTAACCTCTATTCACTCCACCATCATTATTACACACATATACTTTAATGTAAATTGCTCCTTAATAAACGGAGAAGATGCGATGGATACATTTAAAAAATTCGTAACGTCAATTTAACTCATTAAATAATTTTTATTTAAATTAATTGATTTTCTGATTTTATTGGAGCTGTGCAACGCTACAGAAGTAATTCATTCTCTCTTACTGTTTTTGTAGGTTGTTATTAATGATTATTTTTTGTTCTTTTGGGAAGAAGTCGAAAAGAACATTGACTTTAATTAGACAATGCAGGAAATGAGATTTAACAAAATGATAATTAAGTAAAAGTGTTCGTTTGATTGATTAGTTAATTGTGTGGAAAGTAACTTTCAATTCAAATGTCCAGAGCCCGAATAAATATTTAAAAAAAAAATCATATAAACTGATGCGATTTAAAGAATAGAATAATGGAGGGAACGTAACGGAATTTTCTTCTCATTTACCATTAAAACATAATTCAATTTTATTTAACATGACCCAAATTTTGGCAAACATCGATCATTTATATTTGGTACTTTATAAACAATTTTATTAAAAAATTGGTTATTTTATAAATAAATTGATGAAACGAATAGAAACTGAATGGCCCTAGGTCAGTTTGAATTTCACAATAATTTTGCTTGTGAATACATATTGCAAAATGTGTTAAAAACAGCTTCATCACTTTTATAATACGCCTCGCCATAATAATAAAGGAATTTGAGTTGTTTACCAAAGAAATGCCAAATACAATTTCCAATAAGAAACGTCTCGGACCAGCAGCAAGACGGTCAGTCAGGTAATTTAATTCTTTTTTCTTTGCTGCACCCTGAGTCCAGACAAAATTTAATTAACCGTAAAATTGAACTAAAATAAACACTGGAATGCTTTCTTTATTATTATTTTTTATTGTAAGACGCCGAATTCATATACGTGATCATCACCATGATATAAAATAAGAAAAAATATAAATTTGTTGGTGAGGTGCGGTTAAATCCAAAGAGATTTATTGCATCAAGTCTAGCGTAGAGTCGAAGTGAAGATTCTCTTCGGCACAAAGAAAAATGCGTCTACTTTTTGATCCAAAAATACTTAATAATCCTAAATCTGCATCAAATAATCTAAACGCGTATCGCACGAAAGAGACGAAAATTATTCGATACTAAAATTAAATTACAAGAGATTTTTGAAATTCCGAAATAATTCTCATCTTCGGTTGTTCGCTCGAATCGATTCTTCACGTAATTGATTGCGTTCGTTTGGCAATCTGACAGGATTATTTAAAATAAGAAACATGACGAAATTATTTCTTGACAACCTTCATTATTATTTCACTTTTTAGCCAGTTAAAGGATTAAACGTTATCGGACAGCGTACGTTTTTCTCTATTATTCGAATCATTATTTCTACGTTTCGTGGCTAATTCCAATTTAATTGTAAAAATTTATAGGCGAGAACACGTTACACATATGTAAATCGAAACAGCGTAACAATTTCAATTCTTTTATTATTACATCACCGGTTTTATCAGATCATGAATATGTGTGTACACGTTTCAAATTCAACCGAAATATCAACGGTTTAGAATTAGAAAAAAGGAAAGAAATTTCAATAAAATTCATGGCAATGAGAAAGGCGTGTTCGAATTTCAAATAATAGCTGTATATCACGTATCATAATAATAATCATCTTCGTAACAATGTAATATTTTATGAGAATATGATTGACGAAGATTTCCTTCAACTTCATTCTTCTCCATGATGAACATATCAAAATACGACGAGAAACAGATTTATTTTTTACTTCATTCTTATTTCATCTCGTACAACTCTTCAACGAAACTCTTTCCTATTCGAGTACGATTGACCAATAATTTATTGACGTCGCTCATGAAGTCCATACTTTTTATACCGATTAACACAAATCACCAGGTGGTCGGTGTAACAATAACGAAGTAAAGTGAGTATCAGTTTTGAAATAAGCCGATATCAATTGTTTCTTCAGTAAACAATACCAGTTAAAACGTATGTAGTCTTGATAATGATCAATTTTCTTTTGGTTGACAGAAATTGAATTTGTAAAAGTGAAAGAAAGTAGCGATAGTATTTGAACGAAAAGAAAGAGGCCAAGGTGTAAAACGCACCGTTTGAAATTATTTAACGCTTCGAAAACTGGTGTGATTCGAATCACATAGCGTTCGCTGTTTGCCATTCTTGTATAAATATACGTCGCATTCTTTTATAATTCCTCGGTGTCATCACTGGAGACAAAGAAATCGACGTCTTCTGTTCGCTTCGTTTTATTTTAAGCGCACAAACTACGCAATAATAGCCTTTCGAATACGCGTTTATTCTGAAAGAAATACGATTTACTAGACGTAGTAGCTCTTAGTATTTATCTGGTCGCTCTGGTTCATTCGCTTACGTTTCGTGCACATAAAGATAATAATGATTGCTCGACGAAGGTAAAAAGTCGTAAACAAAGACGACAGTAATAAAGAACAAAATTATGCTTGTTGATAATGCGGTTAATAATAACGTCTCAATTCAATGAGTTCTTGAGCGATTAAGGGCCTTTCTTTCACCAGTCCCAATGTTATTAAGAATAGGATTTCTTTTAACACTAAAATAAATAATATCCTATAACAATAATTTAAATTATTATTAAGATAATCATCCAAATGTTGGTCAAGAGATGAAAGGCGCTGGAAATTCGTTTGACTTCTAAACTTTTGCTTCATCTGCAGGTATTTGTTATTCTTGCTGATGGTGATTATGATAATGATGATGGTGCCTTTGAGCATCACGAAAAGGCTCGATTTCTTTTCCTAAGAAATAAAGTAAATAAAGAGGAAATAGCAATAATCCAAAGAGGAAAAGGAAAAACGACCATGAATTCCCATTATTACAAATACCTCTCAGGTGGTCTATGAATAAAAATTTAAATTCTACAGTGTTGTTTGTTGCAATTGTCTTCATTTAGAATTGCGATGGTACTACAATTCCATGCAAATAGAAAATTCCATAACCTCCACATTAACCTCAAGTCTAATAATAAATTATAACGTGCAAGTTAGTTAATAATTATAAAGCAATTAATCACATGTATTTTAAGACCAGGAAACACGACCATTATTCCATAGATTATATTTTAACATTAATAATTGACTCGTTTAAATTGAATCACACACATAATTACATGTTCACTATAAGTAACAACAATGAATTTAATTCGTCATAAATTAAAACCCATTCGATACAATTACAAATTGATTATTTATTCAGCTGTACGATTAACCGCATGGTGGCAGACGGCATTTTTCAATTTAGCCGCCCAATTTCATTCCGGACAGTAATTTAATTATACGCTGTGAATGCGTTCCTTAATGGGAAGAATAAATATCATCAAGTCGATTCATATTTGTTGTTTGGTTAGACGATAAACTAATTGAATCTTAAGCAAGTGTCGTTTACTTAGTTAATTAAAAACGTGAAAGTTTTCGGAAAAAGTCCCATTGTTCAATCACGTAGTAATAACAGACTTCAAGTGGTAGATGATTTAAAAAACACGCATTTTTCCATTTCAAATGATACGTTATTGTTGTAATGCATTATAGAATCCATCATTCCTTTTCCAACTTTGCCCCTTTGCATTAACGCGTTAATTGATCTTATTGTTGTAACAAAAATCAATTTTTCTTTTGCAATCATTCCAGCCGGCTAAATTGAATGACATAATGCAAATGCGCGCAATTGCGAAATGGTTTCGTATAAATCGTTCAGAATAACTGTGCCAAGTCTGTCTGTCTGTCAAGTTGAGAAAAATTGTAACCGTTTGTTGGTAATATTACTTTAAATTTTTACGACCGTTTAATTACGACAAATTGAATTTTTTCTTCGTCAATTAAAATGCGTTTACGAAATGCCTGCTACTTACCCAATCGTTGTCTTCGTCCTCTTCCACTTCGTCGTCGTACTCCTGGTCGTCGTAATTGTCGTCCGCCATGAAATCGTAATTATCCTCGTCGCGTAACTTCTTGTACGGCACACTTTTAACCGTCGTCGTCGTCGAGGTCGTCATGTGATCCAATCTGTTAATCACGTTATCGAAACTTTGGTACCTACTATGCCTAAGACGTATCGTATTCGGCGGCGACGTCGTCGTCAATTGACGCGAATTGTCCTTTTGCAAATAATACGCTCGCCACTTGTCGTACGTCGAAGTACTCTTAAGATTATAATTACTATTCGCACTACTCCGTTGATACGCGTGCACGTTGTCTATTAGATACAGGCACAGGAATAAGATTTTTAAATAAACGAACCACATTTTATTAAAGTTCATCTTCACGGCTACCGCTTCATTTAAGCTAATTTTATTTTTGCCAAGTAATTCTCACACGCTTTCTGGAATATTTGCTTCAATTTATGTCACACAGTCGCGTTATCCAATTCTTCTTCTTCGGCTACTCTACGGCTTCGGTTCCTTCCTCTGCGTTATTTATTACACAATTCCATTTTTATCTCCTTCTTGCGACCCAAAACTAAACAAACAAAACACACAAAATTCCGTTTTTATTAAGAACATTTCAGCCGTATTTAAAGTTATTTAATTACAAGTGCACGTAGCGAAGGCAAATTTATAACTTGAGAGAATTCAACGCGTTGTACCTCCGTATATGCGTGTCTGTTTGTGGGGAATTTGATTATAAAACGATATAAAAAAAAATCTACGTGGAAAAGAAGAAGTATTACAGAATGTGAATAATAATTAATGAGAATAAAACACAATAATAAAAAAAAATTAACAAACGATTAATTACATTTTTGGTAATTTCTATTTGTTTCACGTATATGGCCTAATAATTACAAAAGCCTCCCGCAAAAAACAGTTTTCTTTTTGTAATTGAATTTACGCTTCGAGTACTGTTTGGAAAAACTGTTTTATTTTTATTATTAAACGCTTACGAAATCCCGCTATGAATCCATTAAACTGCTAAATTAAAATTTTAATTAAGCTTCATACACGAATTCGTTTATTAATTTCCATGATTAATGCGAAAGAATTATTATCTTCATTGATCTTCGGCTATTACTATGCGTATGTGTGCAAAAGGCGTGTTATGCGTTATTATTATCATTGCTGTTTATGTAAGTGATAATAAATACAAAAGTCAGGGCCCTATTACATAAATATCACGGACACACAGCTGATAACAATAAGACGCAATCTTACTTAAGCGAAAATCGCTAAGTTTATATTAGCACCAGTCGGATTCCTCCATCTCTCTCGCCGGTTATTAAATGCATTTTGATGTACAAAAAGAAGAAATTAAATACATATCTGGTGGCGGTCGTAAAGAAATTTATTTACATATCCGCTCGGGGGCTAAAGTAATTAAAAATAAAAACGTACGATGGATAAAGGGACAGGACGAAAGAGGAAGTTGCATGGAAAAAATTTATTACTCATTATCCATTATTCGGTTTACATAAACCGCAGTTTAAGCCAGTTTGGCGGTGATATTTAATTAGGACCCAAAGGAAACCATCCCATGCACCGTAGGCAATCGATTAAGTAGAGGTTTTTTCCCTGTGCACCATGAAGTCATCTTCAACGGCTGTTTACGAACGATTTTATCACAAGTGGTTTAGTGTAGTAACACTGATTGTGAGATCTAAACAATCGTTTATTTTTCTTGTCAACATTCGATCATCGATCTAAACCGGTGTTCCACGTGATTTGTTCTGGTTAATTAAACTTTAATTAAACTCGTTAACGAGTTTCATTCGAAATTATAAAAATTGAATCGTTTTATCGTTTAAATGTCATTGAAATCGGTTATCGTTGTTAGATGATTATATCAATTAAAAACTAGGTGTACATTAATCAATCATAATATTCTTATTTAATTATTGTAATAACAACAATATAAATGCAATAGTAATATTACTTCCTATTTTTAAAGTATTTATAACCGACTTGTAAGGCGACACAATAAAAAATCTTAAATGTAGGTCCGATGGTTTAATGTTAATATGTGAGAATTAATTAACTTTAGAAGGAATTTTATTATTTGCAATTATTTTATTGTGTAAGATAAATTAATTACGTGTAACGTTCACAATTATATGATTTCATTCCATTATTAATTTGCAACTTTAACAATTAATTACGCCATCATTTATATTGCCATTATTTTTTTTTTTTTAGTATTTGAATCGTCTTATTTTCATACAATTATCGTTAGATTGATGATGGCATTTCCTCTTATTATTACAGAAAAAGAACGATTAAAACAATCATTACGTAATCTATTATCACATAATACAGTCGCTCTATCGCTTCTTTGGATCGTAGCCAAATTAAGGAGTAATAAAAATTAATAACCATGAACATGTTAATAACCAATTACGAAATTTGTTTATTTCATGTCTTCATTGTTATACTGAACAATTTCAAGAATTGATTCTCTAAATACTTAGATTTTAACTGTCAATTAAAATTAGGGCCAGACCCAAAAAGTTTAATTTCAATTTCTTTAATCATTCTCATAACAATATCAGATTGATTTTGTAAATATTTAATGAGATCTTAAGGAGAACTTTTAACATTTTAATATGCAAAAGTCTATTAGTCATGGGTACTTTTAACACAACCATAAAATATACGTCTCGCTAATGTCCTAAATTCGCTTTGTGCTTAATTATACGAGACGTCCGATAAAATTATGGATTTATGGAAGACAAAAACTCTAAGCCAAACAAAAATAAAAAAGCATTTTTTGAAGAAAAGAATCATAAGAACTCCTTTAGGAATTTATTCTTTTCCATAACAACTTCCACAAATAACTAACATTTTACCACACGCATAAATTAAATCCAACCTGTATATTCATAATCAATAATTTAAAGTGAAAAAAAAAAGTGATTTAAACTAGTCAAATTTCCATGAACATGTTAAGTATTAAAAGCGATCATAAATCTAAGTTCTAAAATGCCAAGTGGCACATTTGAAAAAGAAACGAATTGGTAAAAGGGTATTAGCATTAATTAAATAATTATATAATTTTTATTTGAGAAACTCTACTCAAAAAATTATATACGATAAAATAGAAATAAAGGTGCGTGTGTGAACTGTTACTCGTTGTCGAATGACGGTACTGTATATTTTCTACTTTAATATTACATTGGCAATGTTCCATTTAATCTCACACTGAACGTTCTTTTTTTTTCTTCCTTTAATTTCAAGTTAATATTACGAAAATTATTTAACTTTAATTTAATTCTCATTTTCTGGAATTATTAAACGCTTTGCGTGTGCCCCAGCAGAAAGAAAAAAAAATGATAATGGAAAAGAAGTAACAAAACGATAAAGCCACTTAAACGTGTCAAATGTTTTAGAGAATTATTAATCTTTTTTTCCCTTTTGGATTTGGAATTATCACAACAACGTCTTCGAACCTTCTTACATTTTATCATCTACATCGCCTGTCAAGAGCTCCTTTCGTCATAATAAAACAACTCAATCTTTATCTTGCTAATTGATTTTTTTGTCCTTTCGTCAAGATGTTCATATTACTTCATAGAAGCGAGAAGAATTTCTTCGAATGTGGTCATTTTTGTACTTTGCATTTTGAAAAATGCAAACAAAATTTATAGAAAACCCATGACGAGAGATGCAAAATAAACCTTGAACTTATAATAATCTCATGGCTGTCATTTTCTCTGATTATGTTAAGAAATGAGAAAAAACGTTATCTCGTGTTCTTATTATTAAATTTAAATTATTGCATTATATTGAAATTAAATGTATTAATTGTGATCGTTAAAAAATCTTAAATGACATCATTTCTGCTTTCTTTACTCTCTTCTAGAAGCAATATATAAAATTAGATTACTTTTTAGTTACTTTCTTGAATTTTATGCACACAACACAGAAACTTGGCAAAGAAACGTCACACTTCAAAGACAAACTTATTTTTCTAGACTATAGTAAATACATTTTATTTCTTTTTGGGCGTATTAAATTTCAAATACCTCTCGTTCGTAATGCAATCACTTTTTATTACAATTTTTTCTTGTACTAATACTAAATCCAGATGATGGTAGCAATAATTACGTTTGGTTGCATTTAATCCCATTCTAATACCATTTTTTATTAATACATTTAATTAGTATCATGATCTAAATTTAAGTTTATTATTATTTTAGGCTGTGGTACCCACCGACATTTAATCCCGATCTCGCTTTTAATTCATTTCTCCAATCCATATATTTCCCATTATTATTTTTAATTTTGAAAATCGACCGTAGCAGATGTTGTCGCTGTATTTCACATTGGCCCCTTTTATCCCGAATTAATTTTTTTCTTCTGCTTTTTGTGCTTTCAAATTACAGTTTCTCTCTCCACCACCCCACATACCCAATAATATACGAATTTAAATGTGTTAAGTAGCAATAAATAATTGTGTGTGCGTATTCTTTTTGCGTTCACATAATTAAATAACTGGTCCATTGGCTAATTATTACGCAAAATAATTACGCATCATGAATTGTTTCCGGTTTTTTTATTGCTCTTTTTTCCGTATTTCCCTTTTATGTGGTAATAGATTAAGGCCATTAATTATTAGAATGGGAACCGAGATGCTGTTGTTATTTATTATTAATGGGTTGTATTGCAAAATACATTTAATTCTTTCTTGGAGCAAGGGTATAATTATCGGTTTGCAATCATTTCAGTTTAAATTTTTATTAAGAAGATTTCACTTTCCAAAATTCTGGAATTCTGCAATGTTACTTGCCTTTTACTTTATAAAGCACGTGGTTTTTAATTCTTTTATTACGTGAATAAAAACAGGCAAAATACTTCAAGAGACAGAGTGATCATTATGATTTATTTATTTTTTGTCTCGTTCTCCATCATCGTATTTATTTCAATTTTTTCCTTCCTTTTACTTTTTATCGTAATTAATGTTAATATCTACTTAAATATTAAATGGGATGGATTTACCATATATAAAACAGGTTTGTTGATTAAAATTAAATCTTACATTTTACTTCTTTTTTTTGTTTTTAGTGAAGTGAGAAGTAAATGCTGAGAATTCCAAAAAAGGTAAATAGGAAATGTTTTTTAAATGGAAGGAAGCGATTAGACAGAAATTAATTACAATAAATTATCAAATTTGTCACCGATCAAACGGTTCCAAACGTGATCAGTTATAAGAAGAGGTAAATTTGTGCGAAAGTATTACAGTACGAATAACACTGCCAATTACTATTTTTGTAAATTCTGAAATAGTCTTAATAATCGCAAAAAAAATATATTATACCTTTCCAACATTCGCACGCAATCCAAAAGCGTCGTCGTTGCCTTTCGCGAATTTCGAAACGAAAACCTTTATTTCTGGGAATCACGAGCAAACGTCGGCAATTAAAATGATAAACTGCATATTTATCAATTTACAAGATATTTTTGCATACGATGGAAAAATTGCACTTGGCAATTTCTCTCTTTCAACAAACTCAACAAACTTTACAACCACTTTTTCATTTACAACCACGATTTATTAATTAACCTTGAACGGAAGTGAGATATTGGCATTTTATGATTAATTTTTTTTTTAATTTAATAATCGCCAGAATTAAATCAACAAATCACCGCATTCGAATGGAGACGTCGTTCCGTCGTCGCATCTATTGAAACTTTTCAACGCGGTCCCGTTTCCTCCGACTGCTCTACCGGCGCGAACGCAACTGATGCGATCCGAGTAAAAACTCGGTGTATTATTTTATCGACGTTTATCCACGTTCTCTCCGGTCCATTCATCTGTTGTTGTTGATGTTGTTGTCTCTCCCGCCTTCAAGAGATCTCATATTTCAGATACATACTTAACGTACATACAACAACGTCGTGCACGGTCTTCATGTATGTTTCATTAATTTCGTTAAACCTCATTGTTCTTACTGATTTACCTTGTTCCTCTATTCATTCGCTATTACCTAAACCTGCTAAAGTAGAAACTGAACTTTTTCCTCGATTCACCTTCATCGCGAACGCTCAAATCGTTAATGAAATCGTAACCGCGACGCTCTTTATCACGTTATTCCATTCAACAGGTGTGAGTGCGTGTGCGATTTGCTCTTTTTTATGCCACTAGACCCGCATTCTTGGAGTTTACCGGAATATTTGTCTTTTTTGCGAATAAGTTTTATTTTATTTTTTTCAGAGGAAACACTAGAAAAGTGACATTACAAACATTACCAACTTTACAGGATTTTTTAAGGAATTTAATAAGAGATTTCTCACGCTCGTCGTGTGTCCCCCTAAAAATTGGGTGAAGTAACTCATAAATAAGTGCGATAACACGAGAGCTATTTTGTACTTGAAGTTCCATCAGGATGCTTATACGACATAAGACAGAATGCATAACAATTCTACAATGAATACCTTTTAATTGGTCTACGCTATAACAATTGAGTCATTTTGATGTGTTTAAAATTCATTAGAAATCGTTAACTAACTAGCGAGTCTTAGACGAGAAAATTATGAAACAAATAGCGTCACATTAATTCTACATAATTAATTATTAATAAAACATTTTGACCTTTTTTGATTTAATAGAATCGTTTGATACGCGCAACGATAAAGTGCAATCGTTTAGAGAGACGGAACAAGAAGAAATAAATAAATAAATTGATTCATAAAGATGTCGAGTGAATGTAAATTAGTAATTTTGTCTTGTTCGCAATTCGCACTCGTATCTTAAGTTATATTACTAAAATTCCCATTAATCAAGCTTACGTATCGGCGTTCGTTTCGTTTACGACTTCTGCGGATCGATTCAACATAATTCTGCAAAATTGATAATGATCCGTTTTATGAACAGAACAGAATCGACTGAATAATTTAAAATATCTTTATTATCATTAGTAGGGAAATTACATTGCGCATCGCATCTTTAGTAATTACTACTGTCTTACGACAACTCCGAATTGAATGGTTTAAATCGGTTTCTACGGTCATAACAAACGACAAGAGATATAACGAGATGCCAATTGGGAATATTTCAATTAGAATTACACTGGACATGTGCAAAATGTAAAAGAATGATTCGAATAAAAGGAAATCTTTGCGAGTCTGTGGCCATCTGGCTTTCTAAATAATTGCAATTTATTCATTTTACTCTCTATGTACAGTGTGATCATATATTTTCTGTATAGTGCATGCTATTTTGTGAGCTAAAAATTCACAGAATTATTTTTTGTTATACGTCTTGAAGGAATGCTATCTTTTATTGTTACCTCTAGCACCAAAATATTCAGTGAATTTAAGCAAATATAGGAAAGAAATCACGTAACGTGAATCATCCCGTAAATCGGTGGCCGTTGCGAATCGTCTTTCAATAGGATCAATACGATTATTTGCGAGGGAGGATTAAACCGATTCGCAAAATTTCTGGAAATCCGATATCCCCCATTACTTTTTCCTTTATTCCACTTTTTTCCTTTGTAGTACGAAAAGGACACCATTAAATGTGGTAATAAATAGGAATTACATACGTATGCAAGGTACGTGTAGGCATGGGATGCTTTTATTGTTATGCTAGGGGTTTCACCGTTTCCCAAAATAACATGGGGTTTATTAAACATGTTTAGGAAAACGTGCCTGATCTATGGCAGTTCGAGATCAACTTTTATACACATAAAGAAATGAAAGATTACCATTATTATGTGCATCATAAATTAGCTGTATGTTATCTCATTATTTAGGAGAGTTATGCAGGAACAGAAGCGAATTTCTGTGCATCTTCTACCACCAAGATGTGGAGGACCATGTAAGAGGAATGTGTTCTTAAATAATTTTCAAAAATTGTCTTAATAAATTTTTTTCAATAAATGAGTAATGCTACTAAAACAAAGTTAGGAAGAAGGATTTTACGCATTACATGCGGAATGTTAAAAGGCTTCTTCGATTACATCTTGCTGTAAAGGAAAAGAAGCTTTATGTGCGACGATTTTTGATACTCCATTTACAATTTCTGTCGTCACTATTTAAATCGAAACACATCCATATTCTCATAAAGGCAATAAACTAAAATTCTTCGAGAAACCATTTTTATTTCGTTAGTCGTTGATTGAAACCGATTTCTTTTGAATGTTTATTACCGAAAGTAAGAATCAAATAAACGGGGGAATCCATTAAACCGATTGTACCAAAAAAGGTCAATGTCAACGATTGTTAGCAATGTTTGCGGACGTTAAAAAATACTTTTTAGGCGAATCATCGTCCATCATCGTTAATATTATTGCTATTTAACATATTCTATTAATTGAATCAATTTAGCCCAATTCGTAACGCGATATCTTTTTTTTCTGGTTGGTTAGTACGAAATAAAATAATTGATTTTAATTGAAAGTGCACTGGAATTTTTGATCACTTTCGTCCATCTATTCAGGGTATCTTGAACCGTAATCGTAAATAAATCAATCGAAGACGTCAAAGCATTTTCTTGCCTCTTTTTTTGGGTGAAATAAAAAATGTATCATATCGCTCTTCGAGCATACCAAAATAGCATTGTAACGATTTCTTATTGTCGATCTCTTAAGTTTTTTATGCCTTTTTCGTTTCTTCCAATTGTATTTCTGTGCATTCACTTTTCAGGATGTTTATTGTTTTCATACGCGCGCACAAAAAAAGAATTTAAGTGAATGTAATTTCCAGTCTATTTGTTTATCTTAGCCAGATTATTGTATTTTTTCAACTTGCATTGTTGATAATTAAACGGCTTTTTGTATTTAAAACATACATTCAGCCATTCGGACACGATTAACAAATTCTAAAGGGTTTCTGTTATGCACGTGGGCGAGCTTGCGGTTGATCTTGAATGCACGTTAAAGGACTAATCGAATATTATTGAACCGAGATAGTCCGTGATCGTTATTATTGATTACCTAATAAATTACCATCTTGCCACATTAACATACTACATTTTTATTGCATCGTCATATTATTACATTATTAGTAACATATTCGAAGAGGCTCGAATCGTCTTTAAACTCTCCTTTGCTCGCACACGCTCACATCATTGTTGCTTGCTCTTCAATGTAAACTTTTATCAGGGACAATAAAAAAGGATCTATATGGATCGTTTACCTTTTTAGATATAAATGTATGATAATAATAAGAAATTCAATTCTTCTTATTGTTGCTTATTATTTATAAAGTTGCGTTATTTCAGTTTAGATTTGGGTATACTATTTGTTGGATGCACGTACAAATGTAGAAAATCGAGTAATCGGACGGTTTTCTTTTTTAGACCGACAACCAAATTTACATCGATTCATTTTCGAATTGCTTGCGAAAACGTCAGTTGCTGCTTTTGCAAATTAACGAATGGTGGAACAGTAAAGGGAATGAAATTTGATATACAAAATCAAAAGTAGTTTTTCTTTGGGTAAATAATTTCTTATTGTTAGTGAAGAACTTTGTTGTAGCGCAATTATAAATCGAAAACTCCATCCAATCGAATATCAATGGCTGTACGATATCGTCGGAAGAAAAGAATTTTATTTCATTATACGTATACATGGGCCTCTTACAATCTATTTCAGTTTTATTATTTGCTTGATTACAATCATTTATCATTTCCCCTTTTGATATATCATCATAATGCACATACACAAAAAAATAAACGTATAGAATCAAAATTCGATTATTATCGTATTAAGATTTATCGCTCGTCGCTTCTACCGCGTCATCTTTAACAACGTAATCGTGCACGTCCTCCAGATGCAACCGGCTCTTTAAATCGTCCGGTACGTCCAAATAAACGCGAGACAAACCGATCGCAGCGATCAGTCTCTTCAAATTATCGACGTCCACGGGATCGCCCTCGCTCGACCATATCGTTAACGTCGAATTTTTCGTATTCTCGATTAAACGTTTGATCTCATTCAAACTTTCGGCCGCTATTCCGGCGCGAATCGGATACGTGATGTTCTGCTTGATGTCATTCTTTTTGACGATATCCAACATTTCCGCGATTTGATCGTCCGCGTAGGACGTCTTATTGAAATCTTTACCGTAATTCGTCGTCCAACCGATCGACAGAACGGAATGTTTGAATTTCGCGGCACCGTTCAAGAATCGATCAGGATCTACCGGCGTCGCGGTGGCGTTTAATGGCCCTTTCACAATGTCTGCGTTCAACCAAACCGGATAATGCATCTAAAACATGAACGAATCGAGTTGATTATAATTCATAAGACGTTTACTTGTTATTCTGAGTACGTCTTCGTATAATGGCTCCAAAATTGTTATCGCTCGCTCGAAGACGTCGATCGTCTTGAAATCCAGCTTCACGCCTCGCGTATGGTTTTTATTATGGGAATTGTACAATTGCACCGTATTTAAGAATTGTGCCAGCGATAGGTCGGAGACGTTCGATGGTGGATGACCCATTATTGGTATCGTTTCGTTATCCTTCTCATCGAGCAACGTTCCTAATACAACGTCGGCTTCCAACATCATTTTATCCGCTGAAAAAAACAATTTTTTTTTTAAATCACAAATGTTATAGACAACCAGCAATTCCCTTCTAGGAAAAAAATTGTATAACTCTCATTTGACTTGGAACCCGATCAAAAACAGCCTAACGATTCTAACGGCGCTTTTGTTTTTGTTGTATACTTACTATTTAAGGCTTCCTCCAATAGCGATTTATTATTTACTGCATGTGCCCACGTAATCTTCGTTAAATTGTTTGCAGTCATAACAAAGGCGTGCATTGGATTTCTCGTGCAACTCATCGTATCGAAGAAATGGGCAACTACAACAATCAAATAAACGAAACGTTTATTAATGAAAGCCATCGCAAACATGTGTGAAGCTAATTTAATTTATGAAGGCATGGGGAGAAAGAGCGGCAGTACAAAAATGACGACAGTTACATCAATCCGTAAATGCGGGCAGTCAATTTTAATCGTTACTTAGAGACTTCAGAATCGACGAATACGTATCAAAACAAAATCTTTTAATTGCGTAAATCCTTTGAAGGTTATTGAGAAATGAATCATTTCATAAACGTTGATTGAGGCATTCGCTATTTTAAGTACGAACGGAATTTGTTTATGTACAATAGTAGATTATTATGGTCAGGTAAAGGTACCGAAAGGCTTCAGAAATTTGAATAATAGGTACCCTTCGGCTTATCTGATATTGCATCCGTGTGAAACGAAAAAAGTCTGATTGGAATACGAAACGTTCAAGACAAGGTGAAAACTTTCTCGTCATTTACGTGCCCAAACGAAAAATGCGCAAAGAAACGAATCGAAAAGTTTCTAGAAGGATTTAGAATTGGTGTTGTTCCAAGAACTACGGCTATCAATCTATTGATGTCTGGAAATTGTCTCAAGCAGACACACGTTTAGCTCGGAAACGTTTTAAACAAATTCCATTCATCGTTTGCATTCTAATGCGTTATACAATTGAAAACGTCTTCAATTTCCAACACTAAATGGAACGAAATATGTGTCAACCATTACTCAATCCACGAGAGAATCGTGAAGCAAAGAGTCGCTGACTAATAAGTTCGTGAATCCAGTCACGGCACATCGACAAATTCAATATCACCATTATTTATTGACTATGATATACACTTAAAGATTCAATTCGTTCGGGCAGAACAATAACAGAATTTTTCGCATTTATGACGCATGCTTTACGTCGCCGCGTCTAATTAATATTGCAAATACCTTATTACAATTATAATTTTATTGCACATGTTTCCTTAACAAACATACTTACATAATATGATCGCGCATAAACGATGATAACGCATCATTATCACTTCGAGTAACGATCGCACTTTAATTAAAAATTCACGCGATTACAAAACAAAATTGCTTTATTGCTGGCCGCTCGTGATCTAATTGTAAATCTAATGGAATTTAATTGAGATAGATTGATTTCGTTTAAGATGGAATTTGATTAAAAACGTGGCGATTTTATTGAAAAAGAAATGCAACTAGGAGAGACCGTAGATCGGCAACGTATGCTGGTGCGCACGTTAATATTCAAAGTATGAAGATAAATCGGTTATGAAATTATAAACATCCATGCAACGTAAACGCTTATATGGCATTCGTAGAGGCGAATTAAATTCAATCAAGTGCAGCAAATGGTCTAATGACGACGAGGGAGTTTATTTTTCTCCTTTTCATTCCTTTGATTTAGATCAACAATATAATAATGTACCGTCATAGACGTAAAAGACGTCGACATGCAAATTGTAGCAATTTGAAGTTTAATGAAGGAGACACTTTTACAATTGCACAATAAAAAATTTTACTATCGTTATTTTTGTACTCAATGAAACATAAGATAACGATTATTTATTGCACATAAACTTGCATAAACGTTATTCGGCTGGTTTCGAATATGATCCTTGTACGGAATCGAATAGGTAATTCTATTTCAGTATAGCGTGTTTATTTATTTTAACACCTTCTGGAATGCTTATTGGAAAGAATCTTTCGGTGTCGAAGCAAAATAAATCAAACATTTTAATTTAAAAAAAAATTTAATTCATTACTTTTCTAACAGTCTTTTAGAAAATTCTTTTTGTATCCTAATCTTCTTCATCTAATAATACTATTTGCCTTTAACTTATCGAAATATAATTTTAAAGCAGCCTATTGAATCACACTTTCAGCGCGATAAATGGAAATAAATAATAATTTATTAGTTAACTAAGTCTTTTCGTGTGCTAATCAATTTAATTTTCAACGAATCCCTATCGATTAAAGCTATTGATTATATCTCTCGATTATCGATTGCGAAATCTAAACAAACTGTATCTTCCCGGTGATGTAATGTAAATGAAACACCGAACAGGCCAACGTAATAATGTTCCCTATCGCTATCGTCATGTGAACTTTCCTAAACGTCTTATGAACCTTGACGTAATTCGTGTCGTTGATAAGTTCGCCCGGATTGTGGACACCAACTTCGGAACCGACGCCGGCTCTCACCTCCAGGTCGTTCTTTTTCGTAATCAATTTGATTAGCGGCGGCGTTAAGTACAACCTTATCAGCAGCTCGATAAAGAAACAAGCGGATAATGTCGTCGCCTGAAAAGAAAATTGTTAAAATAAATATTTTTTTAGTCCACTGGCTCAATTAGTGCGCAAAAAAATCGCGATGCGAGCGCGCAGAAAATAATGCTGCTTCGAGTAAATTCGATAATGCTTACCTGCAATGCAACGTCAAACTTCATCAGTGACGTGTTGTTGTTCTTGAGAAATACCGTCGCGGTAATTAAGCTCAACAGGGAGTTTAATGCGAAATATTTCGGGAACAGGACTTTTTGCACGCTGCCGAAAATGTGACGCGGCAGCGCAAAGTATAAGGCCAATCCGGAAACGAACGTCATCCAGATTTGCGTGCCGAAATGGATGCAATAGCTGCCGATGTAGAAGAACATCGACAGTTTCGAATGCTGTTTGTGATCGTTGCTGACGCTGTTCGGATATAAGAAATAAGCGATCGTCGTGACGGCGAGTATGGTCAAGAGATGAGCCGGTTGCGTTGTGTTACATAAAATTCTGCAAATGAAAACAACAATATGTTATAATTGTGACGACAGCAATTAGCAAATTAAATTCGATTTAGCAAGTATGGGAAGAAAGGAGAGAGCGGGCATTTTCTCGATAAATCGTAATAATTATCGCGTTAAACGGATCGTTAACCTCGTTGGCATTAATTAACACGTTTGCATCGAAACGTAACTCGCCAATTGATTAAATCGACAATGCAACGTTTTGCCAACTGTCTTCGCTAACAACGATCACCGTGACTGTTTTATTATTTAATTAGATTGCGACAATCGTATTTAATTAAAACTAATTGTTTGCGAGTATAACATTTACGCAAGCAAACGAATACTTCCTGCTGCTGCTAGAGTAAATACGTCGAGCAAATAAATTCTTATTTTCATTTAAATATTCGCACAATCACCAATCTGATTTAATAATTCGCCGAGGTGTGCGAACACCGTAAAAACCGTTCAATTCCAACGAGATTAAACTGTATGATCGCGTAAAAGACCTTGGATTAATCGAATCCGTTAATTACTTTCATTCATAATCTCACACGATATTTGTTAATTACTTTGATGATGAATTGGATCATACTCACTTGTAAAAAATTGAATTCTTAAACAATTCCAAAGCGTTATTGAATTTGTTCAACCAAATCTTGGTGTAAATCGTGGATATTGCCAACGCATCATTGCCGATGGCATCCTTCGCGAATGTTGATGTAGTTGGCGGCAGTGGCGGCGGCGGCGGCGATTCTTCACCATTATTTGCTGCCAACAACTTTTGCGTATTTATTTGCAGTGCAATTCTAGCGTTACACAGCGAATCGTCACAAGTTTTATTAATGATACACATTCTTTCTCTTAACACGAGAATTTATTTTCGCAAAAATAATAAATCACTGAGATTATTAATAAATTATATTAATATTCGCACTATGATTGGCAGGTAATTCGTTTATGTCAGTCTTCTTCCCTCGGATGAATCTGTTCGAATTGTAAAATTCCGACGAGGGTTTTGGGTCTTTTATGTGCTATCAGCAGACAGCGGCGATTCCCCCCTACCCAAAAAAAAAAAGCAGTGCCGCACACCAAAAAGAAACGATGGGGAAAAGTAATACGAATACGACGAAACGAACGGGAAAAAACGCACTCCAACTCTAAGCAAGAGAGCTGGGTGACTGTCATCTCATTAAAATCCTCGCTTGTTGGTTACTTTATTAACCTCGTAAGAATATTATTTTTTTATCATTAAATGAGTGTGTGCATTGAACTGCTAATAGCCCCACAGAGTCAACCGGCAGCGGTGGCAGCCACGACTTGCAGCAGCAAGCCAATGCACTATTGGTGGATGAAAGTCTTTTCCTTCTCTTCTCGTTATTCATTAATGTAATACAAGAATAAAAGGCCCACGATTATTATAAAAATAACCATATACAGGTTCTATTTCCAATTGGCGTATGTGCAATTTTGCACGTAGCCGTTTTCAACCGAGTGCCTTTTTTATTCTTGCAGTATTATTATTACCATCGACATCGTCGTCGACCATGTTGGTGTGTTACATTATAACTCGGTCGTTTATCATATTATTTAGTCCTCGCTTGCAGAAAATATCGAGGACACACGATCCGGTGAAATGATAAAATTTGATAACGTATTGTCTCGTGTTTCATTCAAATCAATTTCGAGGTGATTTAACTGACATTTTTATACGATTTTTTTCCTACACGCCAATTTCAATGGCGAAACGTTACTCAATAATAAAACAGCAATATTGCAATGGAAAATTTAAACAATACTATTGTTGTTATGTAATGCTTACGTTTACACAAATTTACGTATAAAATGACAACCTGATAAGGAATAAGTCTATTATAATACAATTATTACTTATGATAAGAGCGATAATTACAATAGTTGAGCAGGCTTTTCAGACAATTAGCTATTAAGTATCTTTGAATTATCGCACTCCGATTAATTGCATTTAATCTTTTTTTTGTCAAGATTAGATCATGAACAAAGCTAATATTTCGTTTAGCAACTATTAAGGTACCTCGCATAAAATTAAATTTTACAATTCGTTAGTTTTGTTGAAAAATATTTTGTTCAAGTTTATTAATTACAACATACCCGCAGAAGCTTCCTTGTATTACGCAAATTACTCAAAAATTCTTGACCCTACTTAAGTGCTTAAGGCACTTCCACGAACGGAGATCTTATGATTCTGCTATTTCAGCTGTTTGCTTTTTGTAATAAATATGAAATTTCGCCGTTTCCGTTTCTTCGCTTAATTTACATTAGTTGACGCGATTTAATTTATTGGCGACCTAATTAATTTAGAGGCCATTGTCATTTATATCGAATTTACAATGAGCGCGTTTAATAACAATTTCTCTCTTTATCAATTTCTTCAGTCAACATTGTATCCAATTGCCATAACCAAAGTTTGAAAATCTACGAGCTAATCTTCTTAATATCACAAGATTAAGTTAGTTGCGTTAGGACGTGCCCGAAATCACACAATTGAAATTGTAAATCTAAACTATTGCGAAAACGTGTTAGTAATCAATCGATTTCCTGGTATTTGAATTATTGTTTACAATGTACGATAGCTATTAATTTATTTTGAATACTTGGTAAGCATGTGATTGGAGAGAGAAATATGTTGCTGAATGAAGTTTTTAAAAAAATCCACTTTGAGGGAGATTACAGAAAAAAAACATTGACGCCTTTATAAATTTTTGGCTGTTCTTTTTACTTTTTGGTTATAAATTATTGTGGTCTGTATTAATTAGACCTTTTGAGATTTACTTTTAGATATTGTGTATACGTGTTACGGATATTTGGCGTTTGATAACATTCAACAAGAAATGCAAGCTATATGTTATAATTCGATATTTTGCAATTAGGTGTTATTAATAGTTTAATTAAAAATTAGCAACATTGCTAAACAGCAAGGACGTTTCGTAAGCGTTTTTAAATCACACCGGTAAAAATATGTTGGTCGGATTTCACTGTCAAATAATCGTAACCGATTATATTGATTACAATAATATATATAAAAATTGCATTTCTTTGCTTCGGCTGGTTAATGTTTAGTGATCAAATCCTAAAAGACTGGGAAAGAACAAAAGTAGCCGTTTTTTTTATATGTTGCAGGTTAGGAAGCGATCGAATATTTCCGATAAAGAAATAGTTGCCTTCTTTCATTGTGGTTAAGCACCTTAATTGGGATATCTTCCATCCAAAGAAGGATTCGATTACGCGCTTCTCGAAGATGAACTGAAGCACTGCACGGCGGTAAATTGGTCTCGAATATTCTCCGTGCCCTCTAACATTTTACAAGTATTTACACCGTGACCGAAAAGCTGTTGGATGTCCCAATTATTTTCATCAATACCAAATCTATCCGATTAAAATAAATCCGATTCATAGAATTTTATTGATTCTTCAACGAAACACGGCCGAGGTTATCGGCGGTCGTTAATAGTTAACGAATTCTTACAGGGAATTCTTAAATTGATGAAATTTTACCAATCATTTCGGTATTTCCATGCTTCTGTCGGTCATCACCCGCCACGCGGTCAAAAAAGAATATGGCAAAAAGGTTATAATATTCTCGGAATCACCTGTTGCGTCTCTACAATCGTCCACCAATATCTTCAACATCATGTGCAAGAAGTAAATATCCAGTGCAATAACACTGCTACCTCTTCCATACAGGATTGCACGTACGCAGTTGAATGTGAACCGCTGTCTACACCAAAAACTGGTTGATTTCCTCTTTTTTACTATTGGCACATGATCCCTAGTAGTTTATGCATAGAATTTATTTTGCAAATTCTTCGTCCTTTTTTTTCAATTCCTCCTCATTTGTATTCTTAGTGTTGCACATAATCGTGACATCAAGAGCGACCAGTTATGTAAGGATGGCGGAAATTGTTTGTTTAGAACCGGGAATAAATGTTCTTGCCTGTGGACGCACCGTCTGTGATATTCCAGCAGTCTCGCCTTTGAATTGCAATCGTTGCGTACGATCAACATGTAACATTTGCAATTTGTTAAGATAGAAAATGCAGATATTGTAGTTGATGAAAATTCTTTAAATTAAGATTGGTCTTGCCGCAGTCTTAATTTAGGAGAGCCTAAAATTCATTAATTTTTTCCGAAATGTGCTTATAATAATTAACTCTTTACAATTTGTGATGTTGGCAATTAAATTAATAAAATTAAAATCAAATTGAAACCCTAATATAGATTTTCATCTAGTAAGCAATACTTTCAAAATCTTTATTTGTATGATGATACGAGGGCGGTTTGATATATAACTTGTTTCAATATAATTATAGTAGGGAATTAGAAAAGATTTCGGAAGTAATTCTGGCAATTGTAAGTTGCTTAAATGTTTATTTCAATTTTCGTGTTTCGAGTGATAAATCAAGTGGATAAAAGTGGAATTCGAAATGTTATTCAATTCTACGTTTTTGGATGGGGAAACAGCGAAGGAAATATCATAAACGAATTCTCTCCACATTGGGTGACTCATGATCTTCCCATGAAACCGTTTATCTATGGGCGCACGAGTTTGAAACCGGTACAAGAAGCATTCGAAGTGCATCATGTCCTAGAGGTTCAAAAACAGCAGTCACGGATTCAAATCAACAGTAAAATCAATGAAATACTCTGGGCCAATAAACGATAGATATTGAGCGAGATGGTATAGACCACGAGCATCTGAAATGTACGAGTTTATTTTATTTTGCATAATGAATAGCATACGAAAAAGCCTTGCAAAAGATGGATCCCGCGTTTCCCATTATTTCAATGCAAAAACGAGATTTCAGCATGCCAACGCATGGATTTCAGCCGTAACACGTAGCAAAACATAATCCAGCTTAAGCCTCTGAATTAGCTCCATCGCAGTAAGAATCTGCTCACGAAACTCCAAACATAACTGGCCGAAAGAAACTTGCCTAAAGTAATAGGTGACAGAGAGCGTAAGTGTTTTGAAGTTCTTAAGAAATCCAGTGCTGCAAAAGAATCAGAAAGGTTGAGGAACGCTCGCACAATTGCTTTGGACTTCGAAAGCACCAGATTGAAAAATTAGATGGTCGTTAAAATCGAAATTGTTGTCTGCCGTTTAATATATGTCGAAACAAGTTATTCATCAACCCTCATAATACCAACAATGTCTTTATTCGAAACTAAACCAAATTAACAACTTATTTATTATTAAAAAACTATTTATTATTTTATACTTAACGTTATCCTACACTAATTAAATATATATACAAATTGTATCAATATCGCTAAACAGATTGTTGTCGAATAAGTCTCGTATGTGGAATAAAGTCTTGCATTAGGTTTTTCCCTTTTATGTTTGGCATGATACGATTTACCACTATTCAATTCAAATTTAAATAATTTTACAAGGGTAAATTCAATAATGAAATCAAACTTCTAAATTTTATGTCGATAATTGAATTTCAGTGAAACTTTACCATCATCAACAACGAAAACAATTTTAAATACGGAAAAATAAAGATTCATTCAAAACCATTCATAAATGTTTTCAACAAACGTAATTTAATGCGTTTGACAAATATCATCAATTCCTTAAGGCAAATAGTTCTTATAAATCTCTTCGAATTTAGTCAAAGGGCAAAAATCGCCGACTTTAGGTATCCTCATCAGTTTCGGTTCTTTCTGCTTATGATCCTGATAGAAGATCTTGAAACCGTAAACGCCATCGATTTTGTGCAACTCGAAGATGATGTGTGCACCGTACGACGGCACGTGCGGTTTAAACATGCCCAACAGCAATAGCATCGTCGCGCAATTGATCTCGTGCCCGCTCAAGAGATGCATTTTAATCTTGTGACCGTTAATCTTCGCGTGAGCATCTTTCAGTATCTTTTTAAGCATGTGACCTGAAATCGATTTCAAATTGACAATTTGCAAGAAGTTTTACGGGGTATCGATTGTTTTTACCGCCCGATTGCTTTGTGATCGCGTCGTTTGCTACGTAATCGTAATAAGCAATCTCTGCCAAACTCTCCAAAGGTTGGGGATATATGGGTTTCGTCCATTCCGGCAATTGTAAACCTAATTCTTCCTAAAGGAAAAAAAATAGAAGCGGGATGACATTATTCAATTTCGAATCAATTTAGCGCATGAAGCAACTTACTTCTGTGGTGAGACAGAAATAAGTGAAGCTGAACAGCGACATGTCGTTCATCGTCCACCCAGTGTGCTTTTGCACGTACCCCAGTAAATTCTCGTACTTGCTCATTTTTCTTTCGTATTCCGGCGATTGCAAATAAGTCATCAACAACGGGACGCTTTCTTCGCTTAATATGCCAAAGAATTCCTGAAACATTCACATGAAATTTAGTTTTTGACGTACCAAAAAGGGCAACAATACCGTACCTTGTCCTCTTTGAACGGCAAGTAAGTGGTTGGTATCGGTTGCCAATTGAAACCGTCTTGCCACACTTGCGTCTTCGACGGAGGAAACAACGCGGCCAAAACTAATAACAACGAAGCTTTCGTACGTCGCGAATCTGTACTACGAGCTTCTAATAAATCCGGCGAATACACGTCGCCCAAGAACGTATCGTATCGCAGACGTAACTGTTTGCCGACCTTATTGTACATCGTACGTTTCCCTTCCTTAAACAATCAAACACTTTTAAAATTGCAACATATCACAAATTGATCCACTCCGTACCAGTGTCAATTCTCCCACACCAGTTGGATAGTACGTTTCGTTGATGTAGGGATCGTTTGGATAAATTGTGCGTTCGTCGTTCGTGCGGTCGCCGTGTCTGAATATCTACGATAATGACCACAAGCAAAAGTATTAATTTCCTGTTTTTGTTGGGGAAACACTTTCTAAAGAACTTACGACATGAACTAGTTCCAGGCTCGAATCCGTGCTGTTAGCTGCGTGGCATTGTTTCAACGCGAAAAGGAACAGACACAGTGCCGCCAGAATAATGCGATTCTCAAACATCTTCTTGCACGATAATCTATTGTCGATTACCCAGTCATTGCGAGCGAACAATATTATTTATAATTTTAAAGTTTTTATTTATAATAAATCGAAACGTGATCATCGCTGTCGATACAACCGAAAAAAGTACTTGAAAATGAAGCCAATTAAAATAATAATAATAATAATTTGTGGAACCTTGACTTTTACTGGAGGTGTATGTGCAACTGCTGCAATGTTAGTAATTAACTAAAAAGGAACGTGTCCATTGTTTATCTTCGGCATACCACCCGAAAAGTTGTTTATCTAATTGCAAACTATTTCGAAAGAAAAACATATTAAAATTGAACAGCAATTAAAAATAAATTAAATACTTCGATTATTTTAAGCATACCGAATTTGATATTTTTAATTGGTACATGCAGGTGGGCTTTATCTTTCTTTTTTTGCTGTAGGTTGTATTAAAACAGAATTCCCGTTAATTATATTTTCTTTAATTGTTAGTGTTTTAGAGTCGCCTCCGAACATTCTTATTTTATCATTCGCACGTGATCTTCAATAAAATTACTTGTAATTAATGCGAAGCCGTTTGTTTGCAAAATTAAACAATGCAAATTACGTTATGTTCAAGATGCTAAAATTGTCAACAAATCTGCGTTTACTACGAAGGTACCTGTTTTGCGTAAGTTTTCATTGTTTCCAAATCTAATCGTCGGACGACTTTAAACAAAAAGTATAATACGAAATTTAAATCTATTTGTTTATTACCTAATGAACAATATTTACATTATATTTTTATTGTAAAAATACATACAATTACAACGCAAGCGTTAATTTGGTAAAAGAGGCTTATAAATTTCAACGAACTGATCCAATTTGCAGAAAGTGTCGTCGCAACCTTTTAACTTCTGCAAAACCGGTTCACCGCCGTCGGTTTGATAATAAATCTGCAAGAAAAGCGAAAATGATGAAGGTGTTATTAACTTATGCAAATGAAATCATGTGTCGTACTTTAAAGCCATAATTTCCCTTGATATTATGCAATTCCATCAAAATGTGCGCAGCGTACGAGGGCGGATGCGGCTCGAAAATATCCAATAATTTTAAAAGGCAAATCAAATTGTAATCGTGCCCGGAATGGATGTGCATTTTTCGCTCGTTCGGCAACTGGCCATCGATCTTATTGAAAGTGTCGTTCAGAATTGTGCTCAGCATGTAACCTAAAATTAGCGCAACAACTGTAATCTTCCCGCATTTATAGCGTAGCGTTCGATTACCTCCACACATTCGCAACATTTCCTTCGTACCCACGATATCCAAGTAACCCAAAATATAATTGGCCATTAAGGTTTCCGGGAAGATGGCCTTGGTCCATGTTGGTAATGTAAGTCCCAATTCGGCCTATACCATAAGCAGACGATGAATGAGTCCATTTGATTTTGAACGCAAATATAAATTCTCACCTGCGTAATTAGGCAATTCGTAAATATAGTCAATTGAAAGTAGTTTCTTATCGGTTTTCCTGTATGTTTCTCGACGTATTCCATCAAGTAAGTATCGTTCTGGATGCGAAGCCGATACGCTTCGCTGTTCATGTATTCATGTAACATGCTTTGGAATTTCGGCGTGAAAATCGATGAAAAATCCTGCAAATCGAAAATAAAAAGCTGTTCTTTTTTGTTTACAAACGTCCAAACAAAATCGAACCATATCGTATTTGCGCTTCACGTAATTGTACGGTATCGGATTCCACGGCAATTCGTCGTACCATTTCAGAATATCGGTGGGCGGGAAAAGGCCGCTGAGGAAGAGCATTAGCGACACTTTGGTGCGATCGTAGTCCGACGTTCTAGCGTGGATTAAATTCGTTGTGTAAGTGTCGTTCAGGAATTTCTCGTAACGTTTACGTAACGCTTTCCCCAAGAAGAACATGCGTTTCTTGCCCATCTGCGAGAATGTGGAAAAACGTCGTGATAACAAAACTCAAAATCAAGTAGACTCAATTTATTTGTTAGGGTCATAATCATCATCAACTGCAATTAGTGCTTCCTATTTGTTTGGCTGACTGCCTATGCCACGTGTACAAAAGAGCTAAATACTAGGATGATCGGAAAGTTCGTAGCGTTCTCTCTTGGTCATAATTATCTCCCGTTTCTTCGTGAAAAAATAATCATTTTTACATAGCATTAGCTATGCCTTTTCCTCCTCTAGCGATCCCCTTGTTTGCTAATTGATTCTGTCAAGCCATACTTTAGTTTTATGCAAAACATTATGGGATGTTAGGACAAACAAAAATCAACATCTCCGCAATATTACAAAGTGTGACAAATACGTGGCCATAAAACAGAATTGAGACAAAATTTTTAGCCGGCATAATTTCATTAGGTCAAGTGACTTTTTTCCAGTAGAAATACGTTTCTTGTTGCTTTTAAGAATTGATCATTGGAATTGGAAAAAATCGATTGTTGAAATGTTACCAAAGAAGGGGACTTTTGATTTCATTTTTAATTTAGATATCACATGGAGCGAAATCGAGGAAAATGTGGTAGATGGTCCAACACAGAGACTTGATCTCTGGCGAAAATTAACGAAAGATGACGGTGTTCGATAGAATGTGGTGAGCAAACTACGGGCAAACATTTTTCTCCGATACAAGCATTATACTTTATCACATAGAATGAGCTCAAAAACGCATACGAATCACTTTTTAATCACAACAAAAAAAAGTATTATGCCGGCTAAGAATTTTGCTTCAGTTCTGTTTTATATGCATTTTTGTCCCGCTGTGTAATATTCCAAAGATGTTTATTTTGTTTTGTCTTTGCACCCCATAATGTCTTGCATAAAACTAAAGTATGGTTTGACAGAATCACTTGGGCAAAAAGGGGCTTTTGCGAATCTTTTTCAGGGGTTTATATGATAATCGCTTATTCGCAGCACTTCTTACCGATCCCTGTCTTCTACAGTCTCCATCGTTTTCTGATGTTGAAATTAACACCATTATGTTTAACTTTTTAATATGTAGAATGAAACCAAAAGAAATCACTCCAATAATCCACTAGGTAGGTAGGTAATAGTTATAGCATAAGTCTTTTCGAGCCTTTACACAAAATAACCCTATTGCCCCTATATTCCTTTACTTACATTCGTCAATTGTCCTACACCATAAGGATAATAAGATTCCTCGGTGAATGGATCTTTTGGATAACGTGTCATCTCGTCGATCGTTCGATCGCCATGCCTAAAGATCTATTTCCGGAAAACGAACCGCGTGAATTTTTTGAATTGAAGTTGGAATAATTTATAATTGAACAATTTAAATGTTATTATTATTAAACTTACCACATTGACCATGACCAGCGTGTCATCGTGTTGTTCGTCGGATCCGATGAGGTACACGTATTGTAATACTAATAATAATATGACAAAGTTAATGCCGACGACCACTGTGACAGCCATCATGTTAACTGAAACGGATTGCAGGTATTAAATTTAAACGATCAAAACAACTTGAGAAAAGAATGTTTTTCGAATTGTTATTAACACGACATGAATAATAACGGAATCAAAAGTATAAATAACGATAATTTGGCATTATCACGACAGAATGGAATGTCTTGAATATTTCTTTTCGAGATTTTTTTCTGTGGCACTCGGTCAAAAACAACACAAATCTTTTGCGAAACCGAAGAAAACGAAAGCAGCGAATCTTATAAGTTATAAGTTTTGACCTATTTGTGACACGATAAATAATATTCTTTTTCTCGAGCGTAAAGTGAAAATAAGAAATCGAATCCGTTTCTTTTCAATAACGAAACGCGAATTTTGTCATCTGTTGTTGTGCGAACAGCGAAAACTGAGACTACACTAAAGGTATGGCCAAATTATCTCCACAATCACGGCTTATCAAAATTTTTTCTAATGCTATTATAATCGCTGTTTGCTTTTTAACTTTCATTGAATTCACTTTTACATCCTCGCTTACATACCCATGTCAGTTAGTTATCGCAAATACGATTAATATATTTCGTGATTTATAAATGAACTATTTTATTTGTGCCATACCCCATTAAGATTTTGCGCATAAATTAATTCACTATCGGTGGTCCGCAGAAAAGAAATGCAAACGAAAAACAAAAAACTTTCCAGTTTCGCAACGTCTTTTTTAACTGGTGCAATTAAATGTTATTTCCATTCGTAATAAAGATTATTGGCTGTTTATGTCGAATTTTATTGCACGAAGGATACTAATAAGCTGTTATCTAAACTTCTAAACATTTTACTCAAACCTTCATCGATGAAACACATATGCAAGATATAAGTGTATGAACGGTGCAAAATTGACGAACACTACGAAACAAAAAGTATGATGCCTGCAATTCAATATTAAGTTTCGATATTGACCACGAATAATTTTCTTCAATTTTCAAGAAAATTGCTGAAAAGTAAAGTTAAATAACTACACTTAGTTAATTTAAAAAAAATCGATCCCTTTTAGGTAAAAAGGTAATTATTACATAGTGTTAGGTACCCAAATGAAGGAAAAAGTTAGATTTTATTTTCAGATCAGCAATAATAAAAACAATTTAAGATTCATTTAAAGAATTGAACGAGTATTTTATACCACATGTTTAAATATTTAACATTTTAGCGTTTTAGTTTACTGTTAGAGATGTTCTGTGGCCATTGCGATAGCTTGTGATGTCCTTTGAAAAAGCCACGAAATTCGTTTTATTAATATATAAAGATCGTAGCTTTTGCTACAATTCTTCTAAAACAAATTCCATCTCGTAGCACGTATTTTTGCCAAAACCATGGTCAATGTTCATTTTTACTATGATTATACCCTCAAGTAACATAAGTAACGGTCTTATATCACTTATAGCAGGAATCTGGCCCTTTTCGCAACCATTAAACTAAGAATGTTTTGTAGAATTAATAAGATAATTCGGTGATCGCGTTTTATAATCACGTACGGGTCCTGCAGGACAATTTATAGAGAAATTATTTGGTTCTAACGGTATTGAAGCGTTCGTAGGTAAATTGCATAAATCTATAAGGAATTTTTTATGCAGAAACAGTCCCTTTCTGATGTCAAGGTTGAACTAAAAATGCGTAGTTTAATTTTATATATGTATATTAATGTTCGAATTTTCTTCGATATGATTATTACCTCGGCTTTAGAAAATCCAGCAGTCGAAAAACATCCTTCGTACGATATCGAGCAATTTTCATTTAATTTCACGTCGTATTCCTTGATTGTTATGACATTATGGATGTTGCAACTTTTTAAGGAATTCAGTTTCAAGTTGTAGTTTTTCTATGCAAAGAAAATTAAACTTGAAATGCTACAACAATATTTTTGCCAAATACTCACACAACAATGTGTCATGTTTAAAATTGCAACGAAGATTAGTATCATGAAAGCGTTGTTGCACATTATGAGACAAAAAAAAATTTTGCTATGATATTTCCTCGTGTAAAATTTCACTTACTTATTTCAGGCTGATATTAGAACTACAGCACGCAAAAACAAGTACTAATCGTTATATATTCGTTATTGTTTAGTTAATTGGCTTGTTACGTTAAGGTTACGCACCTAATTGTAACTCTTGCATTTTTTACATGTTAAACGATTTGTTGTTCATTGTGAAAACTGTAATAATTGCTTTGGTATTAGTAAGGCACGTTCTAAGTTTCATACATTTTTAATCATTAATCCGTTTGAGTAAAGCAGTTGCACATCTATCAATTACAAAATCCGAAAGAACGATTATTGTTTTCGCTGCAAATTGTACACTGCTTCCAAACAGCTCACCCCGTTGTCGTGCTGCAAATTAATTTGAACCTTCGTTTCTCCGAGGGTTAGTCGCAATGAGTTCTTCAAGAAGCTAATATCCTGTTTGTCTTGCAACCTTTGTGTTCCCTGGAATCATTTGGTTCGGCTACAGTATTGATAGCTTACGACAACTGAAAGTACCTTCTTCGCGGGACAATCGAGCGGTATAGCCAATAAGTTGAGTACTTTCGAGACTAACGGATTCGCACCGGCCGGTTTACACAAATTTATCTTTGTGCTCACTTTCTTGCCGATAGGTGGTTCCAGACTGAGCGATCCCTATTAGTTGAATTCAATGTTTTGATGGAAATATGCGAACAAATTCAGCAATTACCTGAGCCGTACTGTAATCCTTAGTGATCGTTCTTGTACCAGTCGGAACCAAATGACAAGTGCGATCTAATGTTACATTTACGCGATTCACTTTGATGATGTTGCTAACGTCCGGACAATTCTTCAAATAAACCAAGAGCAATTCGACGTTGTTCTGAAATGGCACGGATCAATTGAAAGTAAATCAATTGTGGAAATATACGTACGCAAGCTGAAACGAACGGAACAATCGCATTCAAAGTGAGCAATGTTAATGTTAACGCGAACATTCTGGACATTTCAGAATTCAATTTCCGTCGTTTATTATATATAAGAGAGATTTAATTGCTTTAGGAAATTGCTGATTTGGTTTGGTTTGCGTGTAATTGCGGATTTTTTGCTCATCAGGAAAATAGATGGTCATCAATTTGTTTTGTTCGTGGTAATCAGCGTAATACAAATTGTTTATCTTGATCATCTCTGTAATGTAAAACCAAGAACCGCGAAATTGTATGCTTTTGCAGTAATAGCTTTATTAATGATGTAAAATTCAAATGGATTTCAACGTCCGCAAATTTCATATGCAACCAACGATTCACGGGGTACATCTAAATTGCATATAATAATTTCGCTTTTGGTCACATTTCGCGGTTTAACCCCAAAGAATTACCGCAATTTTGCACTTGTCTGTGTTACAGTTGAATGTTGTGGGTCGGTGTTTGATCGTTGATTTAATCGTTGCAGTTGGAATTGTAATTATTTACAAAAATGTCTGAAGTTTCAGCGTTTCAGGTATATAAATCCAATAAGGCCCAGAAGCCGAAAAATAGAAATCCGAAACGTGACAATAAATTCAAGAAGAAAAAGAAAGACATGCATTTTAAAACTTGTCTGACGACAGCCATTAAGAACGATGTGATCAACGAAAATTGTAAGTTTGTTAAGGGATTTGAGGATACTTCCAAAAAGAAGTTTAAGATTGGCAAACCAAAGAAGAAAGCTTCTCCTATGAATGGTGATACACAATCTGACACGGATGAAGAACCTCCGCTATTGGTACCAATTCCATGTGCAACACAATCACTGTCTGCAGATATGGAAACGGCAATCAGTTCAAGTTCGGAAGATGATGGCATAAAGAAGAGGAAGAAGAAGAAGAGAAAGGTTGACAATGAGAAAAAACCTTTGGTACTAAATCCAGACAGAGTCAGTCCAGATGTGCTGGACGATGATGAAGAACATGCTGATGTAGAGGAATTGCCAATTAATGAAGATTCATTTGCAATAGGAGAAGATATGTTAAAATATTTGATGGCACCTACAAATATAAATAAATTCTTCCAGGAACATTGGGAGAAGAAGCCACTTTATATTTCCAGAGACTGCAATACATATTATTCTTCACTGATAACATCAGAGAAATTGGATAGCATCTTAAGGATTCACACCTTACATTACACAAAGAACATTGATATTGTTACATATGAAAATGGTAAAAGAGAAACACTAAATCCTGCAGGTTGTGCTGTGGCGCCTGCAGTTTGGGATTTTTATGGTAATGGATGTAGTGTGCGACTTTTGAATCCACAGACTTATTGCTCCAAACTCTATGTATTGATATCCACATTACAAGAATATTTTGGCAATATGGTTGGCACAAATTTATATTTAACACCGCCCGGCAGTCAAGGATTTGCACCACATTACGACGACATAGAAGCGTTCGTTATACAAATAGAAGGAAGGAAGCATTGGAAATTGTATTCGCCAAAGTGAGATGAATTTTTGACTATCTAACGGTAAACAAATAAGATGCTATTCTATCTTTCAGAAATGGGACTAAAATGTTGCCGCGGTATTCCTCTAATAATTTGGAACGTAAAGAATTGGGCGATCCTGTGATGGAAGTGACATTACATGCAGGCGATTTCCTTTATTTCCCACGTGGTTTCGTGCACGAAGCCTTCACCGACAACGAGGCACATTCTCTCCACATCACGTTATCCGTCTACCAAAAGACGGCGTTTGTTGACTTATTCGAACGCATGTTACCGAATGCGTTACATAAAGCCGCTAACTGTGACAAAACGTTCAGGTAAATTAATCAATTGAAACGAATTTATGCGAAGCGTTTATAATTATTGTTCTTTTTGCTGCACAGAAAAGGGTTACCGATGCATTATTTGCGACATTTGGGAGCGGTGAACAAGAATCAAAGGAGCCAATTGCGAAGACAGATATTGAAGCAAATCGATAGTTTGTTCGACAAATTGAAAGAGTACATTTCAGCTGACGATGCCGCCGACGAACTCGGCAGACAATTCATGTACGATGCGATGCCGCCGTTCTTGATGGACACGGAAAAGTTTAGGACATCGAAGGAAGGCGGCGAAAGATTGTCCAACGGCGAAGTAATCAATAGGTATGTGCATTCACAAATTGATCGGTGGAATTGCGATATTAATTCATTTTGCCCTTAATCTAGAGTGGAATTCGATTTGGATACAGAAGTGAGATTATTGCGCTACCATTGCTTGAGATTGTTGAAGAAAGACAACCGTGCATTTATTTATTATTGCACCGAGAACGGTTTAGCTTATCACGAGCACGATGAACAAATGTTAGAAATCGATCTAGCGCATTCGTCCATCGTCGAAGCGCTGCAAAACGCGTATCCGAATTACATGAGAATTTGCGATTTGCCCATAAACGACTATATTGCGAAAATTCAAATAGTTGGCGAACTGTGGGAGTACAAGCTTATCGTTACAAAAGAACCGTTGAATGTAATCGATTAGTTTAGCTTTAAGTAATTTTTGTTTGAATTCCTTTTCGGACATGTGGTCTTGTAAATGGCCGACAACATGTGTTATGCGTTCTTGATAAATACTATTCGTTTCTTTATAAAAATTGTTTGATATAATAGATGATTCGATATTCTTTCCTTGACTAATCGTCAACTAATTCTAATTGAACCCTCTAATCGTTTTAATGGCGAGTACATCGCATTTTGTTACGAATCATCAATTGAATGTTCAAGTAATCAATAAATACTGGTCAAAAGGAAGTTTTTTTTACTACAAATGATACAGGACAAGGAAATTAGTTAATTTGGTGTGTGAAGACGGCTTAATTGAATCTTTTCGGTAGTTTCGGGCGCGTTATGCCCACGTAACCGAGAACTTCGATTGGTTTCACGCTATCGAACGTCTCCTGCACGACGGACGTCAGTTGCGCCTGAAAACCGCGAGCACCGGCCACGGCCGCTTCTTCGGCGTATTCGGGTGGCGCCGAAGCGGCCGCTTGCTCGGCCGCCTTCACGGCGCCCTCGAACTCGTCCATCGCCTGTGCAATCGCCAGTTTATCGACCGCCTCCAGGAGGTCGGTGTTCTGTTGACCGCGCAGATCGGCATTGATATCGATGGCGCTCGCGCTGGCTTTGACCAGTTCCGGATTTAGCAAACCCTTCGTGTCGACCGTCATCGGTTGCGGCACGTGCGTGTCCGCTCTTCGTTTCGCCAATTCGGTTTCTACCGTTGCATCGAACCATTCCAGGATGGATAACTCTTTTCGTCTCCTCGATTTGCCCGACTTTTGGGATTGCATAGCGTCCGTTCGCGAATTGCAGCGAAAGGGACGAACTGTGTAGCTGCCGTACGAGGAAAAGAGAGAAAACGTTACGTTATTATCTGTTAAGTTTGAGACTTTGTTCTTTCGCTCGGTACATTTTTATTACGTGTTTTTGTAAACTATGTGGAAGGTCAATCAGATAAAGAACTTGTGTTTGCTATTAATGACTTATTCAATGCCTTACATACTTTTCAAATTACTAATATACCGTGCGATTTTTATTTCTTCACCTCATATACCAATTGAATTACTGTGACAGGTTTAAATATCCAGCGCTAGGAAGGAATTTAAATATAGGTTTTTTGTTTGCTTTTATTACAGTCGAATGTTATTATTTATTTTATGAATAATGAGAGCATCGATTCCGACTCAGAAAAATTAAAAGTTTGCTAATTAAGAAATGGTTCCTTTTGTAGGCAGGTATTGTTACCCAATTATATTCGCAAAAGTAATAATATGTTATTTTTTAAAGAAATCTTTAAACGTTACGTTTCGTCGTGTTCTACGCACAAACACATGCAGTATTATTATTACTATTATTATATTTTACTCGGGTCATAAGTTGTTTCTGATAGAATGTACATTTCTAATCAACATCAATTTATTATCATTAATAAATACGAGTACCTCTGCTCAGTCTTCTTTCAGATTTGTAGAGCAAAACAATACAATATTATCACTGCATGTTATTGTTGTTAATTCAAAATCGGCCGCATGCATATTTGTAAGGAGTGAGCGCAAGAAAAGAAATAATTTCATTGTGTATTGTACGATTTAAAACGATTTATTGTTCCATTAACGAATCATGTTGCGCATTACTAGCTACACTAATTTATTTAACTTGAGACAGAAGAAAGTTAATTTGAGTAAGAAGATTTTGAGAAAATATGCGGACAACGCAAGCAACGTCCCGAAACAGGCGGACGTCGTTATTATCGGTACGTAGGTACAAATTATGTTGTAATTTAATAATCATTCGCAATGATCTTCACTAGCAACAATGAAATAATACATTAAATCATATCAACGTCTCCCCAGTTGAAGGAGAATAAGAAAATTGAAACCGGCCGATGGCATTATATAACGTGTCTTATCGGTTACATTGCGCAAAAAAAATAACAAAAAAAAGCAATTATCTGCAAATTAGAAATTGTGTCCTAATTGAATTCTAGGTGGTGGCAGTATCGGTAGTAGCACGCTCTATCACCTATCGAAGAAAGGCGTTAAGGCCGTTCTATTAGAACAGAACAAGTTGACGAGCGGCACGACATGGCACACGTCCGGACTGTTCTGGCGCTTACGACCGAACGATACGGAAATCAAACTGTTGAGCGCCACGCGTACGTTGTTGCTGGGACTCGAATCGGAAACCGGATTACATTCCGGATTCACGAATAACGGTGGCATATACATATCGCATTCGAAAGTACGACCGGTCGAATTCGTTTTCTAAAATATGTCTCGGACTAATAATCGTTTTATTCTCATTCAAAAGGAACGATTGCAAGAGTACAAGCGATTGCACACGATCGGCCATTTCTTCGGCATCGAGAATCAAATATTAACGCCGGAAGAGACGGTCCGACTGTTCCCGATATTGAACGCCGACGATTTTAACGGCGCACTGTACAGCCCCGGCGACGGCTGTCTGGATCCGTCAATGTATTGTGCCGCATTGATTAAGGGAGCGAACATGAACGGCGGCAAGGTATTTTATTAATAAATATAAAATCCGGAGGCTTTAGTAAAGTAATTTAGTGGTAGATAGGAAAACGTACAAAATTCACTCGTGTTTCTGGAACAAATAATAGGCCAGTCAAATTAGACAAAAATTAGGCTTTTACTTCGGAAAAATTAAGTGAAAGCTGAATTTTGGTATGAACCTTCATAATTATGTCCTTGATAAAATGTCAAAAGTCCCCATCGATCCGAGTTGAGCTAAAGATTTTATATGGTGTCAAAGATGGCCAAGAGTGGTTTTTCGTGAATAACTTGTTAACGGTCACTTTTACAGTAAAGACACACGTTATCATAGTTGTAGATTAGGAAATTCCCTACAAAAACGATATTGTCGCCTTTATTCGTAGGAGCAACCGTTTTGAAAATAATTCGAAATGAATAAGTTAACTACGTCTCCAAGCGAGATATTGATACGTTATCTTTCCACAGACATAAAATTAATTTTTATTTTAAATGAGTTTTTGGCCACATAATACACTCATAGTTCAACGTACGTACCCCAAGACACAAATCTTGATGGGAATTTCTGGCCGAATCAATGGAAACAGAGGAGACAGTAGAAGAAATAGAGTCTGTGGGTGAACAATAATTATTGAAAGAAATGACTGCTGGTATCCCGGTGTAGGCCTAATCCACCTTTGGTTTTTTCTGACCATGGCAATTACCACAAACTGGCAAACAATATGCAATTGTATCAAGAGAAAAATCGATAATTCAAGACGTTAAGCTGTATAGCTTTGAGAAAAGTTAAATATCTGTGAGTGTTAATACTTGAAAATTTTTTGTAGGGAATTTGTTAATCTACAACTTTGATAACGTGTGTCTTTACTGTAAAAGTGACCGTTAACGAGTTATTCGCGAAAAACCACTCTTAGCCATCTTTGGCACCATATAAAATCTTTAGCTCAACTCGGATCGATGGGGACTTTTGACATTTTGTCAAGGATATCATTATGAAGGTCCATGCAAAAATTCAGCTATCCTTTAATTTTTCCGAAGTAAAAGCCTAATTTGACTGGACTATAAGGCGTTTTAAACTTTAGCTGTAATTTGGCGATTAGGACTTCTTTTCTTATGAGATATGACTTTAGCACGATTACCCTACGTAAGTTTGGTGTTTCAGGTAATCGAAAATTGTCCGGTAACGAACATCCTGATCGACCATTCGACCGGTGTTAGAAAGGTGATCGGCGTCGAAACGCCGCACGGTACGATCAAAACGAAACGGGTGGTGACCGCGGCGGGTGTCTGGTCGCGGAAGATCGCCAACATGGTCAGTCTGGATATACCGTTGCAAATATTGAAACACGCGTACGTCGTGACGGAGGCGATGCCGAAAGTCAAAGGGGCGCCCAATATTCGAGACCACGACTATTCCATCTATCTGCGCGTGCAAGGCGATTCGATCCAATTGGGCGGCTACGAGACGAATCCGGAGATCGTCAAAGAGGTGCCGGACGATTTTCAATTCTCCCTCTACGACTTGGACTTTTCGATCTTCGACGTGCACATCAAGAACGCGCAGAAACTGTGTCCGGACTTGTCGACGACCGGCATCAAATCGACCGTCTGCGGCCCGGAATCGTTCACGCCCGATCACAAGCCGATAATGGGCGAGGATCCCCGTTTGCCGGGCATGTTCTACGCGTGCGGTTTCAATTCCGCCGGCATGATGTTGAGCGGCGGTTGCGGCGAACAAATGGCCGAATGGGTGACCACCGGAAGACCGGTGCTGCCGATGTTCGCCTACGATATCAGACGATTCACGCCCAGCATGCGAGAGGATCGGGCGTGGATCACGGAGACTAGTCACGAGAGCTACGTGAAGAATTACAGTATCGTTTATCCGCACGATCAATTCTTGGCCGGCAGGAACATCAAGATAGACGTCTTCCACGAGGTAACTTAGTAAAAACGTTTCTCTTGGTTTTGCGAAAAAGCGAAAGCGCTAAAAGCAATTTTCGTAGGCTTTGGTTGCGCAAGGAGCCGTCATGGAACAGGCGCAAGGTTGGGAAAGACCGGCGTATTACATAAAAGACAGCACGGCCCCCGTTCGGGGATACGATTGGTACGGCTATTACGATCACATCAAGAACGAGGACCAGCGGTACATCAAGCAGTTGGAGACGGATTGCACTTTCGGTTTCCCGAAATCGCACAAATTGGTAGCAAATTCATTTTCCGCGCATTATTTTTTTTTAACACTTCGATTCCAGATAGCGGAAGAAGCGTTGGCGTGCAGGAACAACGTGGCCTTATTCGACCTGTCCTATTTCGGTAAATATTATCTGACGGGACCGAACGCCGAAGAGGCCGCAGATTGGTTATTCACCGCGAACACCGACAAAGAGCACGAAGCGATAATCTACACTTGTGCGTTGAACGAAAGAGGCGGCGTCGAAGCCGACATGACGGTGATGCCGCTGAAGGAGGGCGTCGGACGATTGGTTGGCCCCATACTTAAAGTTAGTTCTCGTAAACCCATCGGTTTCAAATTAATCGTTTTCAATTAATCTTAGGGCCGAGGATATTACATTGTGGCCGGCGGAGCCTCGGCTTATCAGACTCTATCGCATATGCGGCAAGAAATAGCCAAGAAGAATTTCCGGGCCGTAATCACCGACGTCACGGATAAGTTGGGTGTGTTATCGATTCAAGGGCCGAAAAGGTACGATCATAGAGGTTCGCATCAACTCAGGCACTAATCGAATTTTGTCCTATTCACTTTTAGCGGCGACTTATTACAAAGTATAACGGAAACGCCGATAACTGACGAACGGTTCCCGGTCGGCAAATCGCATTTGGTCACGATCAACGGCCAAACGTGTCGTGTGATGCGGATCAGTTTCGTCGGCGAATTGGGATACGAATTGCACGTGCCGGTCGCCTCGTGCATACCGATCTTCAATAAAGTCGCCGATGCCGGCAAAAGTTTCGACATGAAATACGCCGGCTACAGAGCGTTGTATTCGTTGAGTTGCGAAAAAGGTTTGACGACAATTTATACTCTACAAATCAATTTGTGAACTGCGTTGAACAAAATTTAAGCCGGATAACTGTTTGATTTTGCTAATTGTTCAAAATTAGGTTTCCATCTGTGGAATCACGATCTCAGAATCGACGATAATCCGATAGAGGCCAATCTAGGGTTCGTCTGTAGGAAGGAAGGTCCATATTTAGGTAAAGATCGCGTAGATAAGAAGCGGCAGGAAGGCGTGAAGAAAATTAGGGCGTTCTTCACGATTCCCGATCGTACCGTTGCCGTTTACGGCTTGGAAACGATATGGAGGGACGACAAAATAGTCGGATTCCTCAGAAGAGGCGAATACGGTTACTTTTTGGATTGCAGCATCGGTATCGGGTGAGTGCAATAAAAAAAAGTTAAGTTCATAATATTATTTCCAAAAAAATAATGTTCTTTTGCATTTTAGTTTTGTTGAACATCCGGAAGGTAAGGTGATAACGAAAGATTACTTAAAGAAGGGTCATTACGAGATTGAAGTGATGGGAAAACGATATCCTGCCAATATTCACTTGAAGAGCCCATTCGACCCAACGAATCAGCGTATATTAGGACATTACGAACACGCTTTCCAAGAACAAAGTCATTTTGAAGACTGAAAAAAAGTGCTGTAAATGCGAATTTCGAACATCTTTGACGCAAGATACGCGTGTTACTTTTAAATAACATTTAATTCAATGTTAACGTACCTTTATGATAATTATTTTTAAATAAATATTTTAGGATGAAAGAAATATAACATGTTGCTCATTTATCGTATAAGAAATGTCTGGAAATGCTATAATTAAATTTAGTAAAAATTAATCTTTTAAATATATTTAAATCTATATTTTGCTCAAGTAGTGTCATCTATAGAGGATGCAATTATGGTTTGAAAGATTCCAGTAGATTTGTTTGGTTTTGACGTTTAACATAACCCTACTAGTAAACATAACAACCGCACTTTATCGTAATTTTAACAATAATTCATTCCAGAATTAATTAATTAAATGGATCAGAAATACGAGAAAATTATGTCTAAATTTAAAACGGAACGTCAGCAAACAAAACCCACTAAATATAAAATGAAATTGGAGAGATTAAAGGAACAAATCCGTGAATACGTTCATGTAAGTAATTAAAGCGTTCGTAACAAATGTAATTAACTGGTCGTTAATTTGAAGGAAAACGCCGCGCTAAATGACGAATTATGTGAGATACAAGAGAAGGTATTGATAAGGATGGAAGAGAGAAAGTTCCTATTACGACGATTGTGTCAATTTGATCCACAGACAGAACAAGAGGTTGAAGCTTTATCAAAAACTGGTTACACATGTCCCACGACGACATCGGGTAATGATAGTAAGAAAGGAAAGAAGAGAGCATCATCAGAAATTATAACCTCAAGTAACAAAGCAGTAATTAAGTCTAGAAAATCATCGAATCAGAAAGTTAGAAAGAAATTAGTTCAGCCCATACCATTAGATGCTAATGGTCGACCTGTGTTTCCAATAGAACTAGGATCATTAAGAATTCATTCACTGGGTGATGTGATTTGTGAACGGAAGGAATTTCATTGTGACGAAGCTATATATCCAGTTGGTTATGTATCAACTAGGAATTATGGTAGTTTAAAGGATCCAACAATGAAATGTGTATATACTTGTAAAATATCTGATGCTGGTGGCATGCCTCGATTCGAAATAGCTTCAGATGATGGAAGTCCAACAATTGTTGGCGGCACGCCGGACGTTTGTCATACACTGTTATTGCAGAAGATAAACGATTCACTCAATATGAATGTGGTGAGCACGAGACCACGAGGCCTAGAATTCTTCGGTCTCACGCATCCGACAGTATTAAATTTGATACAGAGTTCGCCTGGTTCGCGAAAATGTATTAATTATAAATGGAATAAATTCGAAGTATTAAAGAACGGCGATCAGTATTCGGAAGAGTCGGACGCCTCGTTGAATTACGATTTGTTAAGAAGAAGCATAGATTATTGCAAGTACAAAATGGCACCGGACGTATTGCAAAAACCGACCGACGATTACTTGGACAGCAAGAACTGTCTCAGTGAATACTTAATGCCCTGATGCTAGTTGCATGTAATAGAATTTTAAGACATTGATAACTTACTAATTTTCTCCTAATCAGGCATGATAAAGAAAACGTTGGCTTCAATAGTGATAAGAAATATGCAAAAAATTTGACACTGATTGTAAACAAATAATCGTCAATGTTTACATAATTTTTCAAAGCTAATTTTATTTATTATTTGCGCAAATCCTTTGCAATTTTATTTACGAAAATCGCAAAAAATGTATGGACTCTAAAATGGGTCAGCAGATTAAAGCGCTTACGATATTTATAATGTTGCATGTTTTGTTCATTATATTCTTCATATAATATTCCTTATAAAGAGAATTAATTACATTTAATTAACGGACGCATTTTTTTCTCTCATTTGCCGACTTTTAAGTGCGTTCCACATAAAGAAAATTCAATACAAGGACGCCGATTTACAATTCTTGCGATTTGCATTTCGATTATTGATCGCCAAATTGATACTTATTTATTGCAGGAACGAATTCACAAAAATTTCAGTTTTGTTCAGTTTCTTTTTTTAAATTAAATATAGTTTCTCATCCATTTCATCACTTTTAAGTAATATTTGGCCGAGAAGGAAAGTTGCAGAGGGCAATTGCCATTCACGTCGATGAGTAACGTTTTAAAATTCATCTGAATCGCTTTTACGATCTGAAGGGGGATGATTTTATTGCTCTCTCGCTAGGTATATAAATTATTTCCATGCGTGCAGCATGAAAGCGGAAAACTGAAACAGGGGGAAAAAGATCGACTGCATATATGCACATGTTGTAGAGGAGGGTGCATTTTCTATATCGTTCCGTAAATACGTACAATCAACCGTACACGACGTTACCCTCGAGGGCAAAAATTCTCTCGGTCGTGCGATGTAAACACAAAAGCGACGGTGGTGGGGACCAAAACATGATGGTTTTTTGACTCTGCGAAACACACACACGTTTCTCCGCTGAAGAGTCCGGAGTTAAAAGCGGGTTCCGTCGTCGTTGCGTTAAGATTGTCTGTGTTGCGATCGGTGTTCGTTCGCTTGGATTGTTTAATAAAATATCGTAGTACGGTCGTGTATTTAGTTGTTTTCATTTTAATTTTATAGTTCAAAGAACGGTATAAACATTTTTTTCAAAAACTGTAAAAGAATAGATATAATAATTGCGTATTGAAAACAAACAGGAGGGAATAGATGAGAATTAAAGTAAGGAACGAGTAGAAATAATTTTGTGCCACAAATGAATGGAGCAAAAGCGTTTATTCGTCGATTAAAATGGAAATGTGAGTAGAATTCCGTCAATGTTTACATGTTATTTTGCAATTTTTAACAACAAACCGCTCGAGAATCTTCCGTTTTTGGAAAACAACAATAACTTCTTGTTTAGGTTTGATATTTTCGGAAACGCTAGTATCACAATTCGATCGGCGTCGCGTACGCGTCGCGATGCCCGCTTTCTCTCGTTCTCCCTCGAAACCGTTCGAATAAAAAACAGGTGTTTCGACGAGGGTGTATTAACCCCAATGTACATATACACACTCATTGTGATATAGGGGTAACTGGTGCATTTTCCTACGCAGAATACTGCGGACGTTTCAATAAAAGATACCTGCTACATTCAGTTATTTGTAAATTTGTTTTTCCTTCGAATTCCGTTTTTTTTTGCAGGGACGCGGATGGGAATTGTGAAGGAGATTTCATTTTGTTCATTTACTCCTTGCAAAAACAAATAAAGTTTTGTGTATCTTTTTTTTTATTAGTACAATAGAGGAAGTTGTAGGTTGTATCATTGGAATGTAATTTCTATAAAATTGCGACCGTGATGTAGAAAATCAAATTACAAATACATATTTTTAAAGCATTGGATATTAATCACATTAGTTGTATCAATTATGATATTTAATAATACGGATTAATTTCTGTAAAATTATTGTTGCATTTCAATGGTTTCCTCTCTTGCGTGTATGTTTACGTTCCAACACATTTTTGCATTATTATTTTATTGCAACGCATTTATATACTGCAATTCTAATTGGAATATTGTGTTTTGCATTACGACGTTGCTGTTTTTGTATTAGATTTTAATCGAAAATAAATAAGCGAAGTGACTTTTTTGCAATTGTAGAATTGTCCCGTAACAATTAAAACCATTACGAAATCAATTTCCAGTTACGATTCAAAGAAAGGCGGCAAGCGAGAGAGAAAAGAGGGAAAACGTGTTTGGGTTGGATCGAATGCATAATTTCTTAATAAATCTGTTGCACACTTTATTGATTAAATTAAAAAATAATCCTCGACACCTACATACCTACATCCCTCTGCCACATACCTTGACCTTCTCGCTAATTAATTTATTTACGGTTGAATTATCACCGAACAGACGGATGAAAGGGTTTACGCAATTCGAAGAATTTTAATATAACGAAGGACTGAGGCGATTAAGTTTTTAAATTAGATTAAAAGGGAAGATAACGTATTTTGATGACGGCACATTCGCAAGGATATTCTCTATGTGCTAACATCAGCATGATATCTAATTAGTTACTCGACTTGCTCGGTTCTTTTCCCATCTACATAAATCAATTAATTAATGTGCCGTATCTAATTTTAACTACATTTTCTATTTCTACGAGGGCAATTTTGCAAGAAATTTATCTGTCAGTTACGAAAGATGAATCATATAATGCGAACAATTTTTATAATTTAACAAAAGTTTCTACAATTGCGCTAGTCAAAGTCAAGAAATATGTTTTTTGGAAAGTTGCAAACAATTGGCAACAGTATACTTTAACTCATTAAATGTTTCGATAGATGTAAAATTTAAGGCAACTTAAAGTCTCCAACGATAGTCAACAACTTTGCCCGTTTTATGAACTTTGAAATTGTCGTGCAACAACATCTTTTAATTTCATCTTTCAGCAAACAATTGTTTGATAAATTGTAACAAATCGACACCAAAGTTTGCCAATTTACAAAAAGTCACAACTATTTGACTTAGCAAGAATTTGTTATCGGTCGCCTTTTATTTGATAGGTACATGTATTTCTAAGCTGCCCCGCGTATGTTCGCAACGTTTAGAATTAATCCATCATTTAAACGCGATGATTTGCGAAATTATAAAAACTAGAACGAATAAATAACAATCCAAACGCAAATTTAATGGTTCGTATGCAAATGTGATCGATGATTGTTGCAATTTCGAACTGTAAGTAGGGCTGTTTACAGTGCCCTGTACCAACCCTTAAACCGTCGTAAGAACGTCGTTTTCGCACCCTCGTTTCGTTGGTTATTGCGACGCGCAACTGGTGCTGCCATCGCGACGTCCCACGACGGACGTTCGTTCTAGTAACGACACGCGTCCGGCTATGGAAAGCATCGGGACGCTTTAATTCCGTAGAATCCATCCAAGAAAAACGCACTCGCACAAACGCACAGACACGCTTATACACACGTATACATACAAGCATATAGACATACGTACATTTGTAGTTGGAGTTAGAAAACATTTCTGGAAAAGTAAATAAGTAAAACCGTACAGGTTTTGGGGGAGGGATAGATGCATTAAAAGGAAATAAATTGAGACATTCATCAAATCAAGACATACGCACACACATACACACAGGCAAAAGCACACGGACCATCCTAATATGAGTATCGCGCGTAAATTAATGTATAATTAGTAAGTTTCGTAATTAAACGTAAACGAAAAATATGCGGATAATAATCAGACATTCGAAATAATGTCAGCGTCCAATAAAATTCAGGATATTAATAGGGACCAAAAGGCGGTACTATGCAAAGTAAAAATTGTAAGTGCAATTCAGTTTATTTACTTCATTTAGTCACATTTGCATTGTAATTAACGTTGATTTGATTGTTTATGTTTGCCTAACGTTTTTACGGTTTTCTTGCAAATCGAATGGGACCCCAAATCGAAATTGGGTCATGTTTTCTATTCTCGTCCTTTAGTATAACATTGGATTGGATGTTTTCTTCGCCGAAAGAAATTTTGTTTGTAACGTATCTTCTTCCATTTTATTGGTTATTTTATTAACTCATTATTACATTGCAAATTGCTGCTAATTAAAACTGTTTATTCAGATGCATGTATATTTTTTGTTGTTGTTGTTATATACAATTAAATGGGAAGCACAGAAGAGAATTTCTTTGCTATGCAATTCTTAAGCAGATTGATATCGTTGAATTAGAGTATGAGAGGAGGAAATACCGGCTAGATAATAGTAATTATAATTAACAGTTAATTATTATATCTATTCATAATTATCCTCATTATTTCCATTAAATATTTCCTTTTTGTTCGTGTGCATATGCAAAAAAATGTTATTGATTTTCTTGTGAGTGTAAAAATAACGTTTCTATTCGAGTAGAATGCATCGCATAATTTAATTAAAAGAATTATCCGCAAGATAAAGTTTTAAACATTCTTCTAATTCTATGGCTAACTATTGGCATTGGCACAGCCGGAACAGGCGTTTTTAGTTATACATCCATTTAAGGGGTGTACTTCCTGTTCAAAATACATACACACACGTGTATTAAATATTTACACGTTCCTCGCATCTCGAGGGAATCATTTCATTTTACGTGCTTTTTTACATGAAGAAAGAACGCATTTCATTCCCATTTTGTTTTCTAATCGGAAATTCATGCCAAGCCAAGAACGAAATCTCATCTAATTTTCGATCTACGTTCTCCTATGAATAAGGCAAAATATTTCCTTCCTTTCGCGCGAGGAAATTAAATTGGTTACAAGCATATTTTGTAATGGTTTTTTGTTTATTAATTTGTTTTGAGTTAACGCAAAAGAAGAGGCCAACGTCCTACATTCGTACTAGGTACGAAATAGGTCGATGACGTTTTCTGAAAAACAATAATGAAGGCACGAAACAGTCGAAATTTCTGCTTAAAAGCCGAGACGGTCAATTAACCAAATTTTCTTTTCGCTCGACGTGCATAATTTGCAATCAAATGTAGGTCGCGAGCAATGATGATAATAAACAGGCGACAATGTTGATGCCCAGGAAAATTGGTCGTTTTAGTGTATTGTGGTAGTAGATCAAGCGCAGTAGTGGCACACGTTTTTCCTCTTGCCGTCGTCTTCGTCTCACCGCCATGGAACGCCAATAGTATTTTATTATACGGCATCTACCTTTATACAAAGTTAGCGAACACCGAGTGCGACGACCTAAAACTGTAGAATTAGTAAAGTAGTAGTAGTCTTAGTAGTAGTAGTGATCATCATGATCATGCCGATGTTGAAGAAGAAACACGCACGTTCGTCATTATCATCGGTCATAATCTTGATTCGTTTTCGTTGATACTCAATCCAAGGAACGGAAGGAAAAAAAATAGAAACCGTAAATGATAATCTACGGTTAAATATAAAAATATGAATGTCTTGTGCATTTCCGGCTTAACGCCTTTTAATTAAACGAAACTCACGATAATTGTTACTACTTCCTTCCTATTCTATTCGCACGTGTAAAATTATTAATCCTTCTTCTAACTATAATCCTCTTCAGGTACCTTTTTTATGTATAAGGATTCACTAATTCTAAGTTTGATTCATTCACATTGAAGAGTTTTGTGTTATTGTTCGTTAATGATAAATGAAAGTGATTGAAATTTATGAAAAGGTTTAAGTGGTAAGTGGTTGATTATCAAAGTCATCACCGACTTTTTTTTAATTTTGGCAGTTTTCCTTTGAATATAAAGGCACAAGCAAATTTGCTGCAAAAATTGGAAAATCATTGTCAATTACTTCGTCTATCTTAATTTCTTCGGCAATACTTGTTGCTTCGTTCGCCACTTCCGCGCTTGGTCTTTCATGCGTATTAAACCTCTATCCTTCTCGAATATTTTGAATGTCATGCTTTTGAACGTTGGTAGTAGACCCTTTACAATATTTTTTCTTCGCTTTTTTAATCTATGTTGGGCTAACATCAAAAAGAGATCTAATTTTTATTACACGGTTCAATTATTTCCTAAAATAGATTTCAACATCGAGATTGGATGTTGCCAATAGGCTGAAAAGCGATGAGAATAAAGTTGGCAGAACAAGACGATGAAATGCGATTCAATTTTTATAAAAAGGAATTTCTGCTGTCACAAACATAAACGATGGAATTCCTTATTAATATTCTCGTTTCCTTGTAATTTTCTTTTATTATGAGACTATGCTGAGAATAATATGCCTTAAATAAAAGCAGTGATTTATGTTGTCGTGATAACGTTCTTTAAGAAAAGAAACCTCATTTTCCTCAAAAATCTAATAAACTAAATCGTTTATATCTTTTGGTTTTAGCGGCGTGCGATCTAACTTTTGACCCTAAAGCACAAGACCGGATGGAAATGGTTGCCACGTGCTTTTAAGCGTTCTAAAGCAAAGAGAGAAATGTAAATATTAGTTCTTTAACGACCAAAAATAAAATGAGAAAAATTAACGCGGAACTGTTATTTTTATGGAATAGATTAATTAAAATTCGTTGTTCGTTCGAATAATTCTTATCAAACATTTTCTATAATGAATATTTATAATTCGTGACATCATGTCATTGACAAAAACAACGATGAATGCATTTGTGTAATTTAAAATTATTACTCTTTCGTAATTACAAATGTATTTTTATCAATAGAATGTGATAAGGATAAGAAAAGCCGAAGAAAGTCGTGTCTCTATCACTTTTTTCTTATTAACGTTTATGAGGCAATTGTGAAGAGTACGAGATGTTCTGGTTTCTGTGCCTAGCAGTTAAGGTTATAATCGTCCATGTGGCTGAAGAAGTGATTTCTAAATTCTTTTAAATGTAGTCAAAATTAAAAATAACCAACAGGAAATGTCTTTTTTCACGGTCGAAATGTTAAATAAATGTTAATTGAAATTGCAAAGAAAATAATTAAACGAGGAAGGATTTTAAATATATTCTATTTATAAAATAACGTTTCATTTAAACGTTTGTGATTGTTCGCCATGGGTTTTTAATAATAGGCAAATTGTTGCGTTTCATAAGAAGTACCATACCAGAAGACGGACAATTTGAGAAACAGCCATAATTAAATAAAAGCCACATTATTTTGCCACGCTTCTTTTGCAATGCCACTCGCCACATGTACAAACAATTTCCTGTTTCTCCTAAAAGTATTTCCGCGTTTATAAATATTTAAGTATCGCACTGGAAGCGATACCCTTCCTTTTTCTTTTCGAATAAAGTTTGCAGACGCAAAACCGTTTTCAGACTAACGAATCAAATTGGTCGAAACTTTTAAAATCAATTGTCCGCAACATGTACACGAGGGATGATGTATAATGTATTTATCCAACTATGCTACTATCCTGTTGGGACTGATTTAATTCAATAAATTTGTCGTTTGCAGCATCGTTCTGAATTCAATTTTGGACGTGGTAAAATGTTTTAATTAAAATTACATTATAATTACACTTAAAGCTGAAACTATTGTTACAACAAAGTACATGCATGTTTGGGCGTTACTGATAGACGCTAGTCATCGTCTTCGTTTTAATTAGTTTATGAATATTAAACAAAATTATTAATAGATAACGAGAGAAAGAGAGAGAGAGAGAGAATTTAATCGTTCTATAGACGTTTATAGGATAATAATTTAAATTGGAATGGGGCCTGTTGGTAACACGATAACTTTAGATAACGTCAAATTTTTCCCATCCTTTTAATACTCGAAAGTTCATCGCTTCTTACATATAAAACGCTACGATTACATTAGCTAATCGTAAAAGAGTTGAGATCCATTCTTTCGATCCATCAATAACAACAACAGCAGATGGCCACACTTTTCTCTTTCGTTTGTATAGATCGGCCTGACGGTTCGCTTCGATTCAATCGGAACAACTATTTTTTAAATGCTTGTTCCTCGAAGAAAAAGAAACAGATATTGATTTTATTTCACGTATTCGTTTCAATTAAAATACTCGTCGTACAATGTTGAGTAGCCTTTTTAAAGGCTTTTAACGGTAATTTTTTCAACGTTAATTGATTCGTTTGATTCTTTTTCTTTTGCTTTCCATTCGACTCCGAACGAATATAGTTGTATTAAAATTACAGATCGCATACAACAATAGTTCCGGTCCATTACTATTATTATAACGAATAATTAGCTATTCATAAAACTATAACCGAACGCTTCTATTATGCTAATAATAATTACATGTAGTAACCATCACCATTTTTGGTCTTCGCCGCCGAAGACGGATGTTACCATATTTATAATCCTTAATTTCTGATTAGACCATCACCAAACTGACTTTCTTCGTTTCGTTTCGCTTTCCAGTATAAATTATCTAATATGCAACGTTGTCCGTACATACACGAAATGAAAGAACGTCTCCTAGGTGAGCAAATACCTATGGAAACGTTACCGAAGAAGATACCGGATCCACCACCGTTCATGATGGAACCAATTCAACAACAACAACAGCAACAACAACAACAACAACATCAGCATCAACCGGTTGCCACTGTGGTCAAAGTAAGTTAATGCAATTCAACGGGTAGCAAATTATACTTCTTCGTGCGTCCTTTTGTAGTTAAATGCTGATGGTTACGGTTCGCACACTTCGCCAACGCATACAAGACACGATCGGACGCCTCTGATGCCCAAAGACCCAGAAGATGATTTCCATTGCGTCGAGCGAACTTTTTATCCGAAGAACGCCAAGTAAGTGAACAATTCTGCACGCGAATATGCTAACAAAGATTCGTTGCTTTATTTCTCTCGCAAAAACGCGCGTTATGCGCCTTACGATTCATTGTAGCATAAATATTTATAGCCTATTTAAAAAGTATGATTAATTTGTCAGCGAAGGATGAAAGTGGCAATCGAATCTCGTTTATGGTAATTCGTCCTAACCGACGCCCTTGCAATTGATTCGTTTCGAAGTAAATTATTCGCGAAGGCGCGAATTGCACGTTTCATTTCCATCGCAATTTCTCTTTCAATTATTTATCGGCCGTTTTCCTTATTGGAAAATTGTCCGGGACTCTTGCGGATAGAAAAAGAAACGATTCTCGTCGTTCGTTCTCCTTGACTTTCTGGTCCCACTTTAACGATAAGGAATAATGACTGTGCTTAATCATTAATTTATTCTCATCGTCGTTTCTTTTGTTCCCCACAATAAGCGGACCCATTTTCCTGCTCGTTTTGAAGAGGTTTTCAAACGTGGATGGTTTACACGCCCAGCAAAGTCTCTCTCTATGGTTTTCATTCGAGGTGGGGATGCATATAAAAATCAATAACTTCTGTATCCAGCAACAGCAGCACCAGCAGCAGCGGCATCCATCCAGATTCATTTTCCCCTTTAATCTCCTCCCTTTTTCCGAATAGATAGATACCGACGAATTCGCAGGAAGGAATGCAGTTTCGTTCGTAAAAATCTGCTGTTCGCTCGTGACATAACGTCCATCAACCAATTTTTCATGATAATTAAGTTAACCAGCGACTGGTTCTCGACGTGTTAAGTTCTTGTATTTGTCGCGGCAAAAGTTGTCTTCGTCGTTATTGCAAGAGGGAAAAATCATAAACGGGTTATTGCATAGCATTAACAAGAACAATATGTGACGAATTGCAAAAAAGGTCAACAAGTAAATGCAAGAGAAGCAGTCTAAAGATGGAAAAAATGGATAAAAAATTAACTGAGGTCACTAGAGGTTACTAGGTCGCTGCTTCCCGGGCCTCAACTCTTATAACGAAGGACCAATAGGGAATTTTCTCTATAAGCCACGTGACGTTCTGCAGCATCCCTTCTCTTTGCGTTGTATCATTTCTGGAGAGCTTTTTGTGTGATACCGTGCGTACTTTTCGAAAGCGCTTCGGAAAGCTTTGCCATTCGATTCAAAACAAAGATTTTTGCCATTTAAATTTTTTGTTTCGAAGTGAACACGAGCGGGTTTCCTAACGCCGATTTCAAATATTAATCGAGCAAGTGATACGTTGTAAATAAGTACGTTGGATGAACCTGTTTCCGAAAATGATTGACGAGGGTTCGTTATCGGCTTCATGCTGAAGAACAAAAATCAACTCGCTGAATTATCAATTCGTACAAACAAAATGTGATGTGCTACGGTCGCTAACGAGATTCGCAATTAATTAATTAATCCGGCCTTTTGAAATTCCTGTTTGGAATAGATCGAAATCCCTTTAATTCACAAAGAAAAATTAAATTTTATTTTTGTTAATTATTTAATGACAAAATATGGTGTGAACCGCGCAACGAATGAAAAATTTAATTCCAAAGCATATTAATATAGAGAGATGTTATTATTAATATTATAATTATACATTATTTTAAAAAAATCGCAAATCAAGAAACGAGAGAAAATTTAGCGTAAATTTGGAAAAGAGATAAAAATGGTGGGCGGTGGTGAACTCAAGGTTGCCACCGTTGAGGTGGAGTCTGTAGACAATATGGCGACACTTCCGGTATCAAGGGCTTTTAGCGGAAACGATAATGTTATAGCGGAGAAGAACAATGCGAATAATAAAGAGATGGAATTGAAAAAGGTTCAACCGAAACCGGACAAGAGGTATTCTTTATTTTTTTAAAATTATTTCTACAATAGCTGCTTCGGTCAATTTAACATTGAACGTACCTATTTTTCCCTCATCATCATCATCATCATCATCGACATCATTTCTCGTCCGCCAACAACAAAAAACTCTTTGAATTATTCTGAGATGTGTAAACGTTAATTCTTCATTTAGACTTAATACCTTCAGAGCTGAACGTTTTATTATTATGGCAGTTTTACGGCCGTTAATCACTCACTCTTGCTTCTATAAATACACGTAACGGGGTAAAAGACTTACTTCCTGTTCCACTCCTGTAAGTTTATGTTTATTAATTATCACAATCTAAAGACATAAACCTGAACGAAGAATATGAAAGAAAAACCAGGAGGTGCAGAAAGCTTAACTTTCAGCGAACGTGCAAAAAAATAGAGCTGTTTTAATAACTTGCAACCGAACAAAAACAATCCGAAGCAATAAGGAAACGAAGTAGATTACAAAATTTTAAAAAAGGGCAGGAATAAGTGGACGATTTTTAGATCATTTACATCGTTCGAAGTGATTTATTCGTCGAGAGATTTATGTGAGAGACGAGAGTTTATCTAAAGTCAATCGGGGATTAAGCTATTTTATACACGTAGTCGGATTATCATCAGCATCATCATCGTTACGGTTGATATCTTGGAGAGTTACGTACACACATTCATACTAAACCCATAAATATCGATTACGACGACAATTTACTGCTCTTAGCTACTCAGATAATTTTTTTATTTTACATTATTATAGAAAAATTCCTTGAGATTAAAAGTTTTTCTAAAGAATTTCGATGTGCTTCATCACATCTGCAGAAGTTATTCCATAATATAAACAATTTTTTCTGCATAAAATGTAATTGCGAAGATATTTCGATGCCAAACTCCAATAAAAAAATTTGTTCGCATGCTACAATTTATTTTCGCATTGCATAAATATCATAAAGGCTAAACTATGCAGAAGCAAATATTTATCGAATCGCCAAGTACGAAAGCAGTCTATTATTCTGGTTAATATTTAAACGTTTACAGAATATAACGTTTCAGTTTGTATAAATATTTAAACTTCCCGAATTAAAAATTCGTTTTTTGCTAGCATTCAGCGGTCGTGAACGTTTAAATGAAAACATCACTGAAAATATTACCGTTTGATTGAGTACGTTTAGTAATTCTAAAACTACATCGTTTGGCATCTTTCAGCTCTTTTCTTTTTCTAAAAAAAGTTATTAAACGGAAATATTTTGACCCAGTCTTCTCACTTATAAAGTGGTTCTGAAAACAAATATAATAGCCTTCTGAAAGAGAAGTTTTTTTCAACACGTAGCAGTAGAACAGTCGTAGTAGCGATAGTAGTGTTTTAATTTTACAAGTGTTACGCCGCTTTATTAATAGTTGATGTTATTTTTCAACCATGATTTCGTTTTTATTAATGTTCTTCCTTGATACATTTCATTAGGAACAAAAATATTAAGAGTGGATGCGTCTTTTGTGCGTGTGGCCCGGTGTTTTATTAATATTTCCGTGGGCGTGTGCCATTTAAGTCTCATCACAAAGTACCTTCCGGATTATTTAAAACAAACTCATCAAATTACTTCAGAACCATGTAACGTATTTCATTATTATTATTTATAATGTCATAACAATTTTGCAATTTTAGACGATGCGTTAATGAAAGCATATTTTAAAAATAGCATTAGTCGACTGGCGTTAAAATTATTATTTCGAAATATTATTTAGAAGCAACATCTTTCTTTGATACGACTAAAACGAAATTTATTCTTTTCGTAAAATTTACCATTACCACCATCAAATTATTTATTTTACCTTTGAAAAGTTCAGTTTTCAACTATTCCAATTTCATTTTCTTTTTGTGGCGTTGGAAGGCGTTCCTTTCCTCGTTCTCACCAGTGCCTTCGTCATCGTTTACAATGGGCATTCTTTATTGAAGAGTTTTCAATAAAGGATTCAGAACTATAGTACCAATAATAATAATAATGAAATCGTGGCATCGAATGAATGCTCTGCGAGGCACGGGAAAATAAAAGAACTCGAGCATTTATATCTGGTTTCCCATGGCATTTTCTATTCTAATAAATATGAAAGGAGAATATGCAAAAAGACAACAAACAAATCCAGCCATTGTTGGTGCACACAAAGAAAATAAATTCTATGTATAGTGTTTTTATGATTTTTAATCATAAAAAATTTTCAATATAATCACGGTTCTCTTTTTATTTATATTTTTATAAAAATCTTATCCGTAACATCCACATCACGTTCCGGCGATCTTAAGTACAATTGAAACCTACAAGAATTCGAAACGTGATAAACCATCGAGTGCCCAATTTAAACATATTTCGAATCTTGGTGTCGATAAAAAGCCAGTTAAATTCTTTAGTCCCAAATAATTTCAATTTTTTTCTTTCATTTTCAGGACATCCTTGTTCATCATCATGAGTTTTGTCTATGCAAAACTCTTAGTGGTTGTATGTATCGCTTACGTGATATCGGATGTCGTTACACACAACATACCGTTGTATTATTACGAGGGATTCTTCACATATTTGTACGGGATGAGCATTTTGTTCCTCTTATACGTTTTCTGTTTCCTACTGCAAGAGAGCACGTGCTGCAACAGTAGCGGCGGTGGCAGTGGCGGAGGCGCTGGGATCGATAAGAAGGAACAAGAACGATTAAAGAAACAGAACAAGGAGAAAGCCATCAAAGAGAAGGAGAAGAAAAAGGAAGAGGAGGAGAAGAAAAAGAAAGAGGAGAAGGAACAGAAAAAGAAAGATAAAAAGGACAAAGATAAGGATAAGGATAAAGATAAGAAGAAGAAGAGTCAGGAGAAGGTAGTTTTATTATTTATAAATAATAAAAATAAGCGCTTCATCAATGAATTTTGCGAAAAGTTGCTTTTGAGTAATAGTTTTACGAGAAAATTCTCTCTATTCTAAAGGACGACGAGAGATAATTTACGATCACGGCGGTTTTTAGTTGTTTAGAAAGTGGTTTTCCATCGCGTCGTAATAAAAGTTGTCTTAAACCGTCTCCACTGGCAGAATCCGATCGAAAACCATTTTCTTTCGCGTGCAATTATAAAGCTCTTGACGATATTAACACATCTTTAACAAATTGACACATTTTTTTTAACAGTGCTTTTTCTACTTATTATTTCGTTACGCTACATTATTGTTTTATTTTTAGAAGAAGGAAGTGATTTATTGTCGTTAAATGATTGTCGTGGGTGGGAATTAATTTTGATTTTTTTTCATCCTTCTTTCATTCTTATCTTTCCATCTTCTTCATGATTTTCTTTTGGCTCCATTCGTTATGATATCACGTATAATTTTCTTCTAATAATAATCATCTTGTCTCTTTAACAACACGATATTGGATTAAGATAGCAGCGTTTGGTTCACTTAAAATGCAAAAGAAAGCATAAAGTCGTGTCAGGATAATGTAATAATCGTTTATCGACTAATTAATGGTCGGAGGATTACAATTTGCTTAATCTTAATCCGATTTAATGGTAAATGAGAGAAAAAATTTTAAAGTCATTTATAATCCTATCATTATGATTAATTACGTTCGTTAGCTCTCTACAATTACTTCGGTCCGACACATTTCTCTGTTCTGTTTGTTTGTCTGTTCATTTTGTTAATTTATTTTATTTTAAGTTGGTTTATTTTTTAATTTTTTGCATTGAGCATGTTGTGCGTGTAGAGGGAGGTGTTTCCCCGGAAAATGAGGGATGTTGTGGTACAACGTAGGGAGTCATCACCCTTTATAAAGGTGAGCTTTTGGTTTGTTAATTAAATTTTAAAAAATGAAAGAAAAGAAAATCCACAAGCAGAATGCGTAAATTTTGTACAGATACGCATAAGAAGTTAGAAAATGCATTACGAATTAATTAATTTAGTTAATTTTGAGCACTTTAGATATTTGTCGTGTTGTCGATCTAATTGAAAAGCTCCAAATATTTTATGAAACGCTTCTCCTATTTATCCAAACGTTTTCTAATCACAATCCCTACGTTATTAAAACTGCATAAATATTTGGAGTTTTCGGTACGTTTAAAGCTCACAAAAGAAAATGTTAACTTCCACGTGGTCAATAATCAATGGTAATCATTACATCATGATAAATTAATGTTTGTTGTTTCTTTTTGTTTGTTTTTGTTAACTTTTCTTTTAATTAAAGCACTTCATACACGCACAATACATAAGAAAACGCACCTTCCACACGATTTGTAATATCATATTAATTTACCTAAAGAGAATTTGATTTGACAAATTTCGTTTAAATTAATTAACAACCGTATTTTGCTATTATTTGCAAGTTGCATTTTGATTTTGCTAAGATCAATAATCAAAGCTTTCGATCACTAATTCAAAAAATAAATAAATAAAAGAATCACGCTCTCCACTTTCTATTCTTCTCTCTTTATGTTCTTGCTTCATTCTGACTGACTTAATTTCAATCCCTTTCATCATCCTTCATCTTTTCTTCTTCACCTTCTTCTTCTTCTTTTTTTTATTATTATTTTATATTGTTTTATTGGGGGTAGAGTACGTATCGTCGGAATTCAGAGGGGGTTGTTGACGCCGGTTTATCGGGCGTACCGGTCCCCGTGGCGGAGCTTTCCAGACAAGATTCTGATCCACCTGTTGTCCCTCAGGACTCGACGACAACACCGCCACCGGCACCACCATCGACTGCCACCAGTGGCACGAATGACGTGGAGGCCGGCGTCCTTGCTAACAATAGCAAAAGTAGACGTAAGCGAAAAACGACGCAAAACGATCAGAGTCACGGCAGTTTCTTTTTACGGATCGGTGCAATCGGTGAGCGATATTTGTTTTCTATCATTGAACACGCAAATTCCGCAATTTTATGTTCACGAAACTTGTTTAGCTTTCGGCTTGGGCACGATGATCTATAACGGATTGGAGTTCGGCGCTTTCTTCGAGATACCGTTCACGTCGCCCTGTTACATGATACTGCGCGGCGTCAATCCCGTCTTGCAGATGGTTTTCACGTTTATGCAGATGTATTTCATTTTCATGAACTCCCGAGTAATAGCGCGCCGCTTCTCGCACGGAACAGATCACAGTTAATTTCGTTCGTTTTCCAGCTGAACATTCACCGTTTCAAAGTGATCGCGCGCTTCGGTCTGATGCACGTGGTCGCCACCAATATCTGCGTATGGATTCGTACGTTGGTCTTGGAGTATCTAAAAGAGATTACGGCATATCACAGGAAGAATAACGATACGTTGGAGGACGGTTTCTTAGCAGGTGGGTCAATGCTAGTTAACTTAATGTCGCTTTCGATGGTAATCATTGATCATTCTGAACGAACTCATATTCGCTGCTTTTGTACATAAACGCTTCGCAAACGTTTTTCAGAGAGCATACGCTTACACAATTTACGCAACGCAAACACGATCATGGGCACGCACGTTGCCGTACCGGACGCGATTACTACCGCGTCGACGCTCACGACGACCGCTTCGTCCACGTTGCCGGCAGCTTCAATCGTGAAAGACATTCCGATCGCGGCCGCAACGGCTACGAAGAAATTGTTAACGGTCATGACCACGTTACCGACGACGACGATGTTGACGACGACAACAACACCGGCAGCGACAACACGTGAGTACGACGAAACTCGAATTTATTACGAGTAGCGGTTTGAGCTTTTAATCTGGAGGACTAATTTAACACTAGACTCCCCAAGGAAGTGATTTTGACTGCTTTTTAATTTAATGTACAAATAATAATGCACTTTTTTTTCCTAGTGAAGTAACTCTTTTTTATTGTTAATATTTACTAATAACTTGTTATATGACTGTAAATAATATAAAAAATAACGAAAGATTTTTCAAAATGTAGTCATTTTGACTGCTTGCAGTCTTTCTAGTGTTAACTAATTTTGGTGTGTGTATTAGGCTGCTGCATAAATAGTGGCACATTTTTAATGTCTACATTAAAGTGCAATTAGTCCGCGAATAATTAAGATATTCATTCAAAATACCAACGAACAACTTGCTGAATGCAGTTTTGGCATCGCAGCAATTGAACTACTTTTTTTGCAAGAAGTTATTGCAATGCTATAAAAAGTGATAGTCAATTTTTGAAATGTCCGATGAGTAAGCTCTTTGAGATATAATTTTGTAGTTCAGCTTTTGTACCCTTTGGAACTTTGCCAGACAGATTCTTTTGATGCTGTTTTGGCTTTGGAGGCCGCTGCTTAACTTCATCGTTGTCTATCCATTGTTCTGAAAAAAAATTGTTGCTTTTACATTACTTTAAAAAGGGCGTTAATTTTTCTTTTCCTTTAATATCTGTGATGCAGCATCTTGGAAATTTTCATTAAACGACGAATTATTATTGAATAATCTACTTGGTATTCCTTAATGACTTTTTGTTCGACTTATAACGAATCAGCGCTAACAGTAGATAACCTTCCTCACTTCGAGGGCTGATAGAGGAAGAGCGAAATTGTTCAAAGGGCCCTTGTGGTTCACTTAGATTGCTTGAAACAAAATTAAGTATAATTCTTAACAAGTGTTAAGGAGCCAAAAGTTAACGGAATGGAGAGGTTAGACCATTCAGTGACCATTAGCTAGTATTAGTGTTAGCTTTCAGATGCCCTAAAATAATTACTATGATGAATACACTTTTGTTGAAATGCATTGATTTTAAAATTGGCCCATATTTGTGCAGATAGCTACCAATTATTTAACAAAAAATATACAAAATCTCAAATAGGTCTACTGATTTCTGTCAATTGTGGTTTCCAAGTAATCTAAAATATCAAACAAAATTTCGTAATTTCTGCGAGTTCTACCGTTACATATGAGACAAAAATATTAGATCTGTTTGTCTTTTGTAAAAGTGAACGTTCTAACATTTATAACTAAACTTATGCTTTTTCAATTGTACTAACATTTCCTGTGCATACTAAAAAATCAAAGGTGCAATAACAACCGCTTCCACGGCACCAACAGCATTGTGGAACATGTTCCATAAGGCACCCTCCACGATTCTACTAACAACACCATCACCATCAACAACCACTTTGCATACGTTCATAACCAAAGCATGGAAAGCCGTTAAGAGCACGATTACTAGCACAGCTTCGACGACCACGACGACGACAACCACATTAGCTACGCCCATTCGCAGTTATTTCGGGTATAACAAGGAGTTTGGTAGCTTAGTAGGTGACATTGCAAATGGTAAGTCTTAATTTACCCTTGTACATACCTGTAGAATAAATAGAATTATAATTTCAACGTTGCCTTCTCATTGGATTTACGCATGTTTTATTGGGAGAATTAATTCTAACCGTTACTAATCGACTTCTTGTAGATACAACATTTTTTTCGTTTGTCGAGATAGATTTGATTCTGTCGGGAGGCAGAAAAGTTGATCTAAGATGATTTCATTGTTTGCAGTGGTGGAAGAAAATGCGAACTCCATCAACGGCACCGAATTCCTCGACAAAATCTATCCGCAGGCGTGGAGCTTCTTCAACGCAACGGAGAACGTGTCTTTGGTGCCGGGCAGCTGCGGTCGCATCAATATCATGGGCACGATCGTCCAAGATTCCGCACCATATCTCTTCCCGTTCATTATCGAATACTCGCTAATTGGAGCCGCCGTCATCTATGTGATGTGGAAACATATCGGTAGAAATCCACGGTGAGTCATTTATTAACGATTTCAGGCCTCATTCGTCCAATATCAACCATTCTGGAGACTATTGTTACGGTTTTTGTGTTCAAATTCTACAGTTACGTTACCGAGGAAGACTTGGAACATCGCCTTGAAGTTATGCTATCGCGACGTGCCGTTGCGATAGCACATGCACAACACGGACGTGTCGATTGTGTCGGCGCATCGAAAGGATTGTTCTTTGGTCTATTGCTACTGGTCGGCTCTTTGATATGCCTGATATTGTTCTTCGTGCTCATACACCATCCGAATTTAGGCCTATTGGCCATCTATCTGGCGGACGTGTCACATTGCGTCCTAATGGCATTGAGCATTATCGCCATTATCGTCGGATTCATTAGGTACGTGGATGATCAAAGTATTGTGTTAGTTGCTTCATCATATTCTATTCATTTCAATAATACGAGGGCAATGAAGAAAGAAATATTTCTTTTCTTTCAAGAATAACTTCCGTCAAACATAAAATCTTTGGAAAATCTGCAAAAAGTTAATCTGATTCAAATATTTTCTTACCTAAGATTTTTTCATGATTTTCCTGAGTGACTTTGAGAACAAACTTTCAGTTTTACTTCGTCAATTTTCTCCGCAAATAATTGTTTGCTAAATTGTAACAGTACAAACTACCCGAACTTTTGTCTATGAGCTGGCCAATTTCACAACTAATTGCAAAAAAAAATATCATGGTTGATTTGATTTTTTAATGAAATGCTATCGTATTATTACTCTTTTAAAAATTTACAGAAATTCATTTATATTTATTTTATTAATTATTATTTGATTAGCTTTTCATTTTAGTTTTTTTTTTGTTGCATGTCGCTGGCTGCTGCTTCCTTCTCTTTTAATTTCGTGCGTGGATTTGTTTGTTTACCTATTTGTTTCGCATTTGCTTTATTTTAATGCTGTGTGCCGAACAAAATAACGCAAACATAGAACGAGATACATGACCTCCACACTGAATTTCAGAGTGCAATCGTTGAAATTCAAAGTGGAAGAACAGAGCGACCTGAACGACATACTATTGCGCGTTTCCGCATTCGGTTTGTTCTTGTACGCTGTGTTCAGCGTAATAGCCGGATCGTTGAACGCCTTCACCAAAGAACCCAACCTCCTCGTCATGATTACCGGATTGCTATCGGTCTTACAGGTAAATTAATAAGTGCACGATTGAAGAATTGGCATTTTAATGGATCATTTTCAAGGTGGTTTTGCAATTGTTATTCATTGCGGACGTCTCCCGCCGTCGCGTCCACTTACCGGAACACGATCGATCGAAACCTGGCCGACAAGTGGTCACGTTCCTGTTAATTTGCAACATAACGATGTGGATCATTTACACGTTCGAAACGCAAAAGGTCGAAGCGAATCCGGTACAATTGGAGTTTTACGGATTCCTCGCGTGGGCCATCGTGCAACGTATAACGTTACCGTTGTGCATATTCCATCGGTTCCATTCGGCGGTCACTCTAGCCGAAATATGGAAGACCAGCTATAAGGCGCGACTCGAATAAAGTCGATCGTCTCAACAGTTAATTAAACAAATAGAGCTGAACGAATGAGAGAGATTTCTAATGTATAATAATAATGTACTTAAGTTGATTTCGTTCTTTCTTATCAAATGTGATTGCATTTACTTAATTATTTCAATTGACGTGAACAAAACATTTGCAATAAGCACAATCCAAGCAAAGAACCCCTCGAATTCATGTTACAAGTTCGATATTAATTTCAATTTTTTGCAATGTACGCCCACAGTGGGAGCAATATTTTAATTAATTTCATTAAGTTAATTAATACAAATCTAGTCGAATTTGATTAACGGGGAGAAAGAAAAGTAAATTGTACGTTATATACAAAATCAGCTTTAATAAATTAGGATGAAACGATATCATTATGGGGAACGTGAATAATAAGGGGAAATAAACGGATAAAGCGCACACGTAATAAATTTGCAATACAATAAGAAGGAACCCTCCACAAATAAAATGAAACTAAATGAAGAAGAGAGATTATTAAATCAATTTTAATATTAATTAATCGTATGTGTATGTAATTTATATTCAATAACACCGCCGTAATTGAAGTGGTTAATATTTTGTTTTCTTCAAATTTGAAAAGAGCAATTTGCTCGTTTTGTTGTGCAAAACGATGGCAGTTTGCAATTGCTCATTGAACATCATGCGACAGATATACGAGGAGTAAATGTCTTGAGTTATAATAACGAACGAAAGAAGATAAGAAAATGTATTTAATCAGCGGATGTATTGTGAGAATTCGAAAAAAACAAATAATGCAAGAACTAAAGTATAACAAAAACTAACTATTCAAATAATCCAAATAATAATCATTAACATTCAACTATAACTCATGTAATGATAATATGGATGTCGATAATTACTAAGAATGAACAAAGAAAATTCATTACATTTAAATGTTGGTATATATAATATATGTGCGTGAGATTTGAATAAAAAATAAATTCGCGAGGGAAGTTTTTTTTTGGTTTTGAAAAAATTTACCAACAAAAATCAACTTCATTCTAGCGTTACTTTGCATTTAGTCGACGAAAGAAAAATTAATAAAACTTTTTGAGATTTTTACTAAAGGAAGACTTTATTACGTGCAGAAACATCGTTCGTTTATTTAAATATAGCGGCATTAACAATTAATAGAAACAAGTTCGCATTCGTAAAACAGTTCATGATAAATTCATAATGAAATTCACATAAGCAAACGTAATAATAAAAGGAACAAAATATGATGAAGAGTAAAAAATTATTTTTGAATTTATACTTTTATACACTGAATATTATTAAAAGGCATTAAATGAGCAAAAGATGAGAGTGAGAATAAGAGTTTTAATGATAAAATATATTATTTCATTCGGTAGAATTAGTTTATTTATACAAGAACAAATAGAAATAATTCAAGTAAATGAAAATTGTACTGTTTCGAATTTTATGTGGACCATACGAAGAACAAAGTATTAATCTAATAATGAAACGACAAAGCGAATTCTCATTTATAAGCACTCAATCATTTTGATTCTCTCTAATAATGTTTTTCTTATTTGTTCATTTTCTTTTTCTCGACAATTCTTGTAATTATTCGCATTAATTAATTGATAATTAAAAATTGTTAGTCATAAGAGACATACTATCTACATACCGCATATAATTATATTTGGAAGTGAAAAAGAAAAGTGAAAAACAATATGATATAATAAAATAAGTAAATAATTGTTGTCGAACATAATAATAACTTATAATAATCATAAATAAGCGATAAAGAAGTAATTAATTGAGAAAAGGGGAGACATTTTGAAAAGTAAGAATCATCTTTAAGTATGTAATAAGAATTTTATCTGTCTTTGTGACGTACGTGTATGATGATGTTCATGAAGACGAAAGTGGAACAAATTTTACAGAGAAACGAACAAATATGATATTTATCAATCAACTGTTATAGTTATATTGAATGGAAACAAGAAGATTTATATTTATGATTTCAATTAATTGATCATATACATAAAGGAGAAATAATGATGAAAAATGATGAATTATAGTCCTATATATGTATATATTGATTATTAATAATAATAATTACGATTACAAACAATATAAATATATATTATATTTATATATACACAATATATTCATATTTATTATTAAAATATTTATTTCGTTTATAATTTCAAATATTTTTTAATTCAATGATAATAATATTTAATTTAAGCAAGTTATTTATTGAAAAAAAGAAATGAAATTCATTATCATATTCCATAAGAATAATATATATATATATATAAAAGATAGTTGAAAAAGATGTGTTGTAGATTTGGATGAAAGAAATAAATTTTAATGCTCAAATGTCCATGTGTTAAATATTAATAATACATTATATTATTATGATTATTAATAGTAATCGAAAGAAAACAGTACAGAAACCGATGATCGGAAGCGCAAGTGGGAATTATATGGAGGAAGAAATAAATGGAAATTAATCTTAAATTTACAAAAAAAAGGAAGAAGGAAAGAAAAAATAACTACTTTTGTAGTAACTTACATACATATGTGGGCTTATACTCAAGAGAAACACTGCCGTTTTTAATCTCTAAATGTTATTACCTACATTAATTGACCGTGAATCCATTTTACGCATTAAGTTTACCTTTTTCATCAGTAATAAATTCATTAGGCGATAAATTTTGAGAATTGTAACAAATCTAAGTTAATTATTGTCATTTTATCTTTGTTTTCTTTTTCTTCATTATTTTTGTGTAAGAATTTCTGTAATAAACGTGAAAAATAAAACTAGTAGATATTAATTAAAATTTGATTGATTTAAGAATTACCCATTCAAATAATGAAATGTCGGAATTCCTAAAGTATATTGCAGCTTCATTTACTTATGCATACGCGCATTAACATTGTGCTTTCATGCGATTCCCTCATCCTGAAAAACTCTTACGATTTTATTTCTGAATTAACTGTTGGTGGCATATATCCACTTGTTGGCATACTCAAAACCGCGTATACGTCGATGTAGAAATCAATAATTATAATGTCCTCAATATATAAACTGCAAATTTTTGGGCAAACATTTTTTCGCATGCAAAATAAAATAAATTCGTCACACTACTTACTAATTAATTAATTAATGGCACTATCTTAATTAGAAAAGAAGGGAATCATAAAAGCATGCGCATCTGAAATTGAAAAATCTCGTTTTGAAAGCAAGAATTGGTAGCATACGTATAGAAAGTGGCAGCTTATGATACGTATTTACCGTAGATTCGTTCACCAGAGTTCAGTGCGATTTTGTATCGAGTTGGAGGTGCTGCTGGTTTTATTAACTTGTTACATATAGTTTATTATACATTTAAAAAATATTGTAAGTCATTGTAATAGTAACATAAGAATTATTTTTTATTCGCTTGACCTAAATCACTTAACACCAAGAAGAGTAGAAAGAAAAGATTAATAAATTAATTTCGGTCGAATATTAGTTTATGATTCGATAGTACCTCACGAAGAGGGTGAATTGATTAATTATTTGTTAATTTTTGAAAACCGTCATTTAATAATAATGATATTAAGTTTTATGATAATTTATTCGAGCTATCCTGACGTCAAATAATAAGCAGTTACGTTAACAGCAACATAAAGTCAAAGGACTGTATTGAATATGAAATGAAACAGGACCAAATAGGAATGAAACAATTTCTATGCAAACTATGGAATATTGTTTGCAAATTCAATCTTACCACTATCGATTTTTTTTTGCTTTCGTTTCAATTGAATTAAACATCTATTTATTTCTGATTGAAAGAATCGATGGACTCTGAACTTTAACTCTGTTATATGATTCCTTATCAATAATCTCTTAATATTAAAACTTTACTAATTACAGATTCACAAAAAAAACTTAAATTGTCTTTCTGCTATAGGATCCGGTCTGCTTATTTTCACGAAAACATACTTAATTTAACTTTACACATATTGTTTGGTTTTATTGTTTCACAGTTGCATAGAATTCGGGTTTTAAGTGACATTAATTAACGTTTAATTTCCTTTGTTCAAAAATCTTTTATGCGACATCCTGTAAGTGTGACCGGGCGTTTTGCTTTCACTTCTCTAAGGTTCTGTCCTAATAATTATAATCGATACCAACGAATTTTGCTGGTCTCCATTATTTAAAATAAGCTTCATTTCGCAGCTTTTAATTAAATTCAGTCTCTGCTTTAATCAACATAAATCCAATTTCACTTCTTAATTAATTGCTGTTTGTCCTTTTTTAATTGGATTTATTTGATCCTCTCCTTTTGTCCTATTTGGTGCTATTATTCATACGCAAACGAATTACATAAGATATAACAAATTTGTTCTAATTGTTTATAAATTAGCAATAATTCGCGTTATTTCTACTTTTTGTTATTCCGTTTGTCAATCAGATAATAACGATAATAATTAGATATGACGATGGTGCTTGTATAATAATAATAATGGAACACGTGAGCTGTTTGCTTTTTTAATTCAAAAACACAAAAAAGGATAGAAATCGTAAATAGTCTCTTATCATAATCGCACGTTTTAAACTTTTCGCGACAAGTTCCGTTAAATTTTCTCGCATTTAATGTAACAACTGTAATTATAAAATCAACATTAAGAAGGAGATTACAAGCTTTTCTTTTTTTAAGAGGCACCAGGTTAATTTTTTCTATCCAATGAAATCCAATTTTAATTAATTGAATGAACTTTGTATGATGATGATTAAAAAAAATTTGCCACGTTGAATTTTATCAATAATTCGTGCTAACAAACCAACAGCAAAATATTTGCTTTATTTTGTGCCAATTTTGAAAACATTAAGAAATTGATACGATCGATCAATCTAAAGTACAAGTATAAATATTGCAAAATTGTTTAGAGAAAATTGAAGAAAAAAAAACGGATACACGTTTTTAGGATGAACTAAAAATATAAAAATAAAAAGAATGCAAATAAATAAATCATTTAATCGATAATGATTGATGGATGGTTTTAAGGAAATAAAATTTATTTGTGATAATACAAAAATGTGTCCTTTTCGTAATAAAATGACTAAAATAATGATTCATAATGAAATTTAAGTGGCTTTCAAATACATTTATTGTTTTGTGCTTTGCCTACATTGTATCTTGCAATGATACGTATAAAAGTATCCATCAGCTTAATGTTGATTTAAGCGCTCTATAAGCACTTGCGAATAAATCAAAATGTTCTTCTTCAATTCAAGTTATAAGTTTACAATAAAGGAAAATGACCTTGTCGTCATCTTGCAAATCATTTAAGCGAGACGTTAAAAAATTATGCAAATATTTCACGTGACTCTTTTCCAATAATTCCCATCTTGCATCGTTATTCTTGTTCTTCTTTTTAAAATTGTTGTTGATTCACGAAACCATTGACCGTCTTTCGAGCAATAATAAATGCAAAGTTTATATTGCACTTTTTACATTCTTTAAAAAACGCTTTTAATAATAAGGTTTAAATGAAATGTATATGAATTTATTATTCTAATGTATGTGCATATTAAAGCATTTCGACTTCGAGTTCCAAATATGTAATAATTTAAACGTTATGCTATTGCTATTATTAGTGAAATGTTTAGCACTTTAACGTTAAGTTAATTAAGGAGAAATAAGTGCAAACAATTTTTATTGTTATACTGTTTAATATTGCGTGCATATTGTTCTACCTTATCGCAATTTCTTTACTTAATTTCTCATATTTTATAGAATATTGCTGTAATATCTCCGTTGGAAATTTCGAATTGAATAAAATCGCAATTATAAGGTTAATCGAGTCTTGTTGAGAACGCAGACATTTACTTATCATATGCACATAAACAATAACCATTATTTTATTAGGTCGGTGCATAATAATGCGCGTCTTTGAAACATATTTTTTAAGCAGTTGGCAACACAAAAATATATCGTAAGCACAGTCAACTTATTAATTAAGGTCCTAATCATCATCCATTTCTATTGCAGCCTCCCATTTGTTTCCCAGATGGTCGATTCCACGCGTACAAAAGAGCTAAAAATTTGCAACTATGTCATGCCCTTACATCGGTTACCAAGTAAGCAAAATATTCGTACACTTTAACAGTTCTTCAACGAACAATTTATATGGTGATCTGTGCGAATGTTTTGATTACTTGGTAACCGATGTAAGGGCATGACAGTTGCAAATGTTTAGCTCTTTTGTACGCGTGGAATGGACAAAGTACCAAGCAAATGGGAACCCGTAATTAAAGGCAATGATGACTAGGAACTTCATTAATAAGTTGATGTCGTTTACGATATATTTTTGTGACAATTGCTTAAAAAATAGCTTTCAAAAACAGCGAATAATTATGCACCGACCTAATGATTAATACATTTTTAACTGACATTGACATCCACAAAATTTAATTTGGTAAGAAGTTTTTTATAAATAGAATAAAATGCTATTTTATTTATTTGGTTTATAGCCCTTGACACTAACTTGCATTGAATAATAATGTATTTATTGTATTAATATCTTCATGGTCGCCCAACTGCAGTTCATTAATTCGCATGCAGTTTTCTCAAGTTTAATAAATGAAGAATTTCTCGTTCAAAAATCGCTTCAAAACCAAATATTTATACATCTTATCGATTTCGCTAGTGTCTAGTATTTTCCTTTTATTAATAGTTTCAGTATTTTTGCGTGCGGTTTCCATTATTCCAAGACAAATCTGCACGTATTACAATGTCTAGTGGAGAACGTGACTACAATTTTGACAAGTTTATCTAAAAATACGTTTTCGTTTTCGAAAATAAATGGTAATAATAATATTTCGAGTATCTCATGTGATAGTAATACTGGCACAGATTTGTAGACAAATGTCGCGCACGTATATTCGATTGTCCGTACGTATTATTCAAATGTATTTAGAAATGCGTGTGAATGAATTGAACATTTATTTATACAATTTATCTATAAATAAGTGTATTTACTGTTGATACATTATGATGCGTTACGTAACTAGAATTACTATAAATCGTAAATAAACTGTGTCCCGTCTTCATAAGATATGATAATAAAAAATTAAATATTATTGCAATAGCATTAGCTTTTATTATTCACATTATTATTATTAAATTCGATCAAATGGGAGCCTTGAAATAGATTCCAAAGTCTAACATTATTATATTCAATTTCCAAGTAAATTACAAGCTTTCAAAATTAACTTAACCGCTGCCTGCTTTTTATGCACTTTTAATTGTTTGTCAATTACCTAAAGCAATTAGTCTCGCTCTTTTAATTATGCTTAAAACCATATCAGTTTATCCTCTGTTATGAACAATTCTCTAATCAAATAATTGTATGAGAAATCATTTGAAATCTTAGTAAATCAATGAAATTATTTTTATCAAAATGCATACAGGAGCACGTACATGATTACTTACGATTGAAATCACTACGAAAATGTTTAAGTAACTACACGTAAGAAAAAATCCTTTTATTAGCTATTAGACAAAATTTTATTTCGCTTTTCTTTACCCATCTAACGCACATCATCTCCCACATGGACCGGTTTGACGAGGATTACAATAATGATGAGTAGAAGAAAAAAGTTTAAGAAAAAAGTTTGTAGAAACACGTATTCTAAATAAGTACATTCCACGTATGTAGGTAACTTTTGAAAACGAAAGAAGGGAACTCAAAAAATGATCGTGCACTGCAATTAAAAGAGGCCCCGAAAAAACTTTTTTATTGTGCTTCGTAGACTTTGGTCAAACGTGTGCGTGTTTTTATGACACTAATTTTAAAGTTTAGTTTAAAAATAAATACCTGATTAGTGTCAACGATCCCGTGTCGTCACATGCGAATTTAAAATAATTACTTAAAACAACTGCATACCATTTGCCATTAGTTAACAGCAATTCCTATCGTTAATTCATTTCCCATTCTTTGTTGCAGACGCTTAAGTTCTACGCTATTATTGTTATTATCTTTACAAAATGTTGATACGCGTGCTCTCGAGTAGATCGTGTTTGCACGCAAAACCCAAGTACAAATGGAACAAGAACTCTCGCTACTACAGCAGCAAAATCGAATACAAACCGATCAGATCCGTGTTGGTGGCGAACCGTGGCGAGATTGCCGTCCGTGTGTTTCGTGCGTGCAACGAATTGGGCATTAAATCGGTGGCGATTTACTCGAAGGAGGACCGATCGCACATACATCGCTTGAAAGCGGACGAGAGTTACCAGGTCGGCGAGGGATTGCCGCCGGTCCAAGCCTACCTGAACATTGCGGAAATCATCAAGATATGCCGCGACAATAACATCGACGCCGTGCATCCCGGCTACGGCTTCTTGTCGGAACGATCCGATTTCGCTCAGGCGGTCATCGATGCCGGCCTCAGGTTCATCGGGCCGACGCCGAAGGTCGTGCAGCAGATGGGCGATAAGGTGGCCGCGAGGCAGGCGGCCATCGCAGCAGGTTTGACACTCGTCCAAATTGTTTCTATTTTCATTTGGCAACAATAGCTATATTGCATGCAGTAGATTAATGCATAACACACGTGAATTATATTCGAGACGTAGGAATTTCATAATTTGCTGAAAGCCAAATAATAATCTGGGCATTTCCTCTCGTAGGTGTTCCTATTGTACCTGGTACCGATGGTCCGATTACGACGAAGGAAGAGGCTATCGAGTTTTGCACCAAATACGGTTTGCCCGTTATCTTTAAGGTACAATTGCAAACTATAGGGAAATATTTGTCTAACCTTTTGCAATAAAATTGCAGGCTGCCTATGGCGGTGGCGGGCGAGGTATGCGCGTCGTCCGCAAGATGGAAGAGGTGGAAGAGAACTTCCAGCGAGCGTCGTCGGAAGCGGCGGCCGCGTTCGGTAACGGGGCGATGTTCATCGAGAAATTCATCGAACGACCGCGACACATTGAAGTACAATTGTTAGGTGAGGAATCTCCCTTCATACTACCACCAGCACAACAAACTCTCTGGCACTGACGTGCGAAAATCCCGCTGGCCTTTTAGGCAATCCAAGTCCTGGTTAAACAATAACAAGTCACGAAAACAAATAAAATCCAAACCGAAGCAAGGAGCGCCTCACGCTCGAAACTCTAAGAACAATATTCAACTCAGAAAACACATTTCCCCAAGAATCCATGAGAAAATTAATCAATTCGATCAACTCAAAAACTAATTATTCAACAGGCGATAAAGCAGGAAACGTGGTACACTTATACGAGCGCGATTGTTCGGTACAAAGGCGGCACCAGAAAGTGGTCGAAATGGCCCCGGCGCCGCATTTAGATCCGAGCACGCGCGACAAGATGACCGCATACGCCGTGAAATTGGCGCGACACGTTGGCTACGAGAACGCCGGCACCGTGGAGTTCTTGTGCGACACCAAAGGTAACTTTTATTTCATCGAGGTGAACGCTCGCCTACAAGTCGAGCACACCGTAACGGAGGAGATAACCGGCGTGGATCTGGTTCAATCGCAGATTAGGATTGCCGAAGGTATGACGTTACCCGAACTCGGTCTGACCCAGGAGAAGATTGTGCCAAATGTAAGCTTTTAATTATTTTTTTTGCGATAATCCGGGTAAATTGGATGGATTCGTCGATTGTTTTGCAGGGTTTCTCGATCCAATGCCGCGTTACCACCGAAGATCCGGCGAAGAACTTCCAACCGGACACCGGCAGAATCGAGGTCTATCGGTCCGGCGAAGGCATGGGAATCCGTTTGGACGGCGCGTCAGGTTTCGCCGGTGCCATCATATCGCCGTACTACGACTCGCTGCTGGTCAAAGTGATCTCGCACTCGAAAGATTTGCAATCGTCCTGCGCCAAGATGAACCGCGCCCTCAGAGAGTTCCGCGTACGCGGCGTCAAGACGAACATACCGTTCCTTCTGAACGTGCTCGAGAATCAAAAGTTCCTGAACGGTGCCGTCGACACGTACTTCATCGACGAGAATCCGGATTTGTTTAGGTTTACGCCGACGCAGAATCGCGCCCAGAAATTGTTGAATTATTTGGGTCAAGTGCTGGTGAACGGACCGTCGACGCCGCTGGCGACGCCGAATAAACCGGCCGACATTAAGCCACACGTGCCGGAAGCATCGGTCGGTACGTATAGAACAATCGATCGTTTAATAGACGGAATTTTTTGGAATTAAAAGACAAAATATAAAACAACCAGTTTTAGAGTGATCCACACACACACACACACACACACACACACAAACGGCTTGCTTCATTAATCGATTAAAATTGAATCTTTTTCTAGCTTACTTAGATGCAATCGGTCGTTACAGTAAGTCGATGTAAACGGTAGAAAGTTCATCATCATTGGGAATCTTATTTAATAAGGCTCTGATAATTAATTTAACAACAGATGTGAAATATAATTAGTTACCAGATTTTTATTAATTAATCAACGCCCATAATCGTAAATTTCATAAGTAATTGTTGTTAGTTGATGCCTTTTGGTACTTTTAGTTTAGTTGTATTCCTATTAGTATCATTTATTATTCTTTGGTTGCGTTATATCGGGGGGCAATTAGTAGATTTCACGGTGATTTGATTTGAAAATCCTCTTGCTTGTAGATGGTAAATTTGCCCCGTCCCTATTGTATATGAGTAAACCTTAATATGACTTTTTTAGTATTTTGTATTGATTTTTGTCTTTAATACTACGTTAATCTGCACTGTATTTTTTTTTAGTAATTTGTCTTTAAACGCATGGTTTTCTTTTTTGTCTCACAGCGTATTTATCCGTCAGTGCCCAGGAAAATCCAAGTAATACTTTTTTTTTAATTATACTTTATAATTATTTTCTGCTATGATATTTTTCTTTTACTTTCTTTACATTTGTTCTTTTTTATGCTACATATTTAACACGTACTTTTTATTTATAAAATATCATAGCAAGATGTTGATTGTAACAAAGCAAAAGATATTTCCATAATAGAAAATGAAGACCACGCACTTACTAGTATAATATTAGTATAATAGCTTCATTTTCCTTTAGGAAACCTTTAACATTTACTGATAAAAATAATTTTCGTTTCTAACAAACTAGGTGTGCAGCCACCAACCGGTTTCCGTCAGATATTCAAGGAAGAAGGACCCGACGCTTTTGCGAAAGCCGTACGAAATCATAAAGGCTTGTTACTCATGGACACGACGTTCCGCGACGCCCATCAATCGCTTCTGGCCACGAGGGTCCGCACGCACGATCTATTGAAGGTCTCGCCGTTCGTTACGCACAATTTCAGTCAATTGTACGCCATGGAGAATTGGGGTGGCGCAACGTTCGACGTCGCTCTCCGTTTCTTGCACGAGTGCCCGTGGGAACGGTTGGAGGAGATGAGGAAACTCATACCGAACATTCCGTTCCAAATGTTACTTAGAGGCGCCAATGCTGTTGGTTACACCAATTATCCGGATAACGTTGTCGAGAAATTCTGCGATTTATCCGTAAGTTAATCATGTATCATGTATCATGTCAAACAGATGAAAGAAGTCCGATGCGGCAAGGGAGAGGTAGGTTTGGTTAAGTCTGCAATCGGTAAAGAACCGAGTAATCACAAAGAAGTACGACAAGAGAAAGAATAGCCCAAAGACTTTTTTATCGTGACTCTGCGACGTTTCCTCTGTAACATAGTTGGTTTACTAAGCAGTAGACGTGGACCGATTTTAAACTGTGTAATAATTTAGCTTAACTATTGATTAGTGTTAATGATTGATGAAAATGACGCGCGGTAGAAATTGAAGGCGTGAAATAACATTCCTAATATTCGATTGCCCTGGACTTCTTTCATCTGTTAGACTATACTTTTTGCATGCCAAAAACTTGAGAGTGAATTTTGATCCTTCGAAATCACAATCCTTAGGTACAAGCTGGTATGGATATATTCCGCGTTTTCGACTCGTTAAATTACCTCCCGAACATAATCGTCGGCATGGAAGCGGCAGGAAAAGCTGGTGGCATCGTGGAAGCGGCAATCTCGTATTCCGGGGACGTCAGCGATCCCAGTCGCAAGAAGTACGATCTCAAATATTATCTGAAAATAGCCGAGGAACTGGTCAAGGCCGGAACGCACGTGCTCGCCATCAAAGATATGGCAGGATTGTTGAAACCAGGCGCTGCCCGGTGAGCGGACGATTAATTTTTCTTTTGTTGGACACTTAATTAATTTCCTTAAAACAGCATTTTAGTGACCGCCTTGCGCGACAAATACCCCGACGTGCCGATACACATTCACACGCACGACACGAGCGGCGCCGGTGTGGCGTCAATGTTGGAGTGCGCGAAAGCTGGTGCGGACGTCGTCGACGTCGCCGTCGATTCCATGTCCGGCTTAACGAGTCAGCCGAGTATGGGCGCGTTGGTGGCCAGCTTACAGGGAACTCCGTTGGACACCGGCTTCAAATTGTCCAACATCTCCGAGTATTCCGCATATTGGGAACAGACTCGCACGCTATACGCGCCGTTCGAGTGCACGACCACGATGAAGTCGGGCAACGCCGACGTTTACACGAACGAGATCCCCGGCGGCCAGTACACGAATTTACAATTCCAAGCGTACTCCCTCGGCCTGGGCGATTTCTTCGAGGACGTGAAGAAAGCGTATTCGGAGGCGAACATTCTGTTGGGCGATCTGATCAAAGTGACGCCGTCGTCGAAAGTCGTCGGCGACTTGGCGCAGTTCATGGTCCAGAACAAATTGACGGCGAAGGATGTGCAGGAGAAAGCCGAAGAGTTGTCGTTCCCGAAATCGGTCGTCGAATTCTTGCAAGGCCAAATCGGTCAGCCGTACGGCGGTTTCCCCGAACCGTTGCGTTCGAAGGTGCTGAAGAACATGCCGCGAATCGAGGGAAGACCGGGCGCGAACATGCAACCGTTAGATTTTGGCAAGCTGACGGCGGAATTGAAGGAGACGTTCCCCAATATCACCGATAGGAACGTGATGTCGACCGCTTTGTATCCGCAAGTGACGAAGGAATATTTGACGTTCCGCGAGGAGTACGGGCCGGTCGATAAGCTGGACACGAGAATATTCCTGATTGGGCCGAAGGTCGGCGAAGAGTTCGAGGTGACGATCGAACGTGGTAAAACTTTGGGCATCAAGACGTTGGCGATGGCCGAGGATTTGACCGAGAACGGCGAACGCGAGGTGTTCTTCGAACTTAACGGCACGCTCCGTTCGGTGTTCATCAAAGATAAGGAGGCGAGAAAAGAGTTGCACATACATCCGAAAGCTGATAAGACGAACAAGAGCCAAGTGGGCGCTCCGATGCCCGGTGAAGTTATCGACGTTAGGGTAAAGGTCGGCGATAAAGTGGAGAAAGGCACGCCGTTGGTCATTTTGTCGGCGATGAAGATGGAAACCGTGGTGCAGAGCCCCAGTGCTGGTGTAGTGAAGACGGTCGACATTAAGATGGGCATGAAATTGGAAGCCGAAGATCTCTTGGTCACGTTGGAGTAAATTCGATATCGATTCGGCGAACCTTGTTAATGCAACGTTTAATGAGAAACGAAAGAACAAAATACGGATTATTCAAAGGAAAAGCCCCGAAATTCCATTCCCTAATGATAATTGTAAAATGCACGCGACGTAGGATGAAATTGTTTTTTTAGTCTGTCTCTCTGATTAGTCTCCTTCTGTTACTTTTATCAGCATCTCGTTGTTATTATTAAGATGAAATTTGTTGCTGTTATTTTTACTTTGTTCCTCAATATATATTTTTATATTTACATGCTGTCTTTTATTTGACTTCTTCGGTCTTCTGTAATCTATATAGAAAAGTTAAATAAAATTCAACATCTTCAACTGAAAAGCGTAAAATATTTTCATTAATTTTAAAATTGAGCAGCAGCTCCTAGCAGTTATAGTCAGCGAATACGCTACCGAATAGAAGGAAGCCGGCCATAAGCGAATACGATAATTAAAATAACGCCCATGCATCGTTGAAAAAAATCCCGTTCTTCTACATTTCAAGGCAGCAACTTTCTGATACATCTTCACCTACATGGCTACACCCGTAAAATTGAAATGTTTTTGCTTACAGTCTCACAATAATGCGCATAAATATTACTTAAAATATTTTGAGAATAATGAAACGATTTATTAACATCGTTATATTATTGTGCGCGTTCACAGTATTGTTGATGCTGTTTAATATGAAACCATCTTCAACTAAGGCGTATAAAAATATCTTTTATAAGCCACCAGAGGCAATAATTGATGACACGCTATTTGATATCAAGTTGTATTATAAATTGGAAAGTGACCGATGCAACGAATCGAATATTTTAGCATTAATATTAGTTACATCCTATTTTGGAAATGTTGAGACAAGGAGTGCAATGCGAAGAGCCCATTCAAATAATGATTTAAAGGAATTGAATATCAAGAGGGTATTCCTTTTAGGAGATGCACCAAGTGATATTTACACAAAGCAAAATGCAATCGAGGCCGAGTCTAAGCGATTCGATGATATAATACAAGGCAATTTTATTGAAGCCTATAGAAACTTAACATACAAGCACATGATGGGTATCAAATGGGCAAGTAAATATTGCAGTCATGCAAAATACATTATAAAAATGGACGACGATACTGTAATTAATTTACCAAAAATTGTTGACTTATTGAAAGTTATTAAACTACCAAAGTATCCTATTGCCGGCTACATTTTAAATAAGATGACGCCAATTAGAGAACCGGTAAATAAATGGTATGTTACAAGAGAAGAATATGATAAAGATGAATATCCATCATTTGTATCTGGCTGGTTTTACATAACAACACCGCAAGTTTATGCAAAACTTGAGCAGCAATCAAAGCTAGTGCCTTATTTTTGGATAGATGATGTTTATGTTACTGGAATTCTATCGAAATTCAAAAAGATACATTTTTATAATTTAAAGAAAATCTTTACCGTCCATTCGGAATTCTTGCAATGTTGCTTGAATGATTTGAGAAAACATGATTATGATTGTGATATTTTAGTTGGACCAAATGGTGGTGATAATAATTTGTATTATGATTTCAATAAGGAGATGCAAAAGTGTCAGGAAATGCATTGTTTAAATAGAACTAAATCTTTAGATGATACATGCGTTGCAGAAAGAAAAATCAATTTAGGCAAAGGAAACCCTAACATTGAATCATATAAACTTATATAAAAATAGTATTTAAGTATAACTTGTATAGCTAATAAACTTTTTATTTGTTAATTTAAAATAATATGTCTGCAATATTCTTCTATTATGGCAACGACTCCATCAAGGTATTCCTTAGTGTTTTTATCTTTCCTATTTCCAGCATCAATTTCAAGTTCATATGATGGCCCATAATCAGTAAAGTACTGGAATATGATAAGTTTGATACATAGATGCAACACAGCATAGTGAATCACAATAAATAAATACCTGAGAAGAATCTGGAATTTCATTGCTAATGCTTTGATTAGCAATAATTGAAGTTAGGTAAGTCCAATACCGTGCACAATTTGGAAAATTGTAACCACCTAAAGTCAAAATATTATTATTTTAATGCCTTATATACCTTTAGCATGTACCTCCACCAAGAAACAATGTTGGTTTATTGCAAATCAATATTTGTTTAATGCAATTACCCATTGTTTCTAAAGTTATATTACCACATCCTATGGGATCTTCATTTAATATATCAGCTCCACATTGTACAACAATAGCCATAGGATTATAATTTTCTGCAACACTAATGCAAAAATTTTAAATGATTTTTAGTAAACTACTATATAAATGGTACCTAGAAAAGATCTTGCTGAATGTATTAATGTAATTATTGTTACCTATGCTCTCTCGGAAAGGTACATTCATGGCAAAATATTTAGCTATACCACATCCAACATCATTAATCGAACCAGAACCTGGATAAAATCCAGGAATGTAATTATGAAAGGACAAAGTTAAAACACGTTTATTTGATTTAAATGCATCTTCCACGCCATCACCTAAAAGTAAAATAGTTTTGATTCTGTATAGAAAAAGGTAGAAAGTTGGGAATCTTACCATGGTGTGCATCCAGATCCACATATAAAATTTTAGGAAACCTCTTTAATAAAGTTTTGATAGCAATAACAATGTCATTCACATAACAGAACCCATCAGCTTTGTTCATTTTTGCATGATGCCATCCTCCACACCAGTTTATAGCAACTTTATAAAGGCCATGAGTTAAAAATTTGGCTGCTGTATAAGAACCACCTGCTAATGTTTTCACAAAATTATAACAATCATCTAGCATGGGGCAGTCATAAGATAAACCAAATTTCTCCAATTCATCATCATTATACCGCAAATCAGTAGAATTTTGAACAGTTTTAAGGAATTCTATGTAATCAATTGAATGGCTTAATAACAATTGCTGATCAGTTGCTATTGTAGCTTTAGCAATTTGTACTTTATCACATGACAATAGACCATATGAAGCTATAAGTTCATGTACCATGGAAGCCTGAAACCAAAAACATAATCCATAATATTCAAATCTACATCCATTGATTTTTACCCTATTTGACATTGTTGGAAGTTTATCACATTGCATTATTAAATTTTCATCATAAATTAATAATGCTTTAGTACTCATTTTGCAAAATACAATTTAAAGATCATCTAACGATTAAAATCTAAATGAATTCTAACATGAAGAGAACTTTAACTATAAAAGCAACCGGCTTTTGTGAAAACTATAACCAAAGATAATATATATAACAACGGTTCAGCTGTTTGTTAGACTATTATGCCACCTGTTCTACTAGGATGTAAACAAATCTTCAAATTAAAGCTTCAAACTGAAAACGACAAACAGAATTGTTCATATTACTCTTTTTGGTTCTGTTACAATTAATTTTCATTACATTGCAATACAACGAAAACAAGCATAAATTACAGACAAATTCGTAGTGAAAAATACATAATTCGTTGGAGATGAGTATTTCAAGAACCTTTTTGTTTTTTGTGGTTTTGCTTTTTAAAATTTGTCTACATGAACCAACTGGGTTCATATCGGGTCTTTGAGACTCCCTTTCGATGTATTTTCTGTATTAATATAATAAAACAATGAAAATAAAATAAGTTATGATTTTCAAAAAGGATGTTCGGGAATTATATATGTTTGAATTGTAAGTTATGACCGGGACAGCGCGTACGCAGTCCCGACTACCAAAAATTACGCGCCCGAGTTACCCGCATTAGGGGTAATCGCAGGGGTCAGCCCGACCTTAGTGCAATGGAAAGGCCTCGCCCTGGAGGAACCGCCTTGTTGATCACGGTAACCTCTACGCCAGGTAAGTATGCTTTTCTCGACGTCGCGACGCCTATTTCAACCGAGTTTCGGTCAAAGAGGAGAAACGCAGCTTGGCGCCATCTATGTCTGTTAGGGGTGTTGTTAGAATAGGGGTTGCTCTTGTAAAAGCAAAGACGTAAAGAAAACTGTTTGGATAGTGACTTCGATGGTGCATTTTAAGTTCCTACGCCATTTACGAGAGCATTGTTTCGAAATTAAACAGTTTTATGACGAGGTACCTTTTGCATTTGGTTTCTGCTAATTTTGGTTGATTTCATAGGGGTTTATTACTTACAATTAATTCGATGTAAGAAGTGACTTTTAATAGTTTTAACATAGAACTTGAAAAATGAAAAGCATACATTCTTTTTAAATTACTGAACTTTTCGCGTCGTTTAGCAATTTCGTTATCGAAATCGTCGTAATAACTACACGAATTAAGAGAAAGAAAACGAAAGAAGAAGCGAATAAATAAAAATAAAGATAAAAGGGAAAGCGAAGAAATGAGGAGAAAAGGAGCGAGATCCATTCAATAATGCATAAAACGATAAGAGATCTTCCTCTTACATGCACAAGTTAAATCTAGCATTCGAAAATGTCTTTTGAATGATTAAACCCACTTCTATTATTATTATGCCGTTTGATATCGTCGCAAATCGTAGAGAATGTATTTCCGATACTTTTCTCTGTTTCGCTCCTTTTTTTTTCCACTTGCAATTCCCTTTATTCTCGTTATTTTTCGTACGTGTTCCATATATCTGTGTTCAAGGAATTGCAGAGAGAAAAAGTAAAATGTATGTATGACATAATATTCAAAGATTATTACGCATGAAATGGAATCGAATGGAGACCAATTTCATTTGATTTTATTCGAAAATAATGATGCACTTTTCAAATTGAGACATCATATACGATGGCCTTAATTATTAATACGTATTTTGCATTAGCATCTGCACTTTAAAAGTAACTATGGATGGGTGTATTTAGTAGAAAATAGTAAAAAATAAATCAAAAATTATAAAACAAAATAAGTAAGTATTAGTATAACCAAAATTCACTTGCTCTCTCCGCATTTCTACTTATTTACCACTTTTACGAAAAAAAAAGAGGCTGAATTATTTTACTTAAATCATTTGCAAGAATTTCTGCTTATACCAGACGAAATGTGTGTATTCGTAATGTGCTTTAAGTTGCATACCATGTATATCATCTTCTTTCTATTTCATATCCAACAATTCATACTTTTTTTTCCTACTTCTTTCATTTGCCATACTCTTAATTTATGATCCAAGTTTGTAACCTGAGGGATAAATAACTTCCATTTAAGAGTTTTATTTACCTGAACAGCTGGTTTGGTTCCCAAAGCAGGAGGGCGCACCGTTAAATGTTGTTAACGGGATATCGTGTAAGAAGTATAAGTGGGAAACGGAAATCCATCAATTTTGAATGTTGCGATCCAGTATTCGACACCAAAGTGATAATATAATAATAATTGTGGAAATTGCAGATTTAAATTGAAATTAAAACAAAATAATTTTCTCTGTCTAGCGGAAACGATTGCATTAGTTCTCAATTAAAAATGATGCACGTTGTATTTTCGTCATTACAAATTATCATTTAATTGCAGCAATTTTCTCGATTGGCAATTTTCATCAGACCAGAAATTTTCTTATATTTCATATAATAAAGTAGAATAGAATGGGCGAGAGTGAACGTTACTTTCGTTCCTTTTACCTTTATCAAGTTTTCGCTCAAACTGTGCAATACACGGCAATAGACGCAATCATCTTTCCCTCTTTCTTGTTTCCTCTTTCAAGTGTAACATAAAAGTTAAGTTCGAGAAGTAAGTAACGTGGAGAATGCGAGAGAGAAAAATTGTTATTACAGCAACTTTAAGGAAAGGAAAATGTTATAAAGTGACTCATGGAATGCAACTAAGTTCGTATAATAATAATGGGTACGTGTGTGTCTCCGACTTATTCAAATCGTTCGTGTGTAATGGTCGCATTTGAAATCGGTAAAATCTCGTCTAAATTTCTTTAAAAGAGAATAATGACTAAGCGAATGCGGTGAATTTACATGCAAATCTAATCTTATAACGCTGTCGAGGGATTAAAAAAATCTAATCTACAACTTGATTATTGTAATGCAAGATCAATCTTTGTTCCATAAAAGTTTTATTAATTTCAAACAGCAAAAAGAAATCGTTATAATCTCGTCCATGTCCTTAATTAATATTCCCCCTTTCCCGTTTAAATTGTTATCATAATTAAATTTAATAAAATCCATCCGAGTTTCGTCATTACTACCGTTATTTCGTACACGTAGAAACAATTTCCATTTGTTAGCGTAAATAATAATTGTTTAAGTTAAAATTAATTAAATATCAAATTTTAATTAAAGAACAGGCGAAATTAGGAATAGTTTCGTTTAGAAAACTAATACGCATGGTACATAAATATGACCTCACGTCGTTTAAGTTATAACGAAATTTAAACTTCGGTCAGCGTGAGAGTTTATAGTAGATTAAAACATACTAAAACAATGATTAGGAAAAATTCAATAGCTTTTTAAACTAAATACGTTTTCGTACAAACGATAAAGTAAATTCGTTTCGTAACGAAACAATAGTTTTCGTTAAATAAATTACTTAATTTCCTGCACCCGTCGCATCCACCAAAATGCATAACCATTATTCTTTCTACCGTTTCGTCTCTTTGTTCGCTATTTCTTTTGTGTCGGCCGCTTTCTGACAAATATCTATCTAGACAATTTAAAATATGACGGCCGCACCGAAGTACACGCTGGATGATAATAATTAAACTAGGAAATCGTTAAAACGATACGGCACGTAAACGTAGCGAAATTGAAAGAGGCGTCGGGCGTTTTAATTGAAAAATATACAACATGTACGATGCAAATGAGGATGGTACATTATATTTTAAATACGATTGCCTGCGTGTCGCTGTATATCTTTACATAACCAAAAGAGGTACCATATGTTTCGCTTTGCGGTTAGATAATTTGTGTCCGTGTATTTTATTAACTTTGCAGAGGATTTTATTTAAATAAGAAGAAAAAAGCGGTACATTTTACACTTGGGGATGGTACAGTAGAGACGAAGAAGAAGAAGCGGTATGAATTCTTTCCAAAGCGTTAATATAATAATATATTTGAATGATATTTGAATGAAAAGGCAATAAATTGTTTGGAAGAAAAATTAGGGATTTAAATCCTTTTCGGCAGGAAATGATTTTTCATTTCGATTAATTTCGCTCCTTCAATCTACGGTTGCTGTAGGGGGGGGGGGGGAATTATTTTCGTTTCTTCGTCGTCTGTACTGCCTTCCTATGTTTAATCCTTATATTTGATTTTACGATCGTGGATTTTAAGCTGCAACATCCCATAATAAAATTTTGTTTCTTGTTAAAGAAAGCAGGGGCCTTAAATCGTTTCAATTCTTCGGGAAGCTTATGATAAGGAAGCTCCAAGGTAGGCAAACACTACAGAAAATAAAACGCACCTTAAGTAAAATCAAACTTGAGGATAATGTTTATTTGCTTTTTAGACATCACAGCAGTCGATCACGTTCAAATTGTTCCTTAGGGAATGAATGTAACGCAATGTTACTACCTGGAAATGCTGAAGCGATTGTGTGATGCAATGAGATAAGGGCGCTCTGAATTGTGCCTATTGGGCGACTGCAAGCTTCATATTGACAACGAGCCTCCTCACATAGCGTTGAGAATAAACCAGTTTTTGGCGAAAAACTATTTTACGACGATTCCTCACCGCCCTTAGTCGCCTGACCTAACTCCCTGTGAATACTTCTTATTTCCCAGAATGAAGAAAAATCAAAAGAGAAGTCGAAATCGCTGGAGGCACTGGAGGTTTAGAGGAGTATAAAAAATGAATCGTTAGGGCAAATGAACATTATCTAGTGGACAGTATTTTGAAGGGGATTCATGTTATAAAGATTCTTTCATATATTTTAAAAAATTTAATAAACAATTTTCGTTTTTTGGGTATCCCCTCGCAAACTCTTTAACCCTTAGGTTACCATATAATAGTTGTTCTTTCTAATTTAATGCTCACACTACATAAATTCGAGGAAGACGTAACTAAAATTGTTGTTATTATTAGATGGCGTGTATCATGTTCTATTATTAACATTTTACTTAAACATTTCGCTCTGCTAGCTCTAGACGACGTGTTATTGCAAAACTTTTGCGTTATTACAAACTGCAGTTGCATTAAAAATCTAATTTAGGGCGATTATGATACAAAGATTAAGTCACTATGAATCCGTTTATTAAACATCAAAAATGTATTTTGTATTAATCCGATCACAATATCAAATAAAAAGTTGTAATAATCACGAGTCTAGATTAAATATAAGCTGCATTTAAAATCCAATTTGAATAAATCCATACATATTCTAATAAGGGAATCGAATATGGCAGAAATATTATATTCAAAAAGATTGCGGAAGAAAGTAGCAAACTGGAAAATTGCCCGTTACCGCACTTCCTATTAATAATGAATAATAAATTTATAACGTTAAATCCGGATCATCCTCTTCGTCATCATGATTATTAAACGTTAATAATAACAAACAACGTTTCGTGCACGTCGCTTCCCTTCGCCTTACCCTAATAATTATAATTAGATAATAAAGTTAGTCGATTAAATAACAAATAATACACATTAATTTCTTGATAACGGTAACCGTTATAATATTGGCAAGTTTGAATGATTTGTCGCGTATTTATTATCATACCTAAAATAAGTTATTATAGAAACGGGTCGATTGAAGAACGCTGACAAACGTAGTGAACGACATGAATGCGATACATGGCAGACTAATCTCTAAAATAACCAGAAGTAAATTACATCTGACATCATATGCCATAACGATGATGATTATTTATATTGTGCACCACATTTTGTCCAATAAGAAAAAGAAAGTCATTTCTCTGCTGCTTTTGCTGTTCCATTGTCATTAATTATTTGCTTTCCTCAGACCTACCCTTTTGGTGACAATAATTTGTAATTTGTTGGCGAACCACTAGTCAATAAGAGCAAAATGTATTCGCTAATACACAAGGAACTCTCTTCACATTTAATGACAATTGGATTCTTTATTGAGTGCGCCGTTTGAAATTTTCCGAAATGGCAAATCAAACTAAAAGCAATGGTATAATTATTATTATCTTTATCATCGTCATTGTCAGCATCAAAGAGAATTAATAATTTCCCATTAACAATAGAACGAGACAAAATAAAAGCAAGAGGCATTAACCAAAGAATCTCCAATAAATAAATATTTAAAATTTTAAGCAGCCATTCGTAGAAGGCCGCGAAAAAAGTACACCTAAAACAAAAAAAAAGGAGAATAAGGAAATTTTTGAACCTAAATATGAATGTTTTGTAAATACAACACGATTTTTAATTAGTCAAATTGAGCATCGTTTTTAATTATAATTGCCAAATTAAAAGCATCTCTTAATTAGGAATCAATAGTACAATGTTTATGATACCTCTCGTTCATCTTATCCAAAACATTTAGAAGACATTCATTTGTAATCTGTTAGAAAAAATTACCGACTCGTACAATGGCACGTCTTTCTTGGCATCATTGCTACTTATTAAAGTTTATTACACGTCGCGCTTCTTGGGTGTCGAGAGGGTGGGAATGCAGCGCGTGATGGGTGTGAGGTTATAGTGTTTAGACTGAATCGAGAATAATCCGTAGCGGAAGGAAATTGGCCGGAAGTAATTGCATTCAGAGAACGACCGCAAGAGGATAGGTCGTCTCCCGTTTGCTACGACTGAGCACTAATACCGTCGCTAAACTAATATCGCAATTACTGTTATTGCGGTGGTCCAAAAAGGGTAGGCGGCGTGTGGGATTGCTGCTGCTGTTGTTGCTGCTGCTGCTGCTGGTGTTGCTGCGTGGGTGTGAGAGAATTCGACGAAATATATTATTATTATCACTAAACCAAATTCGTTTTATAAATTATGTCATTTGCAAGAAACCGACAATACAACAACGACAAATTAAATTGCTTTTGATTTAAAATTATTATCAACCTTCCACTCTGCTCTAAAATATTCTCAAAGCTGCTCTGTTTTATATCCGTTGTCTAAAGCGTTCCCGGATTAGAAAAAAAAATATGAAACTTTTAGTTTGTTAATTTCAGCACGAACATTCCTCTTACTCAAAATAATCTTCATTGACTGCATCACAACGATTATCACCTCTTAAAAGTGCATCACATAACTTTTTAATCTCGTACTTAGCTATATCACGTGTAATATGGGCGCTAGCTTTTTGAATTGCTTTTACGTCATCAAAACGGTTTCCGTTGTGTTGTTAAATAAAGTATTAGAAAAAAAAAAAATAATCGCATCCTGTTAAATCAAGTGAATGAATGATTTAGCCTTAAAAGCTTATTTTTGACCATACACTCTAAAAGTCCATTTTTTCGAAATAAATCCTTCAACAACGAAGTCTGTCAAAAATGCGTTTGAAGAGTTTGTCTTCTCCAGAATACCAGAATTTCATGTCTACATAATAAATATGCAGTGATTTTTATTTCTATTAATGAAGTATGCTTAATATCTATCGCACATTTGATATGTCACAACCTAATGAAATGTGGTAATTTGTATGTTTAGATTTTCCACGATGAAAACGGTTTTATTATTGATCCTTATTAATGTTGCATCGGTGCCACAAATATATATTGTTACTTGTGCTATTTGAAATAAACACGATTCACCGAATGACTAAATAGGGTATGTAATGCTTTCTTGCCTTTTTTAAATCAAATTCTATCTCTTCTTTCCCCCTAATTCATTTCTTTCTTTCTTTTATCCGCACTTAACAATTTAAGATTATTTCTATACTCGAGGTACGTGCCAAACGATACACACTCGCTGAAAGAACATTTTCTTTTTGCTTTGAGTGGCTGACGGTCTCGATTCTCTTAAACAAACGGCGTTCGTATGTCTACGCGGTTCAAAACTACCCTTCTTCCTCAGTCCTTTTCTTCCTTTAGAAAGGTTTAAAGGTGGAGGTAAGGAAAATCGGAGAGAAGAAGGTTCCCATATACAGGGCGTTCAAAACAAATTGTCACAAACATTGAGGGGTGATAATATGGCCCAAGATAAACATTAAAGTCTCAACGATTATGGGTCTGGAAATGGACGGTTTCGAAGATTATTCCCCTTCGTAGCTTATCTTCGTTTATTTGCTTTATTCCAATCACAAAACTTGCATTTTCGTGTTGTAGTTAACAGAGGTTTTGTCATGCATAGAATTTGCAGTTGATATTAAGTGGTTAATCACTATTTTTAGATAACATTTACACAAATTTTAAAGGAATTTTCAAAAGAAAAGTTGCCAAATAGCCAAATTTATGCCTTCTAGATTTCTTTCTTTAGGAAGATTTGGAAAGCTTAGTTTATGCTACGCTTGGAAATGAGCTCAAGGAACTGAAACAACGAATGTATCAAAGATCCCACCGATGTCAAACCAATGGTTGATTGCTAATGATTTTCGAAAGACATGACTGCCTTGAAATGGATGGAGGGTATTTTGAACTTGGTACGTGAGTTATTTTTGCTTTGTTTTTTTTTGTTCATAGTTTGCATTGTTTGTACATAATTGCAAAAAACATCACAGTTGCAAAATGTTTCGTATCGCCGAGACCGTCCATTTCCAAACCCATGTGGATTTAAGACTTTTCTGCTTATCTTGGGCCTTGTTATCACTCCTTAAAATTTGTGACACTTTTCTTAAAACACCTTGTATATAAGTATACACATTTCGTATCTGTTGTGTATGTGGCAGTTGTAATGATAATAAAAATAGTGGCAGTATATAGGAGTAGTGTTAGTGGCATTGTTATAGAAAGGCCGAACGTGCTCCTTTTCACGAAATTTCTCTGTCAGTTTTCCTATACATTTTCACCTACTTTCGCCATCTCTCTCTCTCTCTTTCACACACATACACACACACACATTCTCGTCGCACACGTCTTTTATTTATTTAACCATACTTACTTCTCAAGTGGTAACATATTGTTTGAGGCATTATATAAATTATGCCCTTTAAAAACTGCTCCCGTACAATTTTATTTCGTTCCTCCTATATGCTCGTTGTATGTTGCAAAAGTGTTAAAAAGATAAGTTGCCGGGTACGGGTAAATATGAATGGTGGAAATAATGGGATAATGTATATATTTTTCTGTCGCTCGCATTTCACTCTTATTATGTAGACCTTTCTCTATCAATTAGCAGGAAATGCGCTTTCCTGCTTTCGGTTTGATTAAATCCGAGTTACGAAAAAAAGTAAAGTAAGAACACTTCTTCGTTTCGATGGAGGAAATTAAGGGAAAAAGTGAAAAAGAGAAGGGAAACACTTTAAATGTCGCATCAAAAACATTCTCCCGACGTATAAATTTAAATAACGAGAACAAATTGCCAACATAAGCAGTAAATGTATATGACAACAACGTACGAAAAATAAAAAGAAAGCGGAGGAAATGCTCATTCTTTTTTGATAGGAAAAGAGTGGGCAAGACAGGGGAAGAAGAGACGGCGAATGGTAAAAAATGTAAGGATTCCATATAAATTGCTTATACACACGCACGTACCGAGTGTAACAAGGCAGAGAAGAAGAAGAAAATGAAAGAGAAATGCTTAAAGATAAAGTGGAATAAAGCATATTCTCTTGCTCGGATCTAATAGTAGTAATAGTAATAAGTGGATGATGAGGAAAAAAAGGAGGAACCTGTAAAATGATGAAAGCGTTGGACAAGAAGGAAAGAGAAAGGAAGACGAAGAAAGTGAAACATTTAAATTCCGCGTATGTTGTTATATCTTTTGCAGTAAGAGGGTTCCTATTTCGTTGGCGCATATGCCAAATTTGTCCTACCAGTAAGCAGACTATTACATCGTGTCTGTCTTTCGCTACTTTTCCTACTCATCTCACCCTCGTACTTTACCGTCCCCCGATGAATTTGTTTTTAAGCACGACGCAATTTTTTATACAATTTCCCTTCCATTTTCGTCTTCATCCAGTTTCTTTGTACAACTTAAAGACAAATTATTAAACGTTCGCTTATAATCCAATTTGTTCACTCGCTTCTTATCATCTATTTTCGTGTAACCTTTTATAATTTGGCGACAATCCTTGTCCCATTCGGTCGTCTACTATGCGCTTGACGGTTAGATAGCGTTAATTAAGAATAATCTCTATGAAAAAGAAAATATACGTATATACAAATGTAATATGATTGAGGGTGGGTCCTCTTTTTTGTTTAAGGGAAATAAATTCTTTAGCGGGGAGCTTCGTATAAACTAATATTTATGTTCAATACGTGACCGTAATGATTTTTGTCATTTCTATAACAAAAAAAATATATAAGGTTTCATATGGGCTTAGCGTAATTTCGTCGTTGAGGAGAATTTGAAATTTTTTCCTTTATTCCCGAGATAAAACAAATGACGCAACGACATCTTAGATGAGGTTAAATATTGGCGACAACATCTTTAGAATTTAATTCTCGGGAAAGTGTAGGAAAATGAAAATACTGTATAAGTTCGTCCATCCGAACTTGTGCTAACTACGATTCACCAGTAATTTGGACCGCCAGTATGCGGATTAGTTTTGTGCAAATTGATTCATACAAATTTGAAAATAGTTGCAAAACACTTTGAAGAGTAACAATTTGAAAGTCGCTGTCGTAAACTTGCAGTAAGCAAATTACAAAATGTATTGACAAGAGTTTTAAGCAGTTTGGGAAATAAGACGATGCGAAGAAGAAGAGATTCCTTGGAATTAATTCAAACACTGAAACTGAAAATTGCCTATATGAATCAGATTTTACAAATTGAAAGACCCTAAAACAAATGTTAAATTCTATTGTTCCACGAATTAGATCTGTGAAAGTGTTTAAAAAAGCAAGTACACAAAAGCTGGACACATGCATATGAAGGTTTACTTGAAGCTTCGAAAGTTGACATTTGTAGAAAAAAATCGTGTATTAAAATCATGCACAAAGATACTCATTTTCTCAATGATTTAATAGTCAGAAAAATATGTTTTATTGAGGAGATCAAAAGAAAAGGCACTAATTACACAGTTTACCGAACAGAAATGAGTAATTATTTTAAGAAAATGAATCGATATCTTTCATGTATGATTGCAGGTTAAAAATCATTAAACACTTCTTCTTGCATTAATTGGCTATGTATTTCAGTAATCCATAAAATTTGCTAATGCGAATTGTACGCCTACTCTCTTTCGATTCGAAAATATGTTTATATCTTTAGGGTGTATTTTTGTTCTTATTGCTTAATTTGGTTGGAAATTCTTCGAGCAGAGAGAAATTAGATGGATGTTAAGCAGTACTTAGACGATGTTGGGGCTAAATTGAAGGCAAAAAGAAAAAGCACAGACATGTTAAATGTGTATCGTTTGAAGCATAATTGTAGAATAAATCACCGATAAAAGCCGTTGCCATTGTTGAATTCCATCGTCTTTCGTTCGATCGTCTCGCACCTCCTCGCCGCCCACCGACGTCAAAGTTTTAACAATCTAATAGTTTCGTAGAAAACCCTTCCAATTGCATCCGGTTTTAGGTCACATAAATCTATGTGCTACTACTACTACTACTTACTGCCATTACCATTACTGACGCAACCTACAATTTTAGTATAGTTTGTGTTTAACTTTAGGGCACGATTAAGGTCTCTTACCATGTATTCCATCGATGGAAATCTTCCTTTTCGCCTTGATACCATTGTCTGCGATAATCAAAATGAATTTAATGCTTTTATAATGTGACGTACATTCGTAATTAGAAATTTTTTATCTCGTAAATTGGCGTCCTAATGCTATAAATAAAACTAAATTTGCGCAATAAACTAAGCAAAAAATTGAAATAAAAAAGTGGTTTAAAACTACCACTACTACTTTGGAGAGGATACAACGTCTCAAATTAAAATGGCATTAAATTTAATTAAATCCATAAGTTATTCCGCAAACAACGTTCCTCCTCCTCCCTACTTCGTCGCATCCTGTCTCTCTTCCGCCATCCAGTTTAAAGCCCAAATAATTAATTCCGTCGAACGGCTCGCCGCCTCGCAGTGAAGGAGGCGGAGGAGGAAGGCGAGGAGGATAGCGGCAATTTTGGAAAACAATGAAGTCGTCGTCCTTGTTTGACTCGAACGGCCAATTTGCTTTTTGCAACCGTTTATGGATGGAATTCCTCTTCCAGTTTTTTATAATCCTCCTTTATTTTGCACTCTTTTGCCTACGTTATTGTTACGACGCAAATAATTAACACTTAAGCCACTAACATTGCTATGGGGCGCGAGAGAATGGCAAAGGATGAAGAGTCAATTACTATTTTTCTATATTTAATATGCTTGTAAGAGGTTAAAATTATTGCCAGTTTATTCAGTGCAAGTGCTGGAATACATCGCATCGTTCAGGTAATCGACTGCCAATGTCTTGGACTATTGGAAAGCTGATTAATTGAAGAACTAAACGCATAAGAAATTAAAGTTGGTTTCGAGAGAAAGAAAAAATTATCAATTTTTAAATGAAACGTTCACAGAGTAATTCTAAGCAATTAGAGTCTTTTTGTCTTGGCCTCCAAATCATTTCTCAATGACACAAATTGCTAGGTCATTTGTCGAAAATCTTTTAACTCTGAAATGTTTCTTGAGTTGTGGGAACAAATAATCGTCCAATTCAAAACTAATTTAGTCATTTATTTTACAAATGTTGTTTTGGAAAAAGAGCACCCCTCTGGCAAGTTGGCAATCGGGGAAACACGTTCAAACGATTTGAATATCAAACTATGAAACTGATTCGAATTACTGGTGGGAATTTTCACACACAAGGTCAGAAAAGCACGATTCAGGGTTTCAGTAATTGCTGAGATTGCTCGATTTTTGGCAACTGAAAGGTGTTACGTTTTAATTAACACTTTTTGATTATTAATTGAATGCGTATTTCTTTTATTCTTAATTTTTTTAATCTTATTGCCAATAAAGGAAAGTATTTACTTATTAAAAGAGGCATAAAAAGAGGTTAGTGTAGGGAAATACATGTGTGTTGAAACAGTGTAGAAAGGGGGCCGTAAAAGAACCTTACGATGTGTTAGAATTTTCTTTTCCTTCTGCTCGTTTCTCTTTTGACTGGCGACGAAGTAGTATTAATAGATATAAAAAAGTATAAGAATTTATGTATACCTATGTGTGTGTGTGTGTGAAGAAAAGGACTGTAAAATGAACGTTGGGGCAAGAAATGGCTGAAAGTAGATGAGAATGAAAGAGTTCGTCTTCGTTCGTGTGTAGTCCGCAACTTATCAATTTTTCAATTTTATCTCCCGACCGTCTTTTACCCCCTATTCTTCCTGTTTTTCTTGCACGTGCGTTAAGTAAATGTCGGGCGGCAAAAATATGACGAGTGGAAATTTATACACTTTCTTCGCCCCTTAAAAGAAAGGAAATGATATCGTCATTACTTTCATTCTTATTCGGCCAGCTTCATTATTCAAATTGATTTTAGGATTGCACTTTCCATGTTTTTAATGCCCATTCCAAAACGGAAGCATTGATTTTCCTTTTGCCTCTCTTAATTAAAATTAAGAAACTAACGATCAGTCTGTACGTTCGTTCAGTGGAAGTTTTTCTATTATTCAATTTGAACGGATCGATTATTGTGGATGGAGAAATAATTAGTAAACGACATTTCGGTCCCGCTATAAATTTTTGATTTCTGACATTTTACTTTAAGGGTACGATAAAAAGGGACACAGAAGGAACAGCAAAAAAAAGGTTTGAAGATAAAAAAATAATTAATTTTTTCTTGTCTGGTTCGCTTTTATTATTATTATTTTATTTAAATAAATAAGCCGCTTCTCGCATGTAATATTAAATTTCCTTTCGCTCACGTCCCTCAATTTCTTCGTCTCATCTTCGTTTTATTTGGGGAAAAAAATTACTTCCACGTCGATATGATTATTATTGAAGAAAATCAAACATGAAATTATATGAACTTTTGAGCAGATTTGATTTTTTTTTTGAAATTTAATATTTCAATTACATTGGAGTGAAGCTGAAGTAAAAAAAAATATATTTCATATTACGAATTCGGAAAATAATATTTATCGAATTTATTAAAACGTATTTATTGCAAATATAAAATTAATTTATTGAAAATTCGTGTGCAATTCAAATAACAGATTTTAATTCAATAAAAAATATTCATTTTTAATATACTGCAGGTGCATCTTTATGACAGTTATAATTTTTGGAATAAATGTAAATAACCATTGGCTAAAACCTGAAACCCACTTGCAATTTACAAACTGCATCCATTTAGTTTTATCGTTAGCATATTGCATTCAAAGATATTAAATTTTAAATCTTTAAAAGACAGACATGTAGCAGGTATACTTGCTTTTGCCATTATTACGAACAATAAAAGCTCGATTCCTGGATAACGCGCCACAACAGGATATATGATTTAATAGGGAGGATCCATATTCAACGTGCCCTAATTTGAAACGTATCAATTATCAGCGATATGACCGGTTACACATATGTGGGAGTTCATCTGATCTTCCGCGACTTATTTATGGCAGAGATAAGCTAATTTCGCTCTTACGCAATAATAAAAAACGATCAATGTTGAAACATTAAACTCGAGGAGCCCTACAGTTCAAATTCCGCCTCGTTTTCAAACCGAAATTAAAAACGTCAAGCGGAGAGAGAACGTTTAAATCTCTATCAATAAAAATCAATGCTTGCATACTACCACTATAAATTTGGAAAAAGGAAAGCGAACCGATAAAGAGTTACATGCGAGTCAATTGAAATGAAACGAATGGAAGAGAACAAAAAGGTGTGTGAAAGAGCGAAAGAAAGATCGGCGGGGAAAACGCGCACATATGACCGAGGTAAAAGAGATCTAAATAATAAATTTAACGGGCGCCAGTTAAACCAGGTGGAGGTCCCTCCACACACACACACACACGTAATTTATGTTCGCGAACGTGATCTGTGCGTCAAATAGATATACCAACTTGTTAAAGTGAAATTTATTAACTGTATCCACTGGCACACATACCACCGGTACTCTTACATAACCCACCGTCGTATTGCTTGCCGTGCTGCACGCTTTGACGCTGTGGTAGTTTTACCGGAAAAGTTTTTCGTTTTGCAAAGTTCAATATGAAGAGAGAAGAAAAAAAAAACAAGAAATCGCCATCAATTGAAATTAATAATCACGGTCGTTAGGCGTCAGTCAATGAAGACTAATTGATATTAATTTTTGCACGTACGATTATTAGCGATCGTTTAGAAATTCGTAGTTATTCGTCAAACTTATTTGAATCCAATTTTGATGGCAATTCGTTTTTAGTCCTTTCTGGAAAAACGTCCACGTTAATTCGCAATCGATATAAAGTTGCTACTTTACCGTTACGATTATTTACATTAATCGTGACGTTAACTACCATCAATTGTCGACACTTAAATACAATTACCCAACTTACTATCTAAATTTAATCCATTACTTACAATGTTCAAGATATTTCTTCTCAAATGCTTTGCTTTTTGACTTAAAACGAATACAGACGTAATGTTGTGAACATTATTGCTTTAAATACTAATTAAATCTAATAAATCCAATTTGAAACAAGTGGAAAATGATTGGTTGTCATAAATTTCGAATGCTACTTACTTGTATTAATATCACGATCCTTCTACAGTCAAACTACGAGGGTAATTCAGAAATTAACCCTTTAACCACGAATACTCATAGAGCGTGAAGCTGCCGATATTTTTTTCACATTTTTAAATAAAAGGAAGTCCTTCTATTTATAAATAACTAATAAGCTAACAACTATTTACTAACTTGTAAAGAGAAGATACAAATTGATAAAAAACTTTTTTGAAAGCTTCACGCCTATCTAACAGCTGAAACTTGTCATCCTTAGTCTTTTGTTTTATATCTCGGTGGATGTCTTTCGAAATGGTCCTCGTATATAACACGTCGAAGGTTACGATATTTCAATCTTCTGCCATTTTTTCCCTCGCTGAAAAATTGACCGTTTAACCCAGTGGCAAGTGCCTTGCGAATCATTTATAACGCGCCTGTCAAATTAAATTCGAGAAATGACATTTTATATACAGCAGACTTCTTCATTCTCCTCGTCCTCCACTGTTGTTACTTTGCGCTCGCTTGTTTTCATTTCACTTTATTAAATTTTCAGATTAAAGTCTCCTTAATGGCGCGGCCGTATCATCATATCGATGATTTCCTGCTTAAAAATAATCGTGCATTAGAGTAATCTAATACAGGCAGAGTACGAGCTTGCTTTTTCTTTTGCTCTCCTATTTTAATCCTCTTTATTCACTTTTAAAGTTTCTTCTCTCCGTTCCATTTTTTCTTTCTCATCTTATTAAGTGGCATAAAGTACTCGAATATGACGAAAGAATGAATAAGAGGATGCCAATACTTTCTTTAAGCGGCTTATTATTTCAAATTTAATTATAATTGTTTAAAGTTTTCCAATAAGTGCTTCTCGTAGCTTTTTCTTCAACGCTTTCGTCACTCTTCGTTATTTATTCCTACTACTCTTGCCACGCACCCCGGCAAACTTTCCTTTTTTAAAGGGATTTTCAAAATATGTTTAATCTGATAGGAGGCGGTTTTCATAATGAAATTATAATTAAATTATTAATTTATTCGTTCATCGATCGATCTCTAGTGACAATAGTCTTTAAATATGTTTAATTTGAAAAGTTGGTTTTTTTTTAATGCGAGCTCCAATCGTGTCAAATTTTACGCATTATAATTAATTTCGCAATCGTTAACGAATCGGATTTATCAGTATTGAAATTTTTTCCTTTTAGTTTGTAGTTCGTCGTCATTAAATGAAATTATCCGGTTCGTATACGACGCAAGAAACTGTTTGTTATTTAATATGGGCAACGATCTAAATCGAATTGGTTTCAATCAAATGGATAAAACGGAGAAGGGAATGGAATAAAAACGAATCGTAGTAGTAATAGTTTGTTGTAGCAGTTGTAAGAAATGAGGATTCCTCTCCGTTTAAAGATTACACGTCTCGTTCCACGTTTAACATCTCTTCTACCGTACGGTCCTTGTACCAATCGAAGAAAGACAAGCAAAGCAAGAACTATCGATGGTAGCAGTTGTGGATATGGTAGTGGCAGAAACAATTGTACTTCGAATGGACGGACTGCTTAACGAGAGAGACAGAGACAGAGAGAGAGAGAGAGAGAGAGACCGATACCTGCAAATTGATTTACGTTAGTATAAAACTGAATGAAAATTGCGTTTGGTTTCCTCTGTTACTAATCCCCATTCTGTCTCTTTGCTCTATTTCTTGAGTTCGTTAACGACGAGAAACTATGATTGTTGTAGTAAAAGAAAGAAAAGCAGAAGTTCGATGGTCGTAGACAATCAATTTAAAAATGTTGTTTTCGATATGATAAACGAATAAGTTAATATCTCTTCTAAAACAGGGATTCCCGAGTAGATCTGGAGCATCGATGTAGCTTCGAAAGGGACCGATTGAATCCGAGTGCTCTATTCAAATTTGATCTGAGTTTTCAACCACTCGAAACAATTAAAGTATAAATATTCATTAAAAATGTTCAGATAATTTAAATGTCCTCTCTTTTCGATTATAAACTAGTTGAAAGTGGCATAGTCTATATTAATTCCACGGTCTAAGAAAAATAAATTTGGAACTTGAAACTTAATTTTCAAAGAATTGCATTTGCCAAAATCTGGTATGGCAAAGGAGTTCGTAAATTTTGAGTCAGATTAACAAATACGAGGGCGGTTTGTTGTATAACTAGTTTCACATGCTTATAGCAGAAAGATTTCGATGTAGTCATAAAATTTCGTCGTTTTAAATGATAAATTTAGTTTTGCAAGTAATTCTAGCAACAGTAAGTTGCTTAAAAGTTGATCTAAATATAAGTGTTTTGAGCGATAAACAAAGTGGATAAAATTAGAATTCGAAATGTTATTCAAGTCTGCGTGTTTGGATACTGAAACAGCGAAGGAAATCCATGAACGAATTCTCTCCACATTGGGTGACTCATGTTCTTCTTATGAAACCGTTTATCTTTGGGCGAACGAGTGTAAAACCGATACAAGAAGGATTCGAAATGCATCATGTCCTAGAGGTTGAAAAGCAGCAGTCACGATAGAAATCAACAATAAAGTCCATGAAACAAACGATGGATATTGAGCGAGATGGTAGAGACCACGAACATCTGAAATGAACGTCTGGTTGAAAAATGTGATGGTCGTTAAAGCCAAAATTGCTGCCTGCCATTTAATCTATATCAAAACAAGTTATTTATCGAACCACCCATGTACTATCAAATGATTATTTTTACCACTTTGTAGTAGTTTCTTGTTATTACGAAAAAATTTAAGAAATCAAAAATCATCCACAACCATCGCCTAAATATTCATTTAATTTTGGGGCCAATTGTAAAAAGACAGTATCCCTAGTTTAAAGACAGTAAGAAAGATATAAAAAAATCATAACTATTACTTAATGAATATGTATTTGGTTGTAAGAAATGGGAATAATTGATGGTAACAATTTCAGGGTCGACGTAATAGTGTAGTAGCAGGAATAATAGTTGTCCTGCTGCTGCCGGTAAAATGAAAGATTGTGTGAGGAATTTGCGCGATGGATTCGCAAGCAGTCGGCGACGTTCGGGTAAATGTTTCAACTTTAACGCGGCGAAAGCTCGCAGTTTGCGCTTTACGCGCCGCGACGTCGCAACTTTTATGACGAGTGCTTTATGAATATGATTCAATTAGAAACCGTATGAACTTTTTTAATTAAAAGAACATTAACAATAATTCTGGATTAATTCAGGGGCTGGACGTAAATCATCCGTAGCAATATGTAGCCGATTGAATTTAAGAGATTTTGCCAAGTGTCGGTGAAGTTTGTTGCGAGAAACGTTCGGGTTTGCTTCCCTATTTTTACTTTGTTGACTTTAATTTCTTTTAAATTGATTTTCGTTTACATCGGGACAAACAAAGAGAAGCACTACAATTTCGTACAGTGGTTGGTTTGTTCCACATTTATTCTACTTTTTGGCTTTGCTTTAAATACGCTCGATTGAGGATTAATTAAAAACCGGTGAGTTTTCGAATTAATTCCGTTGATGTTGTTGTTCTCTGTTCATTTACTTTTGTCTTTACTTTTTTAATTAAAATTTAGTGTAGTGTTTCGTTTAATAGCAATTAATTGTATAGATAGAATTCGCATCTTTTTTTCGGGAGATTTTCGGACGAACAGAAAAAAACGTTTACAATTTCGCATGTGTGTAATTCAATTCGAGCGAACTAATAGAAAGTGTTTTGCCTTTTCGTCTCGAATAAACACGACGTATTTGAATCAATTGTTAATTCTTTAATATTAATCTTATGAATTGTTCCTTCTCGCATGTCGAGTGGTTCCCGAATAAATTTGATTTAAAAAGAATAAGAGGACACATATTTGTATTATATTACCTGATAATAAATCGGCCGCTCTTATACAAATGAGCAGCATATTTCATACCGAGAGAGGTCGACCTGATGTACGAGTTTCAGATACGTTACTGAATATTGATGGTCGACTGGTCTTCGTTTTCCAACTTTCCTTTGGTTATGTTATGGATTATGATGATGATGGTAGTACGAAATGATGATAATGATGATGGCTGGTCTTCGAACATCTAATTTCCTAGATTTATATTGAAAGCCTTATGGAAAATACTTGCATGTATGTGAAATGTGGGTTGTTTGAGGCCGATAAGAAGTTTTCTGTTTTCATTTTTAATATATTAATCATGTATCGTTCAAGAAGATTGTAAATGTAGCTGTAAACGAATTGGAAAAAAGCATAATGCATTTTCCTCTTGTTGAAGATTAACTTGGATTTCCTTTTTATTGTAGTTGATGCCAAATGTAAAAGTACTTAATAGCGCTTGTAAGAATCGCTTTCGTGTTTATACGAACATCTCTCGGATGGATAACAAAGAGAAAAAAAATCGATTGAAAAGGAAACGTAAATTTGCAAAAGAATGATGAATGGATGGAAACATCTCGAGTTGCAAAACGATTTTCTCTCACCCACTCCGTGCTCGTACAACTTGTACGTTTGATAATTGCTTGTTGTTTCCTTTCGAGGGTAAGAGTGAGAAAGAGAGGAGAGCGAGAGAGAAAAAAATTATAAGACGAGAATGTTGCAAAGATATTTATTATCGCGAGGAAACAGACGGAGTGGAAATCTTCCGCTTTTTTTCCTACTTTCCTTAAGAGAAATAATTTATTTTGCTTTCTATTTTCTTGATGGACAACAACAATATTCGTACATTAACAGCATTTTTCTTCGGCAATGTTAACAATAGGTTTGCAATTTGTAATTAATTAAATTAAGTCTTGCTTCGTAACCGTTGTTTTTTCATGCAGTTGTTTTATTCAATTTTGAATTTCGAAATCGATTCGTTTATAAAAAAATAAACGATAACAGAATCAATAAACAAGCAATCAGGCGGACACTGTTAAAAAAAGGGGTTTGCAGGAACAAATAAAAATAGGGGAACATCAATCGAAAGGTTCGTTATTGTTCCATAACGTGTAAACCTGCAAATTGATGGATGTTCATTGTTCTTTTGTAATTTTTTTGTGCATAATTTCTTTGTTTTCTTTTATTCGCAATATCGCCTATCTACCTGACCTAATCGAAAACCGTTCCTGATTTTGCGATATTAAATTCAGTAATTTCCTTCATGATCCGCTTGCACTAAAAAAGGATGCACATTATTCCGAAAAAGAAAAGCTTTTTAGATTTTTTTTTAAGCGAAACCACAATATTGAATAACGTTCAATAGTTGAAACCGGTTTCTGTTTGGCAAACTTCGATCCGTCCGAAACCTAATCAAACCCATCCTGTGTTTGTACGAGAAGAGATTTGCAATAATAATAATGAAAGAGTTATACAGACATTAAAATTTGCGATTCGAATGAAAAACCTCTTGCTGCTGGAACAAGGAATAAAAAGAAGTACGTAAAGCAAAATGTTTTTTTAATTAAAAATACATATAGGGTAGGAGTATTAGTTGCAGTAGTAGTTCTGTTGGAAATAGATCACAAGAACTTTTAGACTGATTTATTTAGATTATTTCACGGTAACAGAAAAAAAAAGAGTATTGCCTTTTACGGATTATTTCCGATTTCCCATCCAAACCGATAAAGTATCGATGCCTTTGAGTTAATGCAAAACTACGTATGGTCGGTACGTCTTTCTCATGCATTTCCATCTCGTAACCCACGTTTCTCTTGTTGTAGTTTTCAATTAATATCAATTTGTCACTTAATTAAATTAGTCCGTTCAATAGCTCAACAACTTACCGACCTTAAAAATGGGATAGATTGATAACGACAGAGAAATGGAGTTGTGTTCCGATTAAATGGGATTTGAAATTATGCAAAGTACAATTGAAATTAGATTTTCTTTTGCTAATCAATAATAATTGATTTTTTTCGTTCTAAAATACGAAGTTGTGAATATTTAAGATACGCAGTTTTATGCAAATACACCGAACGGCGTTAAATTGTTAACGCGTCTCTCGGACGATTGTTATGATTCCCGGAATTGCGTTCACTTAATTAGATAGAGTTTCTTCGTCGTTAATCCATTCGCTAAGACTTATCGGTTACTTTTGTTCGCGTACACTTTTCCCACGAAACGAGCGTAATTTTAATCGATGTCAATGTTTAGATTCAATTTCCTCAATTTATTTTAAACCACGAGAGAGACAGAGATGGAAAGACACCGAGAGAAAGAGTGAGAGATTAAAAGAGAATCCGTCGATGGTGGCTTTTTGATAATGAAAACACCGACCACCTGAAACTTAATTGATCGATAAACATTAATAACGAAGCGGAGAAGTTAGAGAAGATTAAAGTGGCCCTAAATGGTTTTACCCGTTAAAAATACCTCACTCTGTTGCAATTTCTCAGGCGGTTTAATTGAATTTTAATGGTCGATATTTAACTGAAGGAACGTCGAATAAATGTAAAGAATTAAGAAGAATAGCAATGGATCTTATATTATTACTATTACCATTATTATTGCGACAAACGTCGCCCATTATAATATATGTCCTGAGCGTATAAAGCAATCTACGACATGTGCTCGCAAAACGAACTGTTCGGTCCATCTGCTGCCACCTGCCTCTTGATTCATCGCCCGTACGCTTATGGAATTTTAGAGATCGCCGTCAAAAATTACGCTAAGAGGACATCTAAATAAGATTACGGACCCGTATTAGGCAAATTGAGTCTCGTAGACGGATATTTTTTACTCAGTTTTTCCATTCTTTGCCTCTATCTCATGCCCCCTTTCCCCGACATTGTTGCCTTCTTTTGCTATTCCGCGCCCCTCTCTCGTGTCATCTTCTACCAGTTATTTTCATCTTTATTTTTACACGTAAAATTGCATTTTACACGATCGTAAATCTTTTAGTTTGCTACGACAAGAACACGAAATAAATAATACGAAGGGAACCGTAGAAAACGGCGTAAGAAGAAGAACAACCAACATAAATATAAGGACATAAATAAAAGGGATATCAGAAAAGATTTTACTTTCAACAATTGCTTCTATTTCATTCTTTTATCATTATTATTATTATGGTCGGTCGTCCTCGGGAAAGCTCTCTCTTGCGTTTATGCGTCTGGACGATTTCCGTTCTCCCCCAATTTTATACACTTCCCTTTTCGCATTCGTCATAAATAAAACGCAAACCGTCCCGTATAATATTGGCCCTATCTTCTTTGCTTTCGTCTACTACTTCTCCTTCGATTTTATAACTTTCTTTTTAAAGAAAACGTGGAAGACGCGATGTGACACGTAATAGAATCATTTTGCTTTTGTTCATTTCATATTGGCGCGAATTCTTCGTTGGATCGTGCAAATTAGTATTTCGACGATATTGAAATAAAGGTAGACCTGAAAAATAACGAATCAATTCGACGACAAATTAAAACGTTAAAGGGCGACAATGGAAATAACGTTAGAAGGGGCGACAGCGAGTTTATTAATTAAAACGTTTCAAAGTCTTTTGTCTCCATTAATACACCTTTCTTTATCGCCGCAACTAATCAATATCGTACACACACACGTACAACGTACAATGTACATACACACGTATATAACGTTTGTTTGCAAACTAAATGGTTGAATGGGCCCTTTTCGGTCGGTCCGCTCATTGTTGTTGCTGTTGTTGTTTTACTTTTACTTCGTCTCTTTCTCTCGCACATTACGGTTCGCGTCATTTTGCGGCAAACGTCTCGTCTTGTCTTTCATGCTTATGAGCCGAAAACAAAAACGTCCTCTTGATGCCTGGACGTGTAATTAAGTCCGCATAATGTGAAATCATTGAAGTCGATCGGTTTAGTCGGCTGTTTGTGTGTGTGTGTGTGGACGTATTGTTCGAAATATTTATTAACGGCACTGGAATTTCATATTAATATCAACTCGATGAATTGTTCTTGTTAACGGTGCTTTTTTGTCCACCTTCCCGATGGCTAATTAGCCATTTCTATGCGGTAACCTAACAAACCACTAAAGTCAATTAATAATGTAGACAATCGCGTTTCTCTGTACGCTCTAAATACTTTGAAGTACAACTTTGCTAATCCGCAAATATCCGTGCGTTCGACGTACCCAATAAAGCAAAAATTAATTATTTTCAAGTGCTGACAAGCATACAAAAGAGGCATTAATTGCCTTTTAAAAATATTTCCTGTTTTGTTTTTGTTCTCAGCAAAATACACTGACCTTTTTTCAGTCTTCTTAACAACATAACGCCATATATTGATTGTCTTCTGAAGACAAGATCTTTGTGCATGATTTTATTACATGATTGTTCTAGTAACATTTAGAATCGGAAATATCTAAGTTATTATCCTCAGCCTTTGAAGACTTTAAAGCAAATTTTGATGTCTAAAAAAATGCATGTCTTCCATTTTTCATATGCTTTGTTAAAGAGTTTTTCAGAACTTTGGTTTAATAAATGATATCTGCCTAATAGCGTTCAAATTTGTGGTAACCGATTCAGATACTGTTACAACTGATTCTAAGGATAATCATCCGTTTCGTTCCATTGCTTTAGTCGCTAAATTGGCCTCCAAATTTCCCATAATATCTCTTCCACTTATATCTTCGCCAAGCTCGATGTAAATTCACAGATACTCAAATTGTAACTGCTCAATGTGTTCGTGTTGACATATGAAATGAAACATTTTTTTCTGTAATTCATTTTGCTGATTTGGATTGTATTTTGATTAATTACTTACTTAAACTTGTAAGTTTGAATCAAAATTTATTGAAAGCTATTTAAACAGTAATATTTTCAACTGTATCGGGATTATATAATTAAACGGTACAAAACTATTCGAATTACTGGGGAGTCCGAATTAGCATCCCCGGATTATTCACCGTGATTATTGAAACACAGGATTCTGAGAGGAAGTGTTAGTTCTCGACGAAACTTCCTTAAATATCAAACGCAAACGTTGAAAAAGAAAAGAGGAAACGGATATACACACGTATATAATGTTTCCTTCGAACACATCTCCATTCCGGAAAATCGTTTTCCTATTTCGGTTTTGCCTTTATTTTCATTTTTTTTATGGGGAGGAGGCGTCATGAATATTTCATCCTCATATTAGTAGCTACGTGTTTGGATTTTCCTTATCCCATCGCCCACCCTCGCCATACTCATCAGGTCGTTCTACTATATGTGTATTTACATATGAGTAGGGAAACCGGCTACGTAAACATTACGATTACCACGCCCGACGCACGCATTGCCAAATTGGAACGACGAAGAAAATGTTCAAACTGTCGCACAACGATGAGCTAAATTAAGCCAGAAAGTGTAATTTTCCATTTTCGCCTTAAGGTCATAGGTATCATTTATAAATGTGCGCGAATTAAGAAATTGATGAAAACGTGCAAAATGAAAAAGATTTACAAATCATAACACGTGTATGTATGTGTGTGTCTGCACGAATCATCTGGATTTTATTCCAGTAGACGGATCGATCTGTCTCCTTCGATTTGTCACTTTTATTATTCTCATCTTTGCATCACGAAGCGTTTCAATTGAACGGTTTCGTTTGCCTCGTTTTATTCCGACATAATAATAAGCCTAATCCATTCATAAACCCCTATTGTTTAGGTGTTTCTGATAGAGGGTAAAATAATAAAAGGCATAATAATAAAAATCGGTTAAAAATACATTTTTCCCTCTTCATCTCCATCCCCATATAGAACGTTAGGTTATTATTGTTCGTTTTCCTCCCCGCATTTACATATAGAAACCGTTCACCGAACGAATCCTATGTCTGACAACATGAAGACGATACACATGCATCGTTTCCTTTAACCAGTTTTCCATTTTCTTCGTTACGATGAAAAAGAAACAAACCAAGCACACGAAGACGCGACTAAAGGAAAAGCGTCGACATTTTTTCTTTTCTTTCCGATTTTATTGTTCCTACTCAAATTGAATTCGTACAGTATCGAAGAATAGCTTTTATTTGCGTCGTTTGCTATTCTTTTATATTTTCATATCTTCGATTTTCCCTTAAATTTTTCTTAATTAGCGTTCCGTGGTGGTTAATAAACCGTTAAAAACGAGCGAATGAATGCAAGAATCGTTGTGATCAATGGAACGCACCATCGTTTCCGGAATCTTCATATGCTCCATCGACGTATTACAACTTTGTCTTTTCTCCGCTTACCGAAAACTTATACGTTACGTGCGCCTTATTATTACCGTTAGTATTTTAGTGAGACTAAAATGGTAAAGAAAATCTCGAGAATGTTCGCATTCCTGCGGAAATAACTTGAAGCGGAATCAACAGAACTACAGTGTCGCTGAAGAAGTGGAAGTAGAGAAGATGAAACAAGCAGTAAGCAAGCAAAAAATAAATAAAGAAGAAAAAAATAAATAAAATAACAGAAAAACGTTTACATTCTTTTTGCGACGTTATTTCATTTAAAGCGAAAGGGATTTAAAACGAGAAACGAAATTCCATTTTAAGAAGTAAAGGGAAGCTCCTTCTTCTTCCACGACGAGATTTATTTATTTTTCCTCATCTTGTTTTTTATTTACTTTTTGTCCTTCCTACTTATTTGCTTTCTTAGTTTTTCCCGTTTCATTTCATTTCACCTACAACATACGTATTATACGCGTAGTTTAACATGAAATAAATGTTTTCCTTTAATTTTTAAATTAATTTATTATTAGCAATAGCATTTAAAAAATATATATATAAGGATAAGGAACAGATTAAATACAGTGTGTCCTAATAGAGGGCGAACGAGCCGGTTGCCTTTAGGGGAAAATGTTTTATAGAAAACAGTTTTCTTTTGGCTAGTCCAGCAACTTAAAAAATATTTTGAGAAATAAAAAACTGACATTTGTCCTGTTATTAAATGAAACAATACATTTTTGGATTCCAATTACAGGCGTCTATTAAATTTATTGCATATCTGAGATGTATCACTTTCGGTATATTTAGAGTTTCCCATATATGAACTATTTGATATAGGCAGTTAGATTTTTGGTTGTTTTAGGCATAAAAAGGCGAACATTTAGCACACCAAAATTTTACTTCATGTGTTACGACCTTCGACTTGGGGCATGCTAAACTTCGCAATTTTCAAACGTACATAACTTCACTTTATTTAATGGGACCGTATTGTTTTACTACATCGTTAGATGCGGAAAATGGTTATCCTTCGATCATATTACTGTGATGTAGAATTTATTCGTGACGATTTTTGAGTTATTCAGAATTTTTTGATATTGTCTGTATTATTCATATGCATTTAATTACATAATAATCCAAACAAAAACAGAAAGAATTTAAAATCAATGCCAATTATGACAATTTTATTTTACACTATATTTTTTATGACACTAGTAGCAAATCCAAGAGTGAGAAAAATTAGGCCGATTCCAAAGTAAACTGTTTTATCTAATACATTTATTCTCCCTCAGGCTGTTGGACCACACCGTATGTATATTAAAAGTATATCTGAGCGTTTTATTAAAGAAAACGCTTCTAAATTATTATCTCGGCCTTCATTAAATTGCTAAAGCTCATGCAGCGATAACTTCAAAAGCGGTTGTTGTTTCTTTTCTGGCTAACCGTAAACACTTATGGCACATAATATACTAACCGGAAGAATTATTATTATGGTTATTCCGGGACGCCGGCAATGCCAACGACGAACAGAAAAAAAAACTGACCGAAATCTAACCGAAAAGGGCGGCAGTTTATTATACCATACATTAGAAGTTGCCTTTCCTTTCTTTTTTGTCGGTTCATGTTATTGCCATCTTACATTTGACACTTTACGGCCGTTTATCGTCCCCGTATTATTTTCCAAATGTGTAATTAGAACCTAACGTTTGCTGAGCAACCTCTAATTTATTTAGCAATTTGGTATTTATCCATTCTTCGTTTAAATTCAATGCAATTAAGTTGATTAAAAATAGTACTAAATCGATTTGTGACACGGTTTATTTTTAGAATATCAATTCTGCATAATAATTAATAATGTGACAAATTTTAATGAACGATACTTCCGTTTATTTCTACTCAATGGATGAAATCAATCAAAATTAATACCGATTAGAATACAAAAAAGACTCTCGCATCGAATATTATTCAAACCTCGGCCGTTGCACAGTTTTATCCAGTCGATCCCGGAAATTGACATTTTCCTACCCGAAAAAGCAAGCATAATAAAATACGATAGTATCGTTACACATTCGCCTCCGCTATGGGTTTACTGAAATATCGATCCCCTTGCAAATCTTTATCCAAATAATTCCTCAAACAAAACAAATTTTAACACAAAATCATTAAATGCAAAATAATAGTATTTTAATAATGGTATATTAATTTTCACCTGGGTTTTAAATATTTTAACCTTTTTTTAAATTTATACCGCTTAGTATTCGCATAATTCAACCGACCAGAAAAGCATCAAAGTACATTTCAACGTTTCGCTTATTAAAAAAAATAACTCTCTTTGAAGTACTTTTTACTTTATAATGCCCATTAGAATAGAAATGGCAAACGTTCAGTTTCAAGATCATCTTTAACCAAAAATTTCGCGTTAAACATTGTTTAACATTTAACTTAAATATTTTCTTTATTCAGGCAAAAATGTACCTTTTAGTACACAATAACATCGGGGAAAATCTTTTGAAGAAAATTGGTTTTTGGCAAAAATATGACTATTTTCTTCTGATTCTTAATAATTCTGATGAATCCAGGAGGAAAAGGAGTTTCTATTGGTTTTCAACTTTCTGTTTTCAAAAAAAAAATTATAGAAGCAAATGTGACTGAAATCTTTCTCTGAAAACTTACCTCGAACGAATGGTACGGACGTACGGGAATAAGGCAAAGAAACGATTTCAAATAGAGGACCAGAAAAGAACAGTCATCGCGTTGCTCGGTTCTTGATCTTTAAGCGGATTTGCAGTTGTAAATTCTAGTGGAGCAGCTTAATGTTATCAATCATTCGGTTCGCATTTCTTTTACCCTACCGCTGCTTTTTCATACTATAGAAGGGTAGGTTTGCTTACTTATCTACGATAATAAGAGACGCCCTTATTGTTATTATTCCTTCCTTTTGTTTATACGTATTCCCATTTTTCTTTTTCCTACCCTTTTTTTTCTTGTTTGATGTCTTCCTTTTTAACGAAAATACTTTTTTCCTTCTTCATAAGCCCTCGCGCGGAAGTATATTTCTCTCCTCGAAGAAAACGAGCCGTTACTTTCGCATCGTGCTCACTCATTTTTTACATTTTGGTTCCTTCTAATTAAATCCAATGCATTTTTGCACGCACCCTATCCCTATAGTGAGCTCGCTCATTTCTATTAGGCAACATTGTGAGAGCATTTTTTAGGGAACCGTTTGATAATGACAAAAATATACAGGGCGTTTAAACAAAAGTGTCACAAACTTTTTTAAGTGGCCCAATATAAGCAGAAACATCTTAATGAGGGTCCGCAAGTGGACGGTTATATTTTATTTTTGTAGCATATCTTCGGTTATCTCCGTTTTCATTCACAAAACTTGCACCTTCGTATCATAGTTAACAGAGGGTTTCTTATCTTCACGGTTTTAAGTCGTTTGTCAGAATTTTACCAGTTTTCGGGCTGCCCTTTTAGTCTAATTTTGATTTAGCCGCCATGCCTTTAATCTAATGGGAAATGCCAGAGAAACATTGTCTTTCTGCTTTTTCAAAATTTTTAAAGGAATTTGGGTAGGAAGGAGCGGATCTGGATCATGATTTGCAAGATCATCAGATTTAATCCATCTAGATTACTTTGTGAATATTTGAAATGCTTAGTTTATGCTACGTTCGTAAATGAACTCAAGGAACTGACACAACAAATCGGTCAAAGATGTCACCGAATTCAACTCAGTGCTTGATTGCCAATGATTTTTGCTCATAGTTTATATTGTTTGGGCATAATTGTAAATAAAGTAAAAGTTGCAAAATGTTTCGTATCTCCGAAGCCGTCCATGTCCGGATCCATTTTCAATAAGACTTTTCTGCTGATCTTGGGCTAGATTATCGCTCCTTAAAGTGTGACACCCTTTTTTAAACGCCCTGTGTATGTAGATAGTATACGGTAGAGGCGATATTAAAACGTTAACGAAATTGAGCAATCCAATATACTCTAATTTGATTATAAATGCTCATTCTTCCTTCTATTCTTCCGCTGTTATTGCTAGTAGCTTTAATGGCAGTGTGGCAATGATAGTAGCGGAGCGATGGTATTCCAGAATTCTAAATTTAATTGGAATACGCGACACTAGTATGTAACGGAAAAGCGCGAGCAAAGGGATTTTCTATTTTAAGCAGAGGATGGAAAACTAGCGAAAAAAAGAGCAGAAATGAGATGGGGAAGTCGTTTGGAATTATTTGTCCGGCGCGTGGAATTTTTGATGAAATGAAATTTAATTTACAGATTGCGCTTCATCATACTTCTTCCCGTTCTGATCTCATTCATTTTCCCTCCTTTTTTCGATTCTTTATTATCATCTTTTTGTTTGTAAAACTAAAATTGCATTACCTTGCTCTCTTAAAACCTAAAATAAAATTTAATAAAAACGAAAAGGTAAAGGTAAAAGGCTGTAAAAGAAAGTTATCCAAACGGCAAGCATCGGAAAGCATCGAAACGGATGTAAATAACAACTCGGAACTAAATTAAACAAAAAAATACTATACGAATTAAAGATTGTCAAAACGTGGTGCACGCTTTTACCAGTAATATAAAAAGAAATCGATGGCAATAAATCTAGATTTATTTCTCTCCTACTTTTTTTATCGGCTCTCAGGAGGAGATAATAATTATTGTGTTTAAGCGTATTGCGCAATAATTAATTGTCGTTAAATATGCATTTAGTGATAAGATAAGTCTATTTATGTAACTTTTTCATTTCTTTTTCTTTTCTTTTCATGTTATCTTTCTTATAATTTCGCTCCTTTTTTCTTACCTTCTTCGGCAATGCCATTATGTCTGTAGCAATAAAAATAAATAATTACAAACTGCGTTTGCAATTAATGTTACCTTCTTAATCATCTACATAGCACGAATAAATTATACAAATTTATAATTTTATTGTGGTGTAAAAGTGAATGAAGAAGAAGCATTATAAAAGTTATTACTTATATTAAACGATAAAAATAAATAACTAATTTACGACCCTCCAGTTGTTATAATTTAACCGGATTAATTAACCTTAAGACGATTTCTATTGCGAGGGAAATTGTAGGTTTATTTCGTTTCCTGTTAAAACGGAGGAAAAAGATCTTTCGCAGTCTCCATAGAGGGTTAATGTTCATTTAACTGGGAAATTCCTTTGCGGTTTCGTAGAAGATTAATATGAACTAGATTTTTCCTCAAGAAATTCTTCCTTGTAAAGTACTAACTTTTAAATAACATTATGACATATAGATTAGACGTATCTTGTTTGGAAGATCAAATTTGGTTGGAGAAAAGTTTCAATTGATCAAAGTTTCAAGACAAGTAGATTGTATGTTTGGGGCTTAGAGAATTAAGCCAAATTTAAATTAGAATTCGATCCATACGTCTTAAGGTCGTAGATCTCAGCGCAAACTAAACTCTAACATGTATATGGATGTATGTCAGTATAAAGATCAGATATTAAGGGTTTAACTAGTTTGCCGGCAGTTAAAATTTGAATAATAAACTTTAGTCAAGTGTATGTCTTTCGAACATGTTGCGGTCACAGTTAGTGGACAACCAATAAAAAGGTTATTTTAAACAATTTGACAATTGGTAAAAAGCAAATTAAATAATTTAAACGGGAAACGAATTCAATTTATTTGCAAATTTTATCCAAATAATTGAATTTTCCACAAATAATTATATTTAATTTATGTAATGCGCGTAGAGAGGTACATTTTCAAATTAATCATTAATATTTCGATAGGTAAAATTAAATACAAATTATTTATTATAAATAATTAATAATGTAAAGCGATTCACTCTTTTATTTATTTTAATTATAATTTAAAAATCTTACAAAAATAGCAACGATTAATTACGATAATCGAAATCGTTCCATTTATTATTACAATTTCAATTCGATTCGAATACAAAAAAAAACACGCTTTTAATTTCACATAACAGAAAAAGAAACGCATTAGAGAGAACCCCAATAAGTAGCGAACGAGTGAAATTCTTAATGATGGAGTGTGTAAATGAGTCGAAGAAGAAACGAAAAGGAAGAATTTCAACTTGTTGATGGCACAATTTATTAGGCGGACAGGTGACAGGTGAATTAATGTTTCTTTCGGCGAAATTATATTTTGGTTTTTATTTTTCGACGTCGTCGTCGTCGGCGTGTTCCTAAATTGCGAGCCGAATGAAATGGAACGCAATCGTGGTAAAGCGAATATAGGAGATGGATGAGGGCGTGATCGAGAAAAGAAAAGCGGCAAACGAATGCGAAATAAAGAGAAACATGGAACCGTATAGGACGATTCAAAATACCCCAAGAAATAAAAAAGAAAACCAAATAAGAAGAAGCAAATAGAAATGAGAGCAAAATAAGTGAAGCCAAAGTAAATAGCTCGGCGATGAGACGGGCCGTAACGCGAATCCATCCCTTATACATCTTAAGAAAGTCATCAATCCTACACCGTGCTGTTGGTGGATGTTGAAGGGGATGTATAATTAGATGATCCGATTGTAGCAGTGGCAGCCTCACACACACGGAATACGTATGAAATACAATAAAATACAAATGAATCGTGTTTGATTCGCCCGTTCGTTCATTGCCCTTTATATAAATCTAAATCGATAAATAAGGAAACAAAAATAAATTGGCAAGCGATTCCGTGTGTCTGTCGTTAACAATATAAAATCCAAAGAGACCTCGAAAGAATAAGAGAAATGGAGATCGTAATCCTCGTAGGTTTCTTTAATAAAACGGCAAGGAACAACGCGGCAGGAGTTCTTAACGTACTAAATTGCAATTTTAGGATACACCAATGGACGGGGGAATGATGGGGTTGGAGGGGAGGATAAAGGTGATAAAGTTGATATCGATTTGCGTCTTTAACCTTACCCGTCTTTCCCACTCGCAATTTTTCAAATACCGTTTTAAAATCAATTGATCGACGGTAATCATCGATTTATTACAATCCCAAAAATGTTCCTCGTCTCTGTCTTCCTTCACGTTTCTGCTAAAGTTAATTAGGCATTTTCCCTTTTCTCGCAACAACTAAGTAATAAAGTGAACGTGCCGGATTTTATACGAGTTTTGACGCGGGCAAAAAGGACATTTTTGCTAATATCATTGTATTACGTCGCATCTCGTTTAATTCCGCAGCAATTATATTCGTTATGGAGTAGAGGCGAGCCTTTTTGGAGTGCGCGTAGCTACGAATTCTCCCATCACGAAAGACGGCCCTTCATCTAATTCGACGTTACGAGCGACGAAGATGGAAAGAAACTAATTGAAACCGACGCGATTTTATATCGTCAACTTCCACTAACGTCACTACCTCGCATTTTATCCCATCAAGAGATCTCAACGTGCCGGCCGTATCTTAGATTTCTTTGAAAATTATTATGCAACACGATCATTGTCGTGTAGTGTTTATAAAATTTTGCAAGTTCTTTCTTTCTTTTTTTTTGTTTCCTTTTTTTGCTCACTCCTGTGATAAATAATGCCATCGCATAACGAATCAAATAGTTTTTTGGATAAAATGCAGAATGCAATATTTTAGCAAATTCGCATTTTGAATATGTTCGACATTAAATTTATGACTCGAAACGTTTATTTAATCGGCAATATTTACTATTACATGCACACAAATTCTATCTGATACATTTTTATTATTACTTTTATTATTGGATTTCATACAGTGCAAAATTGATCGATCATAAATTTTAATCTAAATGCAAAGCGGCCGAAAAAGAAAATGGCAAAATCAATAAACAAGAAAGCTTTTCGTGATACTTTTAACACTTTTCGATTGATTTGAAGACGTTGAACAAGATTATTATTCGTAATTTTCTTCAAAATTTTGGTTCGCGATGGGATTAAGTTGCAGATATTTACGAGCATTATAATTGCATTTGAAGCAAGTACAGTTTTTGCGTATAAGGAGCTTTTTTACCAAGGAGGGATTCCCTTTAATAGTTGTGGAATTCTAACTCTCGTATTTTATATTATGCAATGCACGCCGTTGCCAAACGGATGCACGAGTGCAAAGAGGAAGAAGTCGAACGCAGAAACGAATGAAAGAGATTGTGTGTCTGCGAAAATGGGAAGAACCCATTTTGTTGCCGAACACGATGATGCCGCTATACCGGTGTACTGAATAAAGTGATATTTAAGTGTAAGCAATTCGTTGTAAATAAATGCGAACGTGATAGTTTTCGGTAAATAAAATAATCGTCGATTGGAGAAACGATTGTCGATCGCGTAGACGGTATTTCTATTGAGTGCGGAATCGTGGATGGATGAATGGCTTAAAGAATAAATGACGAAAAATAATCTCTTGCATCGATTGTCGAACGTGATGACCGTCCATTTCTGCCGAATATAAGACATGATAATGAAAATAAATTGTGTTCAAACAAGTAAAACACAAAGCAATTTTTCAATGGATTTATATAATGCCATACACGAAAGAAATTAATTCAATAATTCTTCAATAATCGAAAAATTCGCCATATGACGTCCAGTATTTCGTCATTTATTGCTATATTCAAGTTTTTCTTTTAATATCCATTCACAAATAAACCTACTAGTTAACTCTATCTGCTAAACTACCAAAATTATTGACAACTTCAGTGAAAGTTGCATTTAAAAGTTGATCAACGTTTTTGCCAATTAAGCTTTACGATAAAATTGAAATTAATCGAGAGTACAGAAAAAAAAGTCACCGTCGTCATCATCGTCGCCGTCGTCTCGATGACCTATAGAACACTAATGAAGCGTATCTTTAATACTACACTTCGATAAATTTGAATGATATCGCCATTAATACGTATATCGTCATCATCATCGCATCCTGCATACATACACGTGGCACGCATCGACGAACGAACCCAACCACTTAACTTTATCAAAAGTTTCTAATACGTTTAACTATCTAACGCTTAAATCGACCCTCGACTAATCTATAGCGTATATTAATCAATATCAATTAGTTAAATTTCTAGCATTTTTACCGAGGGCCTTATTCTTTAGTTGATATCATCATCAATCAAATTCTTTTCATGGTTTTATTTTATTTTCCAAACAGTTTCAATGAAGAATTTGAGTTCTATTTAATTTCTCTTCGTCGCCTTATATTGCAAGTAACGATGCTAAATGAAGAAAATGAAACGGTTTTCATTTTCTTCTAGTTTGAGGTGGAGTTGGAGGAAAAATAAACACTTTAAATGAGAAATAAATAAAAAGGCAGAGAGAAAATGTGAAACTCTTAAAACGAACGCACGTTGACGATGACAACGGCAAGAAACATTAATCTTGACATTATTCCGTTTGTATGAAAAGCGCTGTATGCAATATTATATTATAAATAACAGTGTGTAGAAAAAATGAAGAAGACACGTTTCCTCTATGCTTTATTATTATCAAGAGGAAATAGTTAAATGTTAAAGGGAAAAGTTGAAGAAAGAAAAAAGAATGAAAAAATGTAAAGGTCTTCTTTCTAACTCACCAATTTTCTCGTTGCCTTTAAATTAGCAATATTTTCAGTCGTGCAGGTGTCATAACGCGAAGCACGGTCACAAAGTTGATAGATATCGCGATTGGCAAGTCCTTTTTATTTGTCGATGATGACAAGAAAAAACGAAAAACCCTAAAACGCGACAGTAAAATAACGAACGAAGAAAATGAGTTAACTTGCATTCCATTGTAATGTTTTTCTATTTTTATAAAGACCGTGGAACACTTAAATGAGATTAAATTAAAGTGGTGGTGCCGCTGCTGGTGGATGCCCTTTTATACGACGAGATTTAATTAACAAACTTCAACATAATCATTATTAAAAATCGTATTGTGAATATGAACGAATCCTCATCTTTGCTTTTATTCATTTTCAAAGGCATTCGTAGAGGCAAAAATAATAACATTAACAAACTGTGTTCTTTACATTTTAAAGCAAAAAGAAGCGGTTTTATTTAAACAATATTTAGAAAAGAAAAACAGCAAGTTTACAATTTGTTAGACAGTACACGATTCGTCAATTAAGGTCTCATTAATTATAAGCGACGATACAATTTCTTCAAAGTCCAAACGCGATAATTTATTCATTCAAATTAGTTCCTTCGGCTGTAATTGATTCGTTAAAATTGTAGTGATTTGCTTAAAATATTTTCGAATTTATCTAATTAATCATCGATTTACTTGTCAATTTCTGATTAATTATTCATCGATATGTATCAGAATTTTCGAAAATCCGAGGAATCATTCATTAGCACTCTCCTCATTATACGTTGATTTTCATCATTACGCTAATGCAGTTTGTTATGAAGGAAAATGAAAGAGAACGAAATCAGTCCGGAACGCGAAATAAAGATGCAAAATGATTTACATAAAACAATATTTCTCTTCAAAGAGGCGGAAGCAGAGCAAGAAACAAAAAATGAGAATCGGTTAGTTGAACGGAGTTTTCCCAAGACGTTTTCCATTGTTGATTTCGTTATTTGTGTCTTATCTTCGCAAAAAAAAAAATTAAATGAACGAGGCCACGGAAAAAGGAAGAAAGCGAACGTCTCAATTATATATTCCCCCTTTTTCTGCTGTTGTTACAGACTTTTACCGTCCGTAGTTTGATTTGATCGTTCTAAACTCAAAATGAAGAAGATATATAAGCAAGATAATTATGAAAAATTTCGGAAATTTTGAATATTTTTGTGGTGCGGCTGGTAATTTATATTCCTAGGTTTCATTTAACTTTTCTCGCTATTTTACTTTGAACAAATATAATATAGAATTTAATATTCATTTAGCTGAAGCACTGACAGCGATAAAAAGCACAAGCTGTAATTTTAAATTAAAAACGACTTTATTTGTATTTCGTCATCGGCAATTAATAATGGCCCTTCGGTGTCTCTAACAATAAATAATATCCCTAATTGTATTAATTAATTAATTTTTATGCATGCGACTTAATTGCTGCATTCTCATACAACTTTTTACCCTGTATCTATCCCGTTTTTGTTTCGCAACCCTTGATATTGAATTACGCCGTGCATAAGAGAGTTTCCATGCTTGGATAACACATAAGTGGGATGGTGATGATGATATTTTATTAAATTATTCCGATGCTCTTGCCGGTAAACTCGAACCGTGTCTGATGCCGTAAAATATTTTCGAATTAACGACGTTCTAGAAATTGTTTGTTAATGTTAGATACAGGTATATGGCGTGATGGTAGTAATAATGGATGTAGGATGAGGAGAGGCAAAAGCGAGATCAATAAGTGCATGCAATAAAGCGGCGTGTAACAATATCGTGTTATGATTTCAAATCAAAAATAAACGTAGTTTATTAGTTGTGGATTTAGATTCATATGGGACAAATGCGGGGATTGTTTTGTTCCAAATTTATTATTAACTCTGTTCATCTTGCCATTTTATTATATTTAATTAAACGACAAAATTGAGTAAAGAAGGTATCTTAGGGGGGATATAGCGGGAAAGGGGAGGGTTAACAAACTCGTCATCAGGTTGATTAATTGCGCAATTAAAAAGTTTTCTGCAGCCCCAATTTTTCGGGCGAGGGAAATCTTTCTTTTGCCTTCTCACATTTTCCACTCCGCAAAAGAGAAAAAAAAATATGTATCGTTAATGAAATTTTAATAAGCCCTCAACCCGTTTCCCTTCGTGGACCGCGACTAAAATAGTGCGAAAAGAAAAAAGAAGGAACGGAGGGACTCATTTTTAATCCGGCACCGGGATATTATTATTATCAATTTTATTATGAAGCTGGGCCCGGCGCGCAAAATTTATACGTGCAGTTTTGGTTAATTGCACAAACTTTCGTCATTTTTTTCTTCCCTTCATCATTAACTTCGCCTCTTTTTTTTCGCAGATGAGCTTATCACTTATTTCGGTCTCCTTTATCTCTTTGCTGGCGGTTAATGCGCGAGTTTCATAATGAACGAGAATTGCGGACAAACGAATTGATGAATGTGTGGCGCCCGAATAAATTTTGCGTGGGGAGGTGCGTGTCACATTTAACGTTTGCTCGCGCCGATAGAAATAACGACGTTCTAATTCAAATCATCGAAAGTGGATTTAGAGAGAATTTATTCACTCACCTAAACACCATATATTTATCGCCCTTCCATTTGTTATTATGTAACGTTGATGTAATTAAAGACGCCCTCCAGCTATCGTCATCATCACGATATAATATTGGCGCCATAAAAATGTCTTCTTATAGCCAATTTAGGAGGCGAATTCGATCCATTAATATTAATTAAAGTTCGCGTGTTCATTATGAATCGACCTCCCTTCTTCCCCATCTCCTTCGCTCGCCAACTGCTTTCCCATCTACGAGTTTCTCTCATTCTTACGCTCTTTCATTTACCATTCATTAAGCCTTCGTCTTGCTCGAGGAAATCGATATCATTACGTATGAACGTAATTGAATGTCATCATAAAAGAAGCTTGGGGAAAAATTAATAAAGAGCAAAACAAACTGAAGCAAATTGATAATATCAATAATTGGATAACGTTTAAACGACTTGTCTAGATCTATCAGATTTTAATTTCATTGAAATCTATTTCAAATTAAATGAAGAGTTTTAAAAAGTGCGCCGCCTACAGCAGCCTTCTAACAGAAAATGGGTCATATAAGAGACGAAGCGTTAGTACAAAGGATGCGCTCGGTTACGAAAACTTATTTAATCGCAAGATTTTATTGAAATCTGAAAAAGATGGCACGTTTATAAGAAGAAAGTATCGGTATATGACAAACAAAAAATCGAATGAAACAAATTATAACTAACTTGCAGATATTGAAGATCCTATGGCGACAGCATTTCTGATTTAATTTTAATCTTTTTAATCTACTGTTCGTACATTTTCTTTTGAACGTTAATTTTTCAATTTTATCAAACATATTTTGGCAATTCATTTTGCCAAAATAAAATCGGTTTTAAAGGTATAAAATATACCACTTAATATACCTCTAAGGTTAAAATAAATTTCTGGAATAATGGCCAATAACATTTCTTTCTTTAACTAATATGTTTTTGAAACACAAAATATTACATGATCCCTCAATGTATTTTAAAGTATACAAGTTCAATAAAGGCTGCGTCTGAATTATGTTTATATAAGTTTTGTAGTTTGGCGTAAATTTAGGAACAAAGTGAATGTTGAAGTTTCGCACTTCCAAACATCGTCTGAATTTATAAAAAATCGTAATGTGCATCGTTAACTTTTGTGTTCATTTGTGAAGAACAATAACGGAAACTTTTGGAACGTTAGCAAATATTCCAAAATTGTAATATGGATTACCGTGTTCTACGAGGACTTGTTTAATTTTCTAATAGTGTTATAGCGAAACCGTGTTATTAGATGTCGGGAAATCACCTACATCGATCCCTTTCTATCGGTGGTGTTCATCATTTAATTATGATTCTGTATACCATACCCACTAAAACGTTAAGACATTACATTAATATTACATTGGTAAGGATGTAAAGCTCTTTCTCTTCGTGTCTCTCGCCGGATAAAGAATTAACTGCAGGTGTATTATGGTTTGTACGAAAACTTAACCGAACACCCCTCACACTCATTGTTTTTACTAAAATGCACGGTTAATATTTCAGTGGGAACGCTAGGACAAATTTATGCTTATACACAAAAAAACACTCTAATGGCGGAGCAGTTTTATGAAAGTGTCGCCTCTTTTAAAAAGTCATCTAAAATTTCAATATGAACCACGTATTTCATTTTCTTTTATAAATCGCTTTCTTTTTTGTCCTAAATCTATTAAAATGGATATAAAATATACTTGTAAACAAAAGAAATGAAGTGGAAGTAAAAATAAATTAAAAATTTGCAGCTGGTCTCTAAAAAAAAATATTCAAGAGTTTAACGAGAGGAAAAAAATAGGAACAAGGAACTGAGCCAATCACGCCATTTTATCGTTTACGTTGTTCAATTTCGTGCCGGTTAAATCTAATAAAAAGGAAATAATACAGTTCGAGCAAAACGAAATGGTTCTTATATGTGAAAGAATTGATGTTCAAAACTACCAATCGATGCGGTTCTTTCATGGTGTTTAGAAAATACGTTTAGGAATATGATTTTACAATGTCGCGTTCGCTTTGTCTATATTGTATTTTACGTACATCAAAACCTCTACCATCCCTAAAAGGATCTTTTTACTTTAAAGTTTCCTAAGCATCAAGACCGGAACGATTCAATTAAAGGCTTAAAGTATCAAAACAAAAAGACAATGATTAAAATGGGCGGAGAAAAAAGGGCGGCTTTTTCTTAAATAATTTACTAGTTTAAATTGCTTTTTCGTGTTTATGAATAAGAGCAAAGCAGTCAATTAATAATGGCACTTTACTTTCTGCCAAGAGTTTTTATCTGATATCAATATATTGAAAATTTCCTCGGTTGCATCACGTAATTAGCTTCCAAGTAATTAACGTTGAAATTTGTTTGACACCCTTATATAAGGCTATTTGGTAATATTTGTTAAAAAAAGCATAAACATCATTTGAATAACTTTTTTGTATCTTCTGCGCGGTTGTCCCCGTCTAGTTTGAGTGAATTATTATACCGGAGTTTAATACTACGCATACAATATGCAGATCATAATTAATTCTTACTGCAGCACTTCAACTTCTTTCGCTGTTTGCTTTCATTCTGAACTCTTCCTATTTGATAACAAAGCAGTTCTCAATTATTAATGGTACTTATAGGAGAGACAAAAATTAATTAAAAAATCATCTATAATCATATCTAATTGATTTCCGTTCGATGTCATTCTTCTCGTGACTTGTTGTTTTCTTTTTATAAAGTTAATTAATTTCCACAAACGAATTTCTAATTAAAAAAATGAAATTAAAAAAGTGCGGCCAACGACAAGTTAAAGAAAAAAAAAAGAAAACCTACCAATTATTATGTTCGTAATTTAGATGTCGAAGGGGTTTCTTTTGTGAAAGTTTAAAAATTTTTAAAATTTAATTTCTGCCGGAAAGGAAGTCAGGAAATTAGGGTAAAATCAATAACAACAGCAGCAGCAGCAACTTTTTTTTTTACAAACAGTACTAAACGAAAATTTGATTGGTTATAGAAGACCTTCAATTTCGTAATAAGCATACCTTAAATTTAATTAAGATTTTGCATATTTAATTGACATCGTTCAATCAACGTAAAATTGCTCTTCGCATATATTGTATGTACAAACCGTTAATGTTAGAAAGCTCTACTTAGACGTTCGTTTTTCTTGTAAGAATCAGATAGGTCCGTCTGGTAAATATGAACATAAGTTTTCACGGTTGAGGAAAAACGAAAGAGCACCCAGGAGAAAAAATGCTAAAGTTTAAGAAAACATTTTTCAGTCTCTACTATGTTAAAACACCATAAATTATCCGTCTTGCTTTTTGTTCTTATCTAGTGCAAAGGTGATGCTAGGAAGACACGATCAACTCGCTTCAACCCTCCCATTCTCCCTTCACCACCCATCATAAATGCCACAACATTCCAATTGAACGAGATTGTTGGCTAATATGTTCGGCATCCCATTGTTGTAACGACTATTATCATTGCAACTATTAAACAGATTGGATATTATACAGCGGGTATATATCTAACAATAATAATAATAGGTAAAGGTTGCTCGAGCACAATTGAAAGATAACCGTTAATGATTGCGATATGCTCAATACAAATAGAGACAATTCCATATTGACAACAAGTATTGACGATTGTCAACAAAGATTTTCCATAAATAGATTAAACGTGTCGATTGATGATAACGATGACGTGATTGTAAGTAATGCAATGCGATTATAAATTTGGTCCGATTCCTTTGTCTAATTCTGAATTTAATATAAAATAAATGAAATTATCAAACGAACTAAATAAATAAACGCTAAGAATCGAACGAACGAACCGCAAGCTCTTTTATTTTCATATCTATCTCTCCCTCTAAAGCAACCCTTTTCACTTTATTTATTTGCTACTTTATCGCTTTGTTCAACAGGTTCTACGGGATATTATTAGTGGAGCGTTCGTAATGAAGAAAGAAAAGTACAGTTAAGAACCAAAATAAGTGTTAGGTCGAGAGAGCGAGATGAAATAAAGAGAAAGAAACGTAAAAATTACAACTTCTCGAATGTTCAATAAAAATTAATCCCAATTTATGACGAGAATAACGTTTATCCCTTCACGTTGCTTTCTTTTCCCTTTGTTAGGAACAAGAGAAACAAATCCCTGCCACGTTATAAATTGGACGTTAATAAAGTTGTAAAATAATAAATGACTTCTAAGAGATCAAAGTCAAGGAAAACGACTTTAGGGACTGTAAAGTGCAAATTACACTAATTTATTTTCGTTAAAACCGAAACGAATAAGGAAGCTATTACACACAACAGTTGTAAGGGAAGTCTTTCTTATAAATAACGCGACAAGCACACATTAAAACTTAAACTAAAATCCTTATCTTGCTTAACCCTAATGTATACACTATCAATTTTAATTATGAATAAATTAATTGTGGTATAAATATTCTCCAATAGTCATTCACTGTTATTGATTAATACAAATCAATTCGCATATGCGGAAAAAAAATTAATTTGACCAAACAAAATTTTTGAGTAAAATTCCACGCCATCGGTAACATAAGCGCTAACTTTCGGATGGAAATTAACAATAATCGAGTTGTAACATTAATTCTGGGTTCATATGCGAATCTGAAATCCGATGAAACGTATAAGACTAATGAATAAACTACGAACAGTTGTTTGTTATAATTATCAAAATTACATTATCTCACAGTACCCAGTACACAGTACCTCGTATATGCATATAAAGTAAGCCAATTTATCATCTTTAATCTCGTCGAAAGAGATTTTCGAACGTTGCTAGTTAATTAAGAATATCTTTTAAGATTTTGGATAACAATCGATTTTAACAATCTTTTTTTTTGTTGGTAACTTTCATTCTTTCCCAAGCAAATTGAATTGATATCGATATACGTCAAGTTCGTCAAGAAAGTTGAAACTCTTCTCATATTCGAGCAATCTTCAACTTGAAGAAGATATGCGCATCAATTTTAACCTAAAAACTTTTTTGCACACCTACCTACGAGGTCTTTTGACATTTCCTCAAGTACAAATTTTTTTCAGTGCCTCTTCCACCACAATGCCACAATATACATATTTCACGCTTTAAAAGTTATAGATTATTTATTCAATAAAAGCAAAACGTGAAGTCGTGTGATCATCCCATGATTTGTATACGTTTCTCTCCATTTTATTTTATTTTTTTGTGTTGCAACTTTCATTCTTTTCATTTTTCAAGTAAAAAGAAAATAAACAAATTTTACAACTTTATTATAAAGATTATGTAACATCCAGTCGAACGTTGAAATGGCTCAACCAACATTTTTCTTTAAAGCTTTTCCATTCTCTCTCTTTCTGTTTCGGTCATCATACATCATTTGCTGTCACTTTAATCCAACTTTCTTGCACACAAAGAAATCTAATCTCGTACCAGATATGTTGTAACCTAAATAATATTGGAGAAAGCTGTAGAATAGAAATTTAATTCTTTTTCAACACAACAACAGAAAAGGAAAAAAAAGTGAATTCCATGCTCTTCGTATATCAACAATAGACGAAAATAAACTAACAACAACAAAATCAAGAATCATTAATCAAACAATGATAAAAATAGCGGTCAATTAGTAGGAGATTTGCTAAAATAAACAATTTGCCATTAATTAATTGGTATTCAATATAAAAAAAGCTCCTTCGGTGTAACTATAATTTTGATCATCGTCGAAACAATGTGCATTTTAGTTGATAGAATGCATGAAGTTACACCGAAATTGTAATTTGTTTAGGAATCAAGTGTAGTATGAGAATTATCATCGTCGGTGGCAAGATGCAAGAGACCGAAAGTCCTGTTTTACAAACAATGAAAGTGCAATCTAGCACTAAACTTGCATTAAACTAATGAAAATCCGACAAAGCTTCCACGATTTACTAAGTTAATCCTTTAATAACTTGTCTTCCTCATTACTAACTACTGTTATCGTTATTATTTAAATCTTCACCGCAAACGACACCAATGTAATTATTCTAAAACAAACCGTGTGCATTCGTTTGTCAAATCGAAGATGACTTTAAATGAATTTAAATTTGTCGATCAATTTCTTCAATACGGCCGAAACATGTGCAATCATCGCCCCTTGGCCCTTATTTTTTATTACAAGTACTGTACGCGAATAAAAGGGAAAAACGAAATAAATGGATAAATTTTTCATTTAAATTCGCGATATCGTACAAAAGTTTCAGTAAATTTGGAAGAAGAAAGTATAGAAAGGCGAAATAAAAATGAAAAAAAGTGTAAGGATAATATGGAAAAGAACAAAAGCAATGGTAAAAAGTATGAGAAGGAAATCCCACGTAGGTGAAATATATTTTCAAAGTTTTTCGCCTTTTCCTACTTTCCGTTTCTTCCGAATTCGTTCCTCTTCAAAAGGAACGTCAGAAATTCATGCGGGAAAACGTGCAACAGTTTCCACGTCTCATAAGACGAAACGAACGGACGGACGCCCCCAAAATGGGTGGTAAAAAGCGGCGTATAAGACGGAAGAAGAAGAAGAGGGGTAAACGAAATGTTTTCTTATTTTTACCCGGTCATATAAAACTCGCATCGAAAAAATATTTCATTTTCTGAGCGATTTTTTTGGAAGTTTCGGTTAGTTACCACAAATTTTCCGTTTAATTCATCGATTCTCATTACATTCGTTTCTTTTTAACTCTGTTATAACATGTAACTGTAACAGTAATAAAATCAAAATAAAAGCACACAACAAAAGCAACAAATAAGAAACGTAAATCATCAAATTGGAGGTTGCAAATATCGTTTCAGTAACGATCACGAAATATTATCACGATAAGCCTCCGTGTATTATACACGTGTACAGGCGAGCTTTATACAGATAAGCTACGTGGCTTTTGCGGTTCACACACATTAGAGATTATCTGTTATGACAAAGGCACCACTTATAAATCTCTCTGTATGTATCTGCGTGTGTGACAGTGCTTTTATAAATTAATATTAATAATTTTGATTTTTTCTTTAGTTTGATTCATATTAGATCGATGAGTTAATTAATCTTCGGATAGCAAAAACCAAAGAATGATCATGATTGACAGTATCGCAAACATTTTTTTTTAATTTCCTTTCTCCCCCTCCGTATCACAATACTGTTGTTACAATCACAATCGGATTGAATGAGACACATAATATAAGGTGGATGGTTTTTTAGATGATTTTTTTTTTAATTTTAAACCAAAAAAAGAAGAATTAATCAATCATATATTCTCCATCGTTGTTAGCCACTTCCTCCCAACGTTCGATAACCTCGGCGACAATAATCTCCCGGGTTCGACTCAACAAATGCATCCAACAAAGGGCGCAATTCCACGTCGTTTTTGAATGAAATGTCGCGCAAAGCGTTCGAACGAGATGGGAAAATGTGAAAATCTAATCATATATCATCGCCGGTGATTATCCGAAGAAGAAAACGTTGCTTGTGACCGTGTGTTGAGTAATTCGGGGCAAGCAAACCGGCAATCGTAGAGCGTTGATGTTTGTTGTTTTGGTTCTAAAAATGTGGTACCCATGCATCGAGTTTCTGGACTTTAACCATTGATTGCAAGTGGCTAACCACCGTTGATTGGTCACAATCGATTTGCTCAACCAATTCTTTTGTTGTTTGACGCGCATTTACGTGGTTAAGGCGGTTCAATCGCTCTTAATCAAAGTCAGATGATCGACCGTTATGGGTCTGGTCCTGGACGTCGAAATTACCGCATTTTATACCGCGGAAATGATTTTTGAGCCGTTCTTTCCGCTATGGCATCATCGCCATTTACAGCAGCTTTGGTGGCTTTAGAACCCTGATTAAAAGCGAAAAGAAGCAGGTGTCGGCCATGTGCATTTTTGCCCACTTCACGTTCGACTTTGATAATTTACAACTCAACGAAAAATTTAATTATTAAAAAAAAAATCACAGTCTTCTAGAGCGAGAAATCCTCTATCGAATAGCTCACTACAAATTGCAAAATTATTTTATTTATTTAGCGCAATTTTGTAACGAAGAAAACCGCACGAAATTATGCATCAATCTAATACATTATTTTTAGAATAGCAGTAGTAAAAATGCTTTTAATGCTTGAAGAATATTTTGCACCAGAGAATAAAATATTTACATGAATTTTGCTTTATTTAACATTTTTCTTTGGCCATCTCGACAGCGATTTCGCTCCATGTTCATTTGAACCTTGAAATGCATTTTGGCATATATTTTGGCCTAGTTTGCGTAAATTATTCAATAGGCCGAACTCCAGGTTAATTAAATGAATCTTTTGCGAGTATTAAGCATGATTTTTTGTTGAGAGTGTTAAAATGCCATATAAAAATTTACCTCTTGCAAAATAAATACTCCTAATAAGTAGGGGGATATGATTGGTAATTGTATTTGAAAAACTGAAAAGGTTTCAGTATTTGCATCACTCGACCCCTTTTAAAGTTGCGTGCATAGCGAGTGACACTTATTCTAAAGGGTAATGCATTTAATAAAAATGGCTAAATCCCATTATATACTCTGCGAAAGACTGTGGTTGCAATTAATTAATCACTTAGCAAATTGTCTGCAATCAACCAACATTATGAAACATATGAAGAATTAAGTGAAGCAGTAGTGATTTGTTTAATATATTACAACGTGCAATTAATTTTCAAAAAAGCACAAGGATATGGAAATAAAATTAATAGATATAAATACATGTTGCAATATGAGAGGTATGCACATGTACTTATCAAAATACGAAAAATGGAAATTCCTTGTTCACGAAAACTTTAGCTGGTTGAGTTACATTAATAATTTTACAGACATTTTTTAATGTAAGCACGAAACATATCTAACTACATAGTTATAGTAAAAGCGGGTAAACAAGAACAATTACAGTAACAACTCATACAGTTCCGCAAACCGCATAAATATCACGCAACGTTTAATTGTAAACTCCACTATCCGCTTGTAATTGTTTCAAATTATATTTTATTTTTAAAATAGTCATTTATACGATTTCCATATTTTACAGGATCGCGCATTTGTGCCTGAAAGATTATTACAAGATGGCTTAGTTACTATTCCGGCATTATTAATATGTATCTAATCAATGCAAATTAATGTAGGTATTAGGTAACAAAACCTCCCTCTACATGCAATTAATTAATTCCGATTTAACAATATGACGGTATTAGGTAATCTATTAATAATTAGTTTACCTAAAAGCTATTTAACATTAAAATTATATAAGTTTATACATATCTAATGTAGATAATTCACATGTCGCTTCTACAAGACGGTAGAAGTTTTCTCAAAACCCTCTTCTAACACGGATATCTACAACATGCTATTGTCTACCAGAAATTGCTAGAACTCGCATACGAGGGGACACCGGAAAGAAAGTAGAATTATTTTCTGTTGGCAATTGCGTCCCCCGCCGATATATTTGCTTGATATTCTCCCTGATCAATTGGTCAAGTGGCGTTCATGAAAAATTATTTCAGAGGATGAAGTCACTGATTTCATAAACCGTTTTTTTACGTTCTCGGCGATTTTACGATCGTGGATTTTAAGGAGCAACGCGCAAACAGCGTTGAAAATCAAACTTACTTACTCGCCGTATTTAAATCCCTGCGACTTTTTATTCCCGAGAATCAAGGAAAATCTAAAGACACATTTATAGGACGTAGAATAGGTTACAGGACAAAATTGCTGGAGGCACTTAGTTCAGAGGAGTATAAAAATGTTTGAAACAGCGGAAAATCCGTTGGGACAAATGCAGATTATCTGGTGGATAGTAAAGATGTTTCCTTGTATTGTAAAACATTAAATAAGCAATTCGCGTTTCCTTTGTGTACCCCCTCGTATACGATTGTAAGGCTGTAAGTTTTAAGCATCGAGGAGTCGTTGCTATGTTTTGCTCCTTAAGTATGATTTAAGGAAATACGAGTGATTGTTATTGCGAAAAAAAAATAATTACATTTTGTTGTATATTGAACATTTATCACCGTTAAATCGAATTTTTCGAAACTTTTTTTTATTTCCAAATTATGTCCGATAAAATTAATAAAAGGCAACGTTTGAGAGAAAATTTAAATTTTGTGTATCAACATGTTGGAAAAAGGAGTAAGGACCATCAGTACTAAGGAGAAAAAAATCATTGGTGCTGTTGATGGAGGAACTTTAATATCCTTCAAAAGGGATACATACATTTTGTTTCATTAATTTTTTTATCATGCAGTGATAAAAGTTTTAAAAATCCGAAATTTTTATACTGGATACTCAAAAAATCTTGGTAATTATTAAGAGTCAAAGGCTTAATCCTCCTTTTTGTAATAGTTTAGAGATTCATGTAACACGATTGCAAATTACACGAACTCTTCTTGTACACTATCCAGCGTCTTGTAGGAATTGTATACTTTGTAACAGTATAAACGATGAATAGAAAAGGTGAAAACTTTTAATTTACATGAAAAATACTCTGATATTCCAAAATTTCCTCGCCGGTAATTACGCGTATTTTTCAAATTAACACGTGTTCTTTCCTCGTAATTATACGCATCGTACCCAAAAAAATATGTAAAAAAGTGGAGGCGGAGGGATTAAAGACCTAACAAAAAAGAAAGGAGCCGAAGGAAAAATGTCATCTATCATTTCCTTTCTCATTCATATTCATCAAGATTACGATAATAAGGTCACGCTATATACGTTTCGTCTCCTTCTAAGGATACTTTATTCCTTTTTTTTATACCGCCACCATTCTTCCACTCATACCTAAAGACGACATCCATCACCGCCCGATCCCGAAAAAACCCTCTTATTGTAACATAACGTGCAATTAAAATTAAAATTAAGCCAACGTACCTTTGGTTAATTGTGTCCCGACTAAAAATAGATTATAATATAAATTAATGTAGTTTCTTTTCCTTTTTCCTTTCTCTCTCTCTCTCTCTCTCTTTGGTTGATTATGTACATTATCTTGTAATTACGTGTTCGAATTAATGAAGAAAAAAAAAACTGGGAAAAGAAAAAGAGCAGGGCAAAAATTGGACATTTACTAGACGAATAATTTCCTACATACCGTGCTGCGGAGAGATGGGAAATTTTGCCTCGTTCAAACTTTTCCTCCTTTTTTATATCTTCTTAGACGAAACGTCAACTCTATTTCAACTCGAGCTACGATATGTGAGTTTAATTATCTGAAAGCTTTCGCTCTTCTTCTCCGCATTCTTTTTCTTATTGTACGTGCTAGTGCTTAATCTATTAAATAATATATTTTAATCCAAGAAGCAATCTCTTTCGTTTAACACGACTTCCAGAACATGTTCAAGTCGAGATATTATTAATCTTTATACGTTAATTACAATTTGTTTCGCATCGATCGATCAATCACGGGGGTAATTGGTGGGACGTTTGGAAAATTGCACTGTAACAATAATAATTAAAGTTCCATTCGAGTCTGAATCCGTGTAAACTATTGTTCCCGAGATAAAATAATGCTTTGTTCTTCGTTCTGGTTTGTTGTACGTGCATAACTTTAAAGATTTGACTCTCGAAGGAAATTCGTATAAAATTTATTGAAGCTGTACTTTGCTCCGTCTACAAATCATAATCGAATAACTATCAATCTCTAATCTATCACACGCGACGTGGATAACACATTCCGCCATTATAATTTGTAACCGGAGGGCAATAATAATAGTAATCTTATAACAATAATAATTATGATGATAATAGTTTAAGTTGCTTATCTTCCACTAACAGCGACCGTAATTTAACTCAGAGCTGCAGGTTATCAACTGAAACTCAAGAAAAAAGAAACGAATGATTTAATGGTCAATTATTTTACCGTTATCATTTATTATGTAATAGTATTATTACATAGTTTACCTAATTCACTTACCTACAATCAATAGATCATTTCACACGTTCACTGGAATAATAATTTTTTTCTAAATCACTTTTGATTTAGAAATTGATGTGTGTGTTAAACAATAATATTATGTTTATTCATACTGCATTTTTTTGCATTAATGTTAAAGAATAATGGACATAATAAAAACTATTTTATTTATCAATAATATATCAAAATAATAATATCGACATATATCTGATTGATATTAAATTTAAAATAAATTATTATTATACGGTTGCAATACATCGGCATTTAAATAATATTTTTTTGACTAATGGTAATAGCTGACTTTATTTTAATTTTTTGAAATAATAATCATCAACATTTTTGAATAATGGAATATAGCAGAATGTTATATTGAAAATTAAATGCAACAGTATACGGTTAAATTTAAATAAAAAATAACTGTCATGTATCCAGTTTAAAAATGTACATTTAATTTCAATTTTAATATATTTCCCACCTCTTACGCAAACAAAATGTAAAAATCAACAATTGTTATAATATATCAATTCAATTGTAATTAATGTGATCTTTTAGGTTGTTGTAGTATCTAAAGATTTTTTCAAGCATAATTAAAAATCTTAATTCCTTTCCTTATTCGTCATACTACCTCTATTAGGTGACTCCGCCGTATTGTACGGTTGCAAATTCGATATTTAACGAAACTGACAAAGAAATCTTATCAAAAACCATTTTCATTATTAATAACAACCTTTTCCAATATTTTTGGAACTTTATGGGTTCTACCAGCCAGGAATTCTTTTTCTTTGGAGGCAATCCAATTATCAATGCATTTTTGGATGTCCTCAAAACTTTGAAACACTGTTCAAAGAGGGCATGTGCCATTGACCAGAACAATTAATAATCCGATGGAGGAATATCTGGTGATTACAGCGAGTGACGTAGGACATCCCATCCAACCTCTTCTAAAGTGGTTTTAATCGGTTTTGCAACACGAGGTCGGCGTTGTCATGCAGTAGTATCAGTCTGTATATTTCGATAAACTCCTTTCTTGCCTTCAGAATCTTACCCATTTCATGTAAGCGGTTTCAAATTGCTGCTTGAGTCGCATTCAACTAATCAACAAATTCTGGTTGTGTTTTAGCATCACTTTAGGCCAACGATTCTTGCAATTTTTCTTTAATTTTTTTTCGGTGCTCTTTATTATAGACATCAAACTCACCGATTTTGACCGGTTGAAATCACCGTTTGGATGTTCATTCGCCTGGATCATGTTTACCATACTCCGCGCAATTTGAGGGGCAACGGAAACGATTTTCTTCAAATTTAACACGAAAGCAAAGTTTCCGGCAACCTGCTTTCGTCTGTTATATGACTTAACATTTTCACTTCTTTATAAAGCATTAATATGACAACTTTTATAAGTGTTATTTTATTTGAATAGATGGCGTTTTAACAATACTTCCAAATGGGCAATAAGATAATTTGAAAACAAATCTCAGGCTAAAAGACAAATTTAGAAAACGGCGGAGTCATAGTTATACACCTAACATATTAAATTACCAATCATATTATAACACTCTCCAACAATCCCGAACAATATTTACAGTAAGTAGATGATGATAATCGGCTTATAATAATGATTATCGCTATTATTGTCATTAATGCATACAAATTATGAAAATAGCACGTCAATAAACTTTATTGCAAGCATAAAAGTTGAAGAGCGAACTTTATTAAGTTAGCGGTACGTGTTTTAAAATTAAAATGCTTCCGTACGACTCATTATTATTATTTTCGTTTATTTAAATTAACTTTTGCAGACAACGAGACGGAGATTTCTTAAACAACATTCTTAATTATTCATGGCTTCTTCTTTATCTTTCGTACCAAAATTGCATTGCCATAAATTTGCATCAACTAACATGCATCTCCATTTACTTACGTATGTATGGCCATTAATACCGAAGTACGTCCGTCTTGTCTCATCTATTTGCCATTATCGAAGTGCATCCCGTCATAAAGCAAAATCATGTGTAGAGCACCTGTGTCGGACGTGCGGCCGATCCACGAAAACCGGACCACCTGTTTCTCTTTAAACTAACTTACGCGAACCCATTATCCATCCATCTAATGTGTGTATGACAACATGCGATTTAATATCGCCGATGAACTTTCGCCATTAGAAGCCAACCCACCGTTATACGGCGATACGGTTAATACTAATAAAAAAATGAAGAGGAGGTTTCTATCAATACAACATTAATGAAATTATTTATTAAAGTCGATTATTACCTTAATAAAGGCGGCATGACGATAATAAACGAGAGGAAGGAATTTAATTATCCTGCAATTAAAGTTGTGCACACACAATTTTTATGATCAGCAAAATTGCACGTTGCAGTAATTGTTGTTTTTTTCCTGTCGTTGTTGCACACAAGTTTACATTTGCACTATAATCACTGGCTAACATTACTCCATTATTTGTTTGTTATGCATGTTTTCAATAAACCGGAGCAATGATAAGCGCTGCTAGTTATTGGTGATTATGCGTAGATGTTACGATTGTTTGCTGATTGATTTCGTTTTGAAACACTGCAAAATTTCTTTCGCCAGATATATTATTGACGTTTCGTCAGTGAATTTTTGAATAAAAAAATACGGCATCGCATGTACGAATTACAAGAGCAATATATGCATGGATTATGTGCTTTTGGGATAAAGTTGGGAAAGTGGACAAAAGAGACGGAGGAATAAAAACGATTTGATGGGTAAATAAAAGGAAATTTCAACCATGTGTGATAATGATAAGGTTCTAGAGAGAAAATTTCATTCGCGTACCAAAAAAATTAATAATTATTAATTTGGTTTCAATACTTTTATACAAATAATCTAAACCACAATGTTAAACCACACTTTTGGCATTGTGACTAACTTTTACAAAATCAAGCCTATAGTATGAGGATCAGCAGCATAATTTCTTTTAATACTCTAAGAATGATCAAATGTAAATGACAATTCGTATAAGGAAACCATACGTTTTCTAAACGTGATAATCTACAACATGCAAAAAGTCGAGTTCATTTACCTTCTTGCTCAACTTGTCTGTCTATTTTAATAGAATTCCCTTCGATTCCTTTCTCTATACCTTTTAATCCCTCCATTTTTTTGAACTCGAAATCAATAATCCAACAAAATACACCCTTTTCGTGTTCGAATAAACAGAACGATAATTCGATTATGTTAATTAGATTTTCTTTGCATTTTAAACCTTTAACTTTTTCCTCCTTTCTTCCTGTGTTCGTTCGCTAAACTGTATTAAATAAATATTTTAATACTAACACTCTATGCATAAAAATTACTTATTAGAGCACGATGAAAAGTTAACGGAGGAATAAAATTCATCAACGTAAAGGTAAAACAGACACTAGCGAGCATGTAAGCGAAAAAATCTGCAATTTTCCTTTTTGCTCCATCACAGCTAATGCCAGAAACAACAGGTACAAACGATGAAGTTTAAGATGCTTTTAACCCTTTCTCCGTCTCTTTCTCTCTGTGGACCTTTCTCGCTCGTATGTGTAACGTTATTCTACGCTAGATAAGTGTTGCATATTACGTGTATGCAAATTAGGTATGCCAACAGGAAAATGAAACAATTTACATGGTAATCAAGTCGATATATGTGTGTATGTGTGTTTGCGATTATTGTTGCGATAGGAAAACTTAAAACCACACGCACACGTATTTATGCATATTAGTTTATAATATGTATAAGTGGCACATATTTATTTATATCCAATAATACCAATGCCTAATATAAGAGGTCCGAAAGGTATTAAGGAAATTTGAACATAATATTTTAGCATTTTATTACAGATGCATATTAAGCGTTTACGAATATATATTTTCACTGTAACGAAAACTACAAGCAAATATCGTGAGCCAATAAATGATTATGATTGTTCAAATAAGTAGAAAAGGTTTCCCAAAGGCCACAAAATTAATTGACTCGCCCAATTGAGATTTTATCAAGTTGAGGAATATTTCTTTAATCATTTGAAAACTATTGAGAATATGTATACTTATTTACTTGTGAATAGTTTAGTAAATGGTTGATGGAGCTTTTTAGAACCTTACCTATCATCCCACACATATGGTGTGATAAGACCAGTACGCTTTTGTGCATAACTTTTTTTCTCGTGGCTCAATCTGGACCAAATCAATATTTTTGGATTCAGAATGATAAAATGCATCGAACAAATACGATCTTCAAAAAAGGTTTATACAAATTCCAAAAAGCACATAATAGAAATTTCACTGACACAGAATTACAAGATCACTTGGGACAATCAACTTAAGCCATTTTACAACATAGGAAAATCTTTGAGTATGAATATTTTGTAATATGTTAGCTTATGATTCAGGATTTTGATAAAAATGTCGTGTTCCCGTTCTTTATCTAACATAGAAAAAATGCCAAATTATTGCCTACCACTAACTAGTCAACGATACAATGCAACGGCTACAAACCGTTTCAGAACCGTCCTGCAAACATTTCTTAAAAAATCCTAATAATAATGTCCGTCCGTCCTTTCCGAACGCATCTATCGAATCATACAGCGTCTCCAACTCCATGTTAAGGGCAATACACCGTTTGTTTCAGTCTAGTCTATCGTTATGGACTAAAATTCACCAAAATATACTAAATTTTGCTTTGCGAATCTATGCAGAATCACATTTTTAAGTTCATTCAAAATAATTGAGCCCCTAATAATTATTAAAACTCTTTCTCAAGTGATCTTATAAATCTGTGTCAGTGAAACTTCAACTGTTTGCAATGATCTTCGAAGTAATTATAAAAAAAGTATTGAAAATTACTTTAATTAATATGCATTTTGTCATTCTGAATCCAATAATATCGGTTCGGTTTAGATTGAGCCACGAAAAGAAAACTTACGTATGCACAAAAATGTCTTATGATTATGTGCAACACCATATAAACCGTCTCGACTATTTTCGGTTGAAGACAAACCCAGTTTTAAGATGTAGTAATGTTGAAGCTGGCAATCATAAAACCGCCCTCGTCTCATGCCGCCAACACCGTTTATATTCGCCCACGAAACGTTTCGCTTAGAGGCGAAAACCGAATCTCGTCTCTTCATTAGCAATTTTAATTGGTCGAATATTTTAAATAAAAGGTATATATAAGGTATATACATTGCGTCCCATATACCGACTACCATATTATATAATAAAATGTCCTTCTTCTTATTCATCTTTTTCAGCGACCCACTCTCCTTTGTGCTATCATCATCATTATTATTACTATCCACAAATTGACGACGACGTCGACGACGGTTTTAGAGAACGGCCAAAATAAATTAGTATTCAAATACAATCGCAACATTTTCATATTCATAAAATTAACAAAAGAAAATTCGAAGCAAAATTTGTCTTTTGTATTCTTGTTTGTTGTTTTTATTAAGAGAAGCTAAAGACAAAAAAAAAGTTTCTGCGGAATAAAGGGGAAACCAAAAGCAGAACGATCCAACCAAGGAGTAAAATATGGAGGAGGAAGGAATCTTTCGTACTTCGCAACCGCTTCGTTTTCCCACTTTCATTGTCTCCTGGAATTTATTATTTTATTTGCCACTTAATAAAAAAAATTGTATACACAATAAGGAGATGGAAAACATATTTTATTCATTCATTTCGTACTTTAAAATAAACAAAAGCTTTGTCACCGTCATCATCATCAGCCTTTGAACAAATTACTTCGTTAGAAAGAATAAAAGACGAGGACCAGATGGAGGAGTCTTTTCAATTCGCAAATTTTCCTTGTTAAATTGCAAATTGCTTTCACGTACTTCGTCTAAAGTTTATTGTACATTTAGCACTTATTCCGTATGTATGACAAATTGCAGTGAGCACCAACAACAGGTACAACGGCGTACAACGACGAACACGTGTACATGTTGATTAACTTTATTGCATGTCTTGCGTTATTACCTTAACAATACCAGAGGAACAATAAACTAAATTTTTTTAAACTGTTAACAGTTTTAAAAAAGCCTTTATTGGATCTTATTTTCTTTCAAGACTGTTCTTTCCTTAAAACCTTCTTGAACCTAATTAATTCCTCACTGTTTCTTTTAAACATATTACATTTGCCTTTATCTTATGTTGCGGTAATAACAAATAAACGAGATGAATTTAAATGCGGTTAGAGAACGTTTTTATGCTGCTACTGCTGTTGTTGTTACTGTTATTGGCGAATTGTAAAACAACTTGTAGTGCTTATGAATCGCGTGCCAGGTAGTCATCGAGATAATCATCTAACTGGGACCGACCTAACAAGAATGTTAACGAGTATTATTATCATCGTCCTCATCATTATCATATGCTATTACGTTTTCAGCGGGACGGGAGTGTGACTGTTATTTTCTGCAAGAAATTATTAGAATACCGACCTTTCTGGCCAACAGTGAATCTTATCTACGTAATTCGATATTATGATTTTGTTTATTTTCTGATTAGTTTAAATCAAGATTCCTTTCAAAGTTTACCAGAACCTGAGGGCTGAAAGATTATCGGAAATTGCATTAGGAGTATCTTAAACAGTTGTTCAAAAATCTCGTCTAATGCTGCTGCTGGTGTCGTTCTTATTTTATATATATTTTCCTGGCAATTATTCTCCATCCAACAGTATTTGCCATTTATTTTATTTGCTTTTGAATAGGAGCCAACGGCAGTTGTTAGATACTCTGTAGGTGGATAGTTGATGACCCAAATGTTTCATTCTCCTTTTTTCCATTCGCACATATATCTCTCGAGGACATCTAATATATTTCCTTCGTACAATACTATTTAGGTTTGTTCCCTCTTTTTTTTACTTCATTCGTATGTTCGATGCTATCTTCTGCCTTCAAACTAAAAATCAACGAAACATTTTATCCAGATTGATGTCCATTGTCCAATACAGATACCTCCATTTAGTCCGATTCAATTAGATGTCTATCCTGATACACAATTCTTGCATTTTATTTTGTTCGCCATTCGTAAGATAACGAAGAATTCGTACAGAGTTCAAATTCAATAAACGCCCGTCGATTCTACGTGGAGAATTGAAAATAACTTCGAATGATGATGATGTGTGTAGAGAAAAATTTACAAAACAATTATGGCGAAAACATTTAAACAACGCGTCGAGTCTGAACCACAAAAAATTCTCTTTTCGTTTTTTTTTTACAAATTATTTAGCAGTTTTCACGAATGTTAAATTATATTGATGGAGGCACAAATCCATTCGACTGGAAATTTCTATTCATCCTTTCAGTAATCTTTATACAAAAGGGACTTTTCGTTAACTAAAGAATCTCGTTCAAAATATGATCACAAATTAAATGCCATTTACATGCGTACGCCAAATCGAAATTGTATTTGATACAGGAAAGGAAAAGTGGGACGAGAGAAACAAACCCTTTCGGGCCTTTCCTTTGCTACTTCCTTTTCATTCTTCCCTTTCTTTTCCTCTTCTTTTTTCCCTCATATAAGCCGACATAAAGAGTATGTTATTGCGTTCCTACTGACAAATAAAGAGTATTTTATCGTTTCACGTACATACGTCACGTTCCTATAAACGTTTTTACAGTGGCTTTTCAAGAGAAGACGATGAAAAAAGAAATGCCGGAAAAGGAGGAAATGTGTGATATGCGTACGTGTGGAAACGAGAGAACGGCCTAAAGAACAAAACGTTCTCCGTTTCGAATTTGAATTTTTCCCAGTTTTGTCCTTTCGACAAACATTTCTCCCTCGTCCTCGTTATTCGCGTTCTTTTATTTCGTCTCCTTTTGTTAACTCGATACAATCCTGTAATAAGAAACAAATATGGCTCGTTTTAATCCAAACCCAAGGCAAAGGAAAAAGGAGAAATAATAAATAAAAGTGAAAAAGGCGTGGAAGAGAGAGAGAGAGAGAGAGAAAGTGACTACAAAGTACGTGAAAAAAGCTTTACTATGGTATTATTTCGTTTTATGGATACTACAACCGAACGATTATCCATATCAGATATCGCCAAGAAAGTGGATAGTATTAGAAACTGGTTTAAGGAGGGAATTCATCATAAACTTTATCTTTTAGCATTTGACTGTAAAGCGAAATTGCCCATTTCCCATTAATTGTTTAATTGCTAACACTTGTAAATCTGTTCCCTTGTCTTTGATCTCGTTGAAAATAAAATTGCACGGTCTCATAAATTGTTACACCAGTAGAGTGAATATAGTGACGGTAAAGTATAAAGCGTATATACGTACAAAACGTCATTAATCACAATGCGTTGTTAGCGAACATTAACTAAAACCCTCTTAAACGAAAAGTAAAGCTTATCGATGATGGTGCTGGTGGTAGTGGTGAATGTAAACCCCAACAATAGAGGTTGTAGCCTTTAGTAGTTAGTAGTGGTTGTTGTTGTTCTGGTTAAAGAGTGAGAGGTTCGTAGGTATGGATGGAATGTGGAAAATTGTATCACGAAGAGCGAAAGAGAGAGACAGAGAGAGAGAAGAAGAGAACGCGAAGGAGAAGGTGAAATGGAATATAAAAGGAGGCATAAGGTGGTCCGGACGTTAAAATAATAAGCTTCGGGGCCTTAACGCAAATTAACCCCGTAACGTAAAAAGATATAGTCATTAAGAGAATTGGTAGTCCTTAAAGGCACCTCAATCCGCAGTACAATTAGCGTATACACATAAACATATGGAGTACGAGAGAGAGAGAGAGAGAGAGAGAAAGACGAACTGGAATAGAATTGGTTTCGGCCCAACATTGTAATCACCGTCCGAAAATACGTCCCCCTCGAATTTATTTGTATACGGAGTGGAAAGCAAGAGGATCCGGGGAAACCGTACAAAAACAGGAATGCCTCTTATACCTAACTGAAAGGGCACGCACGGTAGGAAGATTTCGGGCAGTGGGTTCCACAGCTAGACTTGTAAATCCACGTCGTTCGTTATCCTGCCCATTACACGTAATTTCTACGTGTAAACTGAAGCAAATCGACGACCGAATCCCCGGCAAACGATTTATTTTATTTGTTGCGTTTTAGTGAAATTCCGAATAAAACGATTCAATTGATGATAATTTTCACATTTTTCATGCAAGAACAAAAATCATTCGTTCTTGTGCTAGGTGAAAATTAACTGTCTCTTGTAAAAAATAATCGCATTATTGCCAGCATTAGGATTTGCCAATAATGTTCTTAAATAAGGCTCTTCTGCAAGTAGTAATTACAAATACAATCATGTGCCAAATTTTTTAAATCAGTTATTTTCTTCTGTATTGTTTCTTAAATAAACTTTTCTTTTTGATTTCTTAAAATTATTTTGTGTTAAACGCATTCCTTGATTTCGTCCCATCAAAATTCATGGACTATAATATCCTTATTTTTAATTTTGTTTAACGTATTCATTTTGTGATTGAAAAATAACTTCAGAAAGATTTCAAAGAAACTGTGAAAATTCTATATGAGTAGACTAAGTAATATAATAAATCAAAGGCGAAAGAATATAAATTAGATGAAAACGTGATCCAGATTACCGCTAGATCCAGAGAAACAATAGTCTGGATTAATAATAATGCACCGTATTTTTGTTTAAATCTTCGTCATCTTCTGTTATTCACATTACAGTTATGAAATTTCAGTAATAATTTATTACAACCTTCAGCACGAAAGTCCTCGTAGTTATTTAGAAGGAAAAATTCGCCGGAAACACATCTTTCCATCTCATTCAATTGCGAGCTTTCGTAACGGGTTCGTGTGTGCAAGTAACAATTCGGGACGAACAAGAGGTCGAAGGCGGTCGTTAACAATAGGCAACGGAAGGACACATACATTCAAAACGTATCCGTATATTAAATAATAAGTTTCTCTTCGTTTCACGTATTTGGAAATTGTTTAACAAATAAGATGAATTGTAAATAACGGTCGTTTATTATTATTATTGCTGTACCAATGCATAGTTGCCGTACTGTACTCTCAATCCAATATCTAAAGCTATTTGACATTATAACCATTTATCATTCGTAATTGAGTAAATAGTAATTTTGCTCTCTCTCGCCCCCTCTCTTTCCAAAGACTGAACAACACCCCCGCGCGTATAGAACGATAGTGCCAATTATTTATTCGAAATGCTGTCTCGAAAACGTTTTCTTAATTATAATACGTACCACGACTAAACGGTTTATGGCGACGTTACGCAACGTACGTATTTTATTATTTCGCACTCGAAAATTAACCGCAATAACTTTCCAACGTTTCCATATCGATTCAGAAGCAGCGGCATCAGCAAATATGATGTTAAACTACGGCTGTCAATTCTGAAACAAGTTATCCATCTTCAGGAACGGGTTTATGCGCTGAGTTGAAACGGATCAACAAATTTTCATGCTGAAATTAGATAAACTTTTAGCCGACGCAACTGCAGTTCTCTGGTGCCATGCAAGCTCGAAAATGCGTCTATGTCCATTTAGTTATATTTCATCCCAAATTAGTTGTTAATTAAGGCGATAAAGATTCACGAATATCTGATTGACAATAGTTGTTTTTAAAACATTTACTATAATTTTCAAATTTTTGCACGTTGTACAAGCAATTTCTGTTAGCAGCAAACGATTTAAATGCAATCATCATAATCGTTGTACCGAAATACCAACTTGGTTGTTTGAAACTCAAAAGGAGGAAATTAAGACGGTTGCCGTCTGATTGCCGAAACGAAAATTTCTTACGCGCCGTAAAAGACAATCCCTTTACGCAATTTGATTCACAACAGGAAATTAACGAAACACGCTTCTACCCTTGCCATGTACACATCTGCTTTCTAATTATGCTACGTTAACGCTTTAGTATATCAATAAAAATTGATTATTTCTTGACGAAACTACTCTCAACATCAGAAGAAAACGTTCTCGGAGAAACATTTCTTAGATTTCATAAATATTCATCCGCTACGAAAGCAGTGAATGTAGTGGAAGATGATAGGCATCATAAATAGAAACTAGGCAAGAAGATGGAAGCGACGAATTCGCAGGAAACAATCGTCGATACAAATAAATAAGATGGTCCCTTTGTTATGAATTTCCGTCACGTATCTAATCAACCCCTTTTTATATAAGACGGAATATGATGATTATTTATGTTAAATTCTATACTCTTATCGTTCTCATTCAATTTTGTTTTTTCTTCAGAGGCGACACGACCTGCTTCATTCAAAGCGTTTATTAAAACCGTTGCCCCGTACCATTCCAGAAACGACGACAGCAAAATATATTTGCCCATTCACTTTCATTTCTCTTAACGATCGTCCTCAAACTTGGATTGAAACGCAGTTTTTTTTATTTCTTTCACTTATTCTCCAAATAGCAAGCGATAGGAATTTCTTACTTAATAATAATCGGAGAGGTGTTCATCTTATATTGATGGAACGATAAATTTTCAAAGCGCAATAAAAAGCAGATCACTGATTTATGCAAGAATCGATTCAATACTCTACATAAAACATTAATCGAGAAAAGTGTGCCAACTAAGAATGCTTGCACATATTACTTTTATCTTTTAAAAAATATTCGCAGTTTCGCAAAACGGCTCACGAACGAATTAATCAATTTAACATCAACTCTTATGGGGAAAATGGTTTCGGCTTAGCAACAATTCGATTCGCGAACAAGGTTTAACTGTAAATTGAAAGCAGCTTCTTTTTGCATTATGTTATACCTAAATGTAGCAACTTCAGAATCGCCTCCTCTCTCTCTCTCTCTCTCTCTTTGCGGATATGATTAAACAATAATAAATGCGCGAATACTTGAACGTAACCGCATTACGAACGACCTACAAACTCTACTTCTAACGAAGTGGTAGCTTTATGCGAATAAAGCACAAATTGAAACGGGAAAATTCAGTCGAAAGCAGGTTCTGATTGTTAAGAATGCATTTATATCTTTGATAAGAGTAGGATGGAGTTAGTGTGTGTGAACGGAAATGGGCGAGTAAGAGAGAAAAAGTTAGTTTTTACTAGCGCGGAATTACTTTTAAACCTTAACAATTTGAAACGACTGCGACACGTTGACGGTGAAAGATTGTATGGGATAATTGCACCATTGCACGTTTATTGTTATACGTTGGTAGACGAAAAAAAAAATGGCGAGACGAAGAAAGAGATAGAAATTTAATTTTCGCGAGAGAGAAAATCACGATATCCCTGTATGTCATTATTATCTTTTGATGAAATTCAATTTACTTCGATATACCAAAAAAAAAAAACGGTTTCTATGATACGAATGTTCCAAATGCAATTTTCCTATCGAACTCAAAAACTATTTGCCTCTGGTTCCATTAAAATGTTGTTTATTAGTTCATACTAGTTAATTATTCCTCAGTAACTTCTTCATTATTATTAATATACGATTTTCGTACCGGTTAAATTTTATTATCAAATTTTGTTATGAAATTTTAGATAAAATTTATTTAACTATTTCACACACGTACGTACGTTTTATCATACTATATCTTTTACCCTATTGTTATGAAAATCGGCGAGCACCTAGCTCAGACCTAAATCAAAGTCAACCGTTAAAATAAACTTAGTACGTAGCGGATTCTAAGCGTTTTAATAAAGAACGGATAAAAATTTTAGTGGGAATTAATTTCGAAAACGATTCTCATTCAAATGGATAACGATAATAAATTTTCGTTCATTTCTGGTGTTTCCTATTAAACGGTGGCAGTAGCTGATAAGGCAGCTTAATTCTGAATTTTCCAGTGTGTTCGTGATGATCTAAAGTCTAAAGCGTTTCACCCTAAATCCAGTTATAGCTGTTGAATATATCTTATTGTCGTGCTCCTTTGTATAATGAGAATATGAATCGCAAAGTTTGTCGGAAAGCGTGAAATATTCGTAGAAAAATTGTGTAAAATCGAATTGAATTTATGACATTCGCCAATATATAAAAATTACTAAACTAATCCCTTAATTAACGACCAGATTTATTTATGTTGAACAAGATTAGGAACGTATAAAAATACGTTTGGGGAGAAGGGCACAAAATCTTTCAAATTTATTTCTATTAATTATCGCAAACGGCACACATGTTTACATTTTTATTTGAATCGAATTAAAATAAATCACGTAGCAAAAGAAAATAATTTATTTCGGTTTCCCTCTTCGTTTTTTATTAATTCATCCCGTATTTCTTATCCTCTCCCTCGCTCTCTCTCTCTCTCTCTCTCTTATCCGCACTGATTTCCATTCCTGATAACAAACGGGATTTGATTTATTGAATTTGAATATTATTGAGTTTACGTCCGCGTTGTTATACGTGTAGTGGAGAGTACTCACTCGATTTCCACTCGAAATATAAAAAAGGGGAGATTTTTTTTTCATTCTCCAATGAATTTCCCTTACGTCTAACCCCAATCCTAAATCCATATCCATCCATCCATCCACTGTACGTATACATACACAAACGGAGAACGTATTGATTCATGTATATTTTTAGACTTATGTACAACAGCCATCGTCCATCTATCACATTTGCCCTCTTTCTTCCTCCTCTTTCGCTAATTTTTATTGATTCGTTATCAGTTAATTATTCATCAAAAATAAATTTAAAACGGCAATAAGAAAGAGAGAGATTTAGAAAGCAAAAGCAATGAGATTATGCTAATGAAATAAATTGTACTGAATATAATAATGATCCGTAATAATTGGATTAATAAGAATAATTATCGTTATCGTCGGCAGTATGTAATTAATAATTAAATTTCAACTCGGCCAAAATATTCAATATGACATTTGAATAATGTCGTTAACTGCGTACATGTCATTAATAATATCGTTTGTCATAAACGCGTTGTTGATATTATTAGCAGAAAAATATGGGAATAAATTAATTATCAATCAGAATAATGCCACTCAATTAATCAATCATTATCTGTTTACACCAACCACTTTCGATGTATTTCTTCCTTTATAAACGATTATCGAAAAGAACATCGCTTAGAAGGGTTGTAATAAACACGTTGAATTCGGGTGGATGCGCCAGGCTATATAGTAGTGCTAAAACCGTATGTAGCAAATTCCTCGATTATCTTTGCACGTGATATTCCTTGCAAATTTTATACCTGCATACTCTTATATACAGGGTGTTAGAAAATTGTCACAAAACTTTAATGGATGATAATATGGCTCAGTACAAGCAGAAAAGTCTTCATGAACATGGGTTTCGGAGATACGAAACATTTTGCAACTTTTATATTATTTTCAATTATGTACAAAAGATGCAAATTATGGACGAAAAGCAAAGGAAGTAAAACTTAAATAAGATTATCAAAGGGCGCTTCTTCCAGCCACGAGATCTTTGCCGCAAGGACCTTCGAACTGTTTCGAAAATCATCGACAAGAAAGCATTGGTTTAAATTCAGTGACATCTTTGATCTACTCGTTGTTTCAGTTCCCGGAGGTCATTTGCAAACGTAGCATAAACTAAGCTTTTCAAATGTCCTCAATGAAACATATCTAGAGGGTTTAAATCTGGCGATTTTGCAAATCATGAAACAGACCCGCTCCTTCCGACCCAACTTCCTTCAAAAATATGTGTAAATGTCCTCTAAGAGACGAACTGAAGGAATCTGACAATTGAGATAAGCTTCAACTTAAATACATAGCGCTTCTGTGGCATTTCCATAAATGAAAAGCATGTGGAGTAATTCATAATTAGAGTAAGAAGGCATAGCCAAGATTGTCAAAATTCTCACAAACCACTTAATGTCAAACTCTGCGTTTGACAAAATCTTTGTTCTGTGAATAAATGAGGCGAAAAACGAAGATGTGCAAGGTATATCCTCCATTTCTTCGTACTCGTCCATTTCCGGACACATTTTCATTAAGACTTTTCTGCTTATCTTGGGCAATAATTATCATGCCTTAAAGCTTGTGACACTTTTTTTCAACACCCTGTATATGTATAGTCTTCTATTACTAAAGTTTTATTGATAGTAATCCTCGCAATAAACATTATCATAACATACCATTATAAGCAACTACGAATTATACTTTCTCCGTTTCTGCCATAACCACCGACTCAATTCAATTCGTTTATTAAAACGATTATCTCTTTCCATCTCTCAATACGGTTTCTCACTCATTTTCGCCCAATTTGTTCGTTCGGTTATAATTAGAGGAGGAAAGACACTTTCCAGCAACGAAAGTGTGTGCGTGTGTTTCTGTGTAATTGTCTTATCCCCCAGATATTATTACATAACACCTTCGTTATCCTTTTAGTAGCAGCGTGTTGTCATAATACTAAAGTAAACAATTAATGTTCGCCTTATACACGCGTTCTACCTCTACCATCATCATCATCATTATTATTATTATTATTATTAGTTGGGCCTTTATCGTATTTACATAGTACGTTACCTACATACATACCTCAACCATCATCATTCATTTAATCTCTTACAGTTTGAATGTGATAGATAGATATGCACACACACACACACGCGGAGTAAGATTGTGAAATGTGCATAGATTGAATACCAGGTGTAAATTAACTTATCTAATATGTGCGTTATGTTTATGGCGACTGATAATTAATATCTACCAATTATGGAACTTTTTAATTTTAAATCGTCAACGATTACAGAAACGTTCAATCCTGCACGAAATATTCGATTTTTCGCCATAGAATAATAATAGGGTGTCCCAAAAATATCACCATTCCCATAAAGTTACAATGTTATTCCAAAGAGAAAAGTTGTACGAATTAAATATTTGGCATTGTCATCTCATTGTCATTCTCAATGTCATTTTCGCCGCTGATGTTTTCAGTCTTCTCCATCGATGAACATCATTAATGCCCTCAGGACCGTTCTTGAAACGATTCCACCAATCATATGCTACCTGTACAAGATGCATGATCATTACCATAAACATGTTTCATCATTTGGAATGTAAAACGTTTTTCCGAGTTTAAAACAAAGGTTTATATTGCGCTTTTAATTTTGTTTGCAAGAACTTAACAGAATACAATAAGACAACGTGAAAACACAAACCAAGGATAAATTCAAAGAACTTGACACGGCCGAATTTATTCTTCATTCAGCTGATAGTCCGTAGTTTCATAACATCCGATTGCCATCTTTTCTGATCAATGATCGTTTGAACGATGATCGTTTTCTTCATGGTACAAAACTTACTTTCGATGAACCAAAGCTCGGTAAATTTCGTGTGCATTCATTTCAGTCGTTGGCAATAATGTTTGGAAGTGATTGAAAGTTCATGCGGTACAAATTTATGGTGGCTTAAACCTTCGTAGTTTCAAAAAAAAACATAACATCGACTTGTTTTTTTATTAATTTCTTATGTTTCCGTCTCTTCGTCCAGTTTCGCATTATTTTATTTTGAATTGTATTGCTTTGCAAATTTAAAAATTAATTAGGACGTGATTAAATTAGCAGTAAAATTGCGAAACAAAACAAATAACGTTAAAGAAGCATATTCGTTCAAATGGAATAAGAAACATTTTTCTAATTACCTTTAAATGAATTTGTTTTCGCTCTTTAGAGCCTCTTCTGACTGACACTTCGTTCAGTTTCTTTTTTTATTCCTCCGCAGCACCAAAGTTTCTTTTCCAACTTAACTGCTGCCGTTTCTTCGTCCACTTGGTTTTATTTTTTACTATTTATAATTCTTTCACGATGCAACGAATGAATTTCTCGACAACAGACGAAGAAGGAAAATATGTTTCGTTGAAGAATGATCACTTCCTAGTCGCTAAACTCGCTCGTTTAATTTTCTTTTTCGTGTTTGTTTCTCGCAAGAAATGAGACATTTTTTCACACGAATGCTTACTTTTCTCTTTGCAAATTTTGTTAATATAAAAGCAAATAGATGACAAAAAAGAAATGGAAAGCAGCATGATACCGACTTAGTTAAAAAATTCGTGTTCCCGTCTTTAATGAATTAATTGCAACAACTCGTTGCTTAATTATTAAAAAAAATACAATTCCGTAAATATTTTTATTCACTGATAAGGAATTTTTTGTGTCGGACTCGTTGTAAGCCTTATAAAGCCGTAAGGCTTTGGGCCTGTGATCAAATGAGGTCGATATATTTATTCAGTCCTAAGCTTTTTCGTAATAGATTGTTACTATGAATATTAATGAATCTATACAGAAAATCACGTTCTAGTTGTTGTTATAAATATTATTGGATACTTATTAGTCACGCAAACCTGTATATTAGACCCAATGACGTCAGGTCCACTTATTATGAATAATTGTTGATTTCGGAATAAAGGAAACACGCAATTCGCTTTTTTGTGTGTGTATATGTGTAGGAATAATTTACGAAAAGTGGCCATTATCATAAAATAATATTAGAAAATCCTTTTTTTCCTTTCAATAAAACCGCAACATCTTTCTTCTGCTGGCATTTCATAAATTGTATCGTCCTCTAATCTAATATTCAAATTTTCAGGCCAAATTTTCAATGTAATTTGTTTTACTTGCCAACCAAACGACATTTAACCCTTGAATGATCTCTTTCATAGTAGAGGAAAAATGAATTGAGTAAATTTAATTTAATTTCCTTTTGAAAACGTTTTCTCGCTGTTTTTGTGCGTTCTATAAACATTTTGCAAGTAATTTTCATAACTACGACATTGGAATCAAAAACAGATGGACGTAGTGAAAATTGTATTGAAAATGGGTTTCCTCTTTTATAAACTCTATTATGTGATTTTCGTTAACCGAATAGCTGATGACTTGTTTTTAGATTATAACGAAATTTCCCATTAAAATAACCATGAAAGGAATGGCGAATAATACGGACAAACAGGCCGAAAGTAAATGCAATTTATAATAGAGAGTTAGTAGGCAAAAAGTTACGACTGCTAAAACTATTTATTGCAAAAGGATGGGGCGTCGCGTTTCCACTATGATTTCACTTTCACAATGAAGTTTTTAATGAAGATTCTCAATTGTGGTTTTTCTGATCCCTTGCACAACATTTAAAAAATATATTAATTCGAATACATTGAAATATTATAATAATTGAAATGTAAACATCAGGTTTATAAAATTGTGGAAAACTGTATTAATTAATATTAATTAATTCCATTCGTTAAATGCTCTTTAGTTTAATGCAAAAATATTAAATAAAGCGTGGAATAATTTTTGCATGTTGAAAATGCATAAACGGTACATTAAATAAAACTAAACCAATTTCCGAAACGTATAGAAAATAATATTATAATATTATATTAAGTTATAGACGAATTACACATTCTCGTGTTCAATAAGTAAACGGTAACTTTGGGTTGTTTAATAACATGCATTTTTTCGATAGTTTATTTTTAATATTGGAACAATAATAAAACAAAAAAGAGATAAAGTTATACGAGAAAATGTATCTTGTGCATTTACATACGTTGATGACGATGGATCAATAAAACCCATAAATATTTATTGTTATTTTAATGTATTATCACGAATTTATGTTTTGTTGAATAACAGATTTATAAACTAAAAGCTATAGGGAAAATGGAATACAATATAAAAAGCATTTTTATGATACAAAATTTTATTTCTCATAATTATTATTATTTCCTACAGAAATTGTGCCAATAAAAATTTAATTAAATTGAACGGACCGCGCTTCATTAAAATAAGATTCGTCGACGACTTTAGCTTTCAAGAAAAACCATATTCGGGCGTTAACTGTGGCCAATCTATTCGAATTCTTTTCTTTCTCCATTTACCATCGTATCGTTACTATTGTGTATGGGTTAGAAGACTTCCTTCTTCGTTCGAAGGGGGTGTGTGCGAGAGACGAACCGAATCGAATACGTCAAGGGACAGCGAAAATAAATAACTTTGGGAATATAAGGATAGTGTGTAATAGAACAACCAGAAAATATAAACCGTTCAATATTTACTCGTGCTTTACTTACAATAGTAGTTGCGGTCTTATTTATTTAGGGCCGCCGCCGTGACGTTTATGTAAATAGGGCGCAAATGGAAAATTGTTAACAAATTCCCATCTCCCCTCTCATTCTCTCCACAAAAACTGACATGTTAATTCCATACGAAAGAAAACGATATACGGATTGATACTGATTACGCAGGGGCAACCGTATAAATATACCAAAATCCATCACCTGATTTGTTTGAGTAAACTAATTTTGGCATCTAACGTCTCTTGGTTCCAATAAAGAGTGAATATTTCTTTTCCTTATAAAAAAACACTCACAACGGAATCCTAGCTGTACCCACGTTCAAATGCCATTGTTCCATAAAGCATTCGCTTTGTCTTCCAAATTACACGTGACAGGTAAATATTGCGTACGATTTCTAAATAATTTCCCGGAAAAATGAGCAAAAAAGAAAGCCAAACCGAATGCCTTTTGTGCTTTCTTCAATTTTACTTTGTTTGATCCACGCTCACATGCAAATTATGTTCGTTTTATTCTTCTGTCTACAAAAATTGATAAAATTTGTATTTTTTTTCTCTCCTCTTTCCCAAAATGGAAACTGTACAGAAAATACAATCAAAAATGAACGCGGAAAAAGTGCGTGTATAAAAACATAAATGTGAGGGTGCAAAAATCAAATTTATCACGGGCGCCAGTAAACAAGATACTCTTCCCGAGGTGGAAGAAGCAGAAGAGATTAAAGTGACGAAGAAGGAGACCGATGGAAGGGAAAACGAATAGAGACACCGAAGGAGCGAACGGAAAGGAACAAATAAACCTAGCGTGTGACGGTCTTTTTTCTATCCCATGAAGAGTAACTAACAATTTGACGACGGTCGGATTGAGGAACGAAAACGCCGCCGGATTTGACTTACTGTATCGCGTCAGTTACGGTCCGATCCGTGGCTGAGACGGACCGGATTGCCAATCATGAAGACTTTCTTCTTTATCTCCCCCTTTTTCATTTTTTTTCCTGATTTCTTTTCCGTTCATCGTATCGCTTTTTTGCCGGTTTCATCCCGAGAGCATTGTACCTTTACCGTTTTATTTCCATTTTTCCCTACCATTGTAAATATTGCCTTTCTCGCACGGAATAATATTTTCCACGCACTTTCGCAATCGATTCACGTACGAATTAAATATACCGGATATGGGTAATAATAAAGAGCGGAAATGTTATATTGTTATATCAATACTGAATTGAAGGTATGTGTATTATCGAAGTTGGAACATTGGGGGAAACGTTTCGTTGTTTATCGTACGGGTAAATGGATTGCAGAAGATTCGAGCATATTGCGTGACCAGTAGTATTTTTTTAAATGCTTTAATGCGAATCGAAACTTTCAATTTAGTTATGGCCATAGTAATGGAATGTAGGTTACATTTAAAGAAGCATCCTGCGGGAACATTGTGTAGAGTTAATTATAAACGTAACCTTTTATTATGCAATAATAATATAATGATGATAATTACATTCGCTGCGAGTCATTTTGTTTTGAACGTCTCTTTATTAACTTTTCTCTTAACTTTCTATTAATTTGTTTCCTCGAGTTCGTTCGCGGAAAATAATCAATTCTATCTGTGGCTAGATGCAATATAAAAAGTTTGTAATCACAATCAGAACTACGAGAGGTGTTGTGATAAAGTTTTCAATAATTTCCTTAGTTTCAATGAAAATTAGTTACCATTTAGAAATTGAATTTTCCTTATTTTCTTAAATAAAAATAAATACCAGAGTAAAAGCGGAGTTTAATTATTACTATTATCATTAGTTCGTATATTTTTTCTTAACAAATTACTTAGTTTCCACAACGGTAACAACGATGCAGAGCTTTTACCATCTTTTGCTTAATTTTCTTTTTAATATTTGAGTTTTGTTTTCCATTCTCCTTTACGATTCACTTTATTATTATAGACCTTACTGATTTATTATTGCTTGCTCTCAATGTAAATGAGCCAACCGGTAATGTTTCCATCTTTATTTTTTATTTATATATTTTCCCTTCCTAACCATTTACCGCTGGGCGAACGGGCTATTCAGTTTCAGGCCAGCCGCACGGTACTTGGTCTATATTTTGACCCTCACTTAAATTGGAGGTGTCATACCACCCATCTTCTTTCGTAGCTATTGTCATTTACCTATGTTTGCAAGGAATGTCAATCTTCAAGCATTTTACTCGGTGATGAAGTAAGAAATGATCTTCTGGAGTGATTCGTACTACCATAGTAAGGTTTTAGCTGTGCAGTAGAGCGGCAGGAGTCATCGCGATAGCTGTCGCAATTTATGTAAACAAAATAACTTGTTAACTTTGGCGACAGTATACATTCAAAATAATACTGACAACGCTTAATGGACGATTCCTCTCGTTAAAATAAGTCAAAAAGTTCCTATGAACCCTGGTCCGAAAATGCTTCGTCTTCGAGATATCGAAAGAAGGATTTCAAAATCGTAATTTAATTCATAAAAAATAACTAAAGCATATTTTCCTTTGGGCTTTGGGGTTATTTATTTCATGTTAGAGAACTTCTTTTGACGTTATCTCAAACTTTGGAAAATATCTAGAAATTGATGTTCTTGATGGCCTACTTCTTTCCAAAAACCAAAACGTTTTCGCTAACTGTGACTGTAGTATATATTCTGGAGGGCGTGATGTTTGTGAGAATATGTTTTTCAAAATATTTAACAACTCACACGTATTCGATCAGAACCATCGGGACGTAGAAGCGGCCAGAACATCATCTTATGGTTACCGAAAAGAACTGTCTTAGGTTCTATAACATGTTAGCGCCAGGATTGCGAAACATAAACGAAATTAGGAATATTAAGAAGGCTTTACTCAAGTTGCCCAGGGACATTGGACCTTATACTATTGTACAATTTATTGAAAGAAAATGTATCTAACTTTGAAGTGTTTCATGTATACATTTGCATTGGTTGCCTTTTGTACTTTGAATTTTCATGCAATAAATTGTTATTATTATAATATTATCGCTTGCTCTCCATTTAAATGGGCCAACCTGTGGTAACGTTCCCATCTTTATTTTTCATGTATACATTTTCCTTTTTGTTTAATTCACATAAGTTAAATATTCATTCGTTTTTCATTTTCAGTTTCGTAGTAATTTCATCTTAATTCCGCGCGATTTTTGTTTCGCAATTTCGTTACGACCGTAAAATGTAAAAGGACGCCAAATGCAATGAATGTAGTTCATTAAAGAAAATTAAATTTTCTTTTATAACTACTTTTAGCAGTGTGCATGACTTTCTTTCCTTTCATTTGCAATTATAAAATTAATAAAAACCAAACGAGATGTCATACATTTTCTTCATTGTCCTTCACATAATTGTTTGCAATTTCTAACATTAAAATTAATTGTTACTATAAAAAAATGAGGGACGAGATATATTTTGGAAAGCCAAATGCCCACCTAAATGATTTTCCTCTCGCCACGCCCATCCTACCTGCCTGCTTTTCTGCACACAATCTGCATAAATGTAACCCATTATTTGCAAATATGTTTGGCCTAGTTTTCCATAAAACATTTTCCCGTATTTTTCATCCATTCATACACGTGTATACCTGGTATGAAAGTCTGCGTTCCTATTTTTTTGTCGTACAATATTTATTGTGTGTGAATACACTTCGCTGCCTCAATTTTCAGCTAGAGTTTTGTATAAATATTAAATTACTTTGCAAAAAATATGATAATAATAATGGTAATAGCAGATAAAAAGTTGTATGAAAACTTCTAATGAACGCTGTCAGGGATATTAAGTATTATGAAATGCTATTATTAGGTTTATTAGAGCCCACTTTTTCACACACCACATTTACAAAATACATTTTAAATGAATATTTATGCGAGATCTATTTAAACTTTAACTATAAAAGAAGAAAACGTCCTCGCTTGAAATTTGTAAGTGGTGGAAAAATGTATTACTTTCGAAAATAATTGTAAAAAATGAAACAGTAGCAATAAACCAACATTTCTTGCCAACAGAAAGAAAACAAAGGTTTCCAATTCCTTTCTTATATAATAAATCCTTTGTAGTTTATTAATATGCTCGTTAAAGCCCCCTAATTGGTTTTATTACTTTTGTAGCTGCCTTTTTGTTAACAGTAAGAAAATTATTTTATTATTATTATTTTTACTGAAAAAAAAATCCCAGAAGGAAAATTTCGTTTGATCAAAATGTTTGATGACCTATTTCTTTATGTACAAAAAGCAAGGGCAACGGTATGAGTGGAATGAAAAGGAGGGAAAGAATATTGCTCGCATTAAGGATAATTGCAGGCATTATCAAATATTTATCAACTAATAAAATCTCTATAACAAAAGTTGTCCTAATTGATTTTAGTTGGAGTGTAGTTATCATCCAATCAATGTGAAAACATAATAAACTGCAGTAAAATAAAGAGGATTATTAAAAATCAAAATCTTACACTTAAACCGAATCTATTATAGTTAGATTCCCTGAAATGAGTTCATATCTATTCATTTAGAATATGCGTGGGCAACATTTAAATTATGTATAAACGCTTTAAACCATCGACTAGTCTTAATGCAAATGATTTCAATACGACCAGCAAATGCTTTACAAAAAAGGAAAGATTTGCATTGTATTGCGAAAACAAAAAGATCCATATGAAAATCAGGTATGCAGGAACAATAAAATAATAACCAACCGTGTATAATAATTTCCTATTTATCCTTTACATCCAAACCTCGTTTTATTTTTCTTTCCATTGCGGTTAAATATCATCATCAACGCAAAATCCTCCGCCCACAACTCTTCTTGCAACTTTATTATTTGTTATTATCATTATTGCAATACAAGAAGAATGTTATCTGCGAATTTTCAGCTGCGGTTCACTGAAAGGAATAGAACGAGGAATATTTAAAATGTAACAGAGGCAACGAGGAACGAAAAACGTCCAGAAAAAAAAAAGAGGATGGAAATTATATTACCGCACTATCTTACTCGATTCGCATGCACGTTAAATGTATTCTTTTGTTAATCCATTGCCGTTTTATAATGTAACAGTTTAACTGTTTAAAATGCGGATCCATATAAATCTTATCTGGCCTACGGCGTCGCCTCTTACTTTGTTATACGTGGCGGCGCATCAATGAAATTTTCTGAAAACGTTACACCATACAAAATAAATATATATGTGTTTGTTTGAAGTTTTTCTTTGCCGCAATTCTACGCTGAATCTAACTAAACGACGAAGGAAAGGCATTTTCTCTCTAAAAGGAAAACTCTACTGAAATTCAAATTATCCTCTTAATTATTTAATTACGTGTCACGGAACGTCTTCTAAGAAGATTGGTGCATTAATTTACCAGCTGTCACTGGAATCAACAAAGCACGATAATTATTGCAATAAATAGATTCTAAGATAAAGCGTATCAGTCAATGTGGCACGTTGTTTGCCGTTAAAGGCGAATGCAGCAGCACGAGTAGAAGAAGAAGTCTGCCAGAAGAAGAAGAATGGGTAAGCCGTCCGAGATTATAATTGATGAGTCTCCACAACATTAATTGGGCATTGTGGTGTAATATTATACCCAGTTTCTCCATCCTGAGTAAGTCATAGAATATGGTTTTTCGCCAGTTGGCAAAGTTTACCGTTTCCAGTCAGAATATGCTTCGTGGCCGTCGATCCTTCGCTGTCTCTCTCTCTTAACATGGGCAATTCCCGCGCGCAAAGTATTCTATTTTGGTCCGAAAATTTGTTACACTGACCCATTTTCATCCACCATTTCAACTTCTCTATTCATAATAATAATGATTACATTCAATGTTGTCATTTGAAGGCTGCACAATATTCATATCCGTTATTCTGTTTCACTAGAGCCCTCGAAGCAATTTTTATAAAGAAACCCTACGTTACCAAATGAAGAGTGCTTTTTTCAGTGTATTTTCTTTTGCGCTGCTGGTTGCACTTACTTTTAATAGGAAACCACTTTCGTTTTTACAGTTATAATTTATAGTTAACTTACAACAACAAAATTGAATCTAGTACCGAACTTAACTTTTAAAGTCTTGATACTACGTACGTTGATCTGATTTGCAACAGCGTTCACTGAGAGATAAAATTCTCCAGTTTGATTTTGTTAGTTCAAATTGTGGCAGTTTTGCCTCTTTACAATACCATTGTTGTTATGTTGTTGCTTATCGAAACAGACTGCAATCAATCTGTTATTTGACTTAAAGATCTTTTAATAAGGAACAATGTCTTTTGTGATGTCCAAAGGAAAAAACAACGAATCCATATGGTAGACATCATCATCATACGAGTTATATAACTTATTGTTTAAATTTTATTAACGCGCTGTTGGATTCTTTGGGGAGTGAACAAAGAGTACATTTTGCAATAATATTTATATGAGGTATGATCCTACACAACTAAACGAGTTGCAAGTCCTGATGGCATCGAATAAATAAGACTGTCAAAATCCTTTTGTGGCAATGGACAATGGAAGCTGCCCAGTCACAAAGGATTCTTGCAGCGATTCTTCTTCAGAATTTAACATGATCGTAACAGTTTAATGTTGTGGGTTGTTAATAAAATAGAAGACCAATAATACATGACGCTATTTTTTACCGTTAGAATTACATTATAATTATATAGATATTGATTCCTCTGCACTAATGCAGAAATAAAGGGTTTCTAAGTATAAATTTGTAACAGGAAGCCGGAAACCATTTGATTAAGGTGTAATTAATTTTTGGGTCACCCGCTTTCAATTAATTATTATCTCGCATCTGTATTATTATACTTCTCGTGCCATTTCTAATTTTATATAATAAAAATTAGATGTCTAATAGGAAATTCTTAATTAATTGAACAAATAAATTGGACTTTATTAAAAATGTTGCGGTAATGTTGAATCCACGTACGAGTACAATATTAAAATGGCATTTCCATGTTGGTCCGGAAAAAATTGAAATATTGCCTAAATTAACGCTTACTCGAATAAAGAGGTCTTAATTAATTTATAATTGAAATGAAAACATACATTTTCGGTTAATTTTAAAGAGGAAATATTTAAACGAAAAATTTGAGCAAAAAGAATGGCACGAAGAGAATCGCAAGGTGAAAGGGGGCGTACAATTTATTAATTTTTGCAGTATTTTTCGAACATAAAAGTTAAATTTGCTGGTAGCAGGAAAATCTAAATGCAGTTCAGAAATCTCTGTTTCTCTCTGAAATATACCTTACGAGGCAGTCTCATTAATTCTTTCCAGTACTCGTCTTTAAATTAAAGGTATATCTTTCGAGAAAGGAAACTACTAAACTCTGTGTTTATTAATTACAAACAAGGTTTTACCGAATTAGATTTTAATCAAACGAAATCTCTATACGAAAATAATTTTCTGGATCAGTTAATGTTTCATGGAAAGAATTAATAAAAGTTCGCGTTTAATAATGTATTATATAAAAATTCAATTAAGTTTAAGTGCAAAACTACTTCCTGATCACGAAAATTTATGTTGTGAAGTAAAAGTCCAATTGATTTTCACTTTAAAATTATCAATTAATCTTCAATATTTTCGATTTCTTGTTCAATAATTATATGCATATTGAATACGTTCGTGTCATTATTTGCAAATTTCCCTTCTTATAAACTACTCCCAAGTTGTCGAGAAAAAGAGACGAGAGGAAAACATTTTGTGCATCCGGAAAGAACTTGTAAGGGAACGAGGAAGTGAGTCTTGTAATTAGTTTATAAGCGGAGTGAGAGCTTTTCTTCTCCACTTTTAAAGTGAGAAAAAGTCTCTTGTATGTGTTGCTATTGTAACAAAAGGCGCACACTTACATCTAATGCGTCCTCTTTTATATAAATAAATAGCTGACGGTTGTTTAAAGTTAAACAAACCGAATCTAATTGTTCTACAATAATAACAATAATAGAGAGAATCTTACAAATAATACATTCGCTTTTCGAGAAAGATTCTCTAAATTCAATGCTTCCACCTTTTTCCATTAGCTCTCATTTTATTTTCCGTTTACAAAAGGAAAATTAAATTGATCATTTCAGTTTGCCCACCGACAATTCGCTTTTATCTTATCTCATTCTCTTTTTCCTTTCGTTTTTGCACATAAAATAGGTGAAATTTATTCGCGTACAACTGTTATTATTTATATCTGCTTATTTCTCTTTTATAGTAGCGCAAGTAATTTAATTTGAAAATTCGCAAGAGTTGCAGATAACGCAACCGACCCAACAACAGCAAAAAAACGGAGAGGACATGAACGTCGTAAACTCGTACAGAGGTGTCTGCTGTTGGGTAAAAGAGAAAAAGTAAAAGAAGATTGAGGCTGAAAAGAGAGCTGAAATAAAAATGTTGAGCCTCTAGATGTATGTAACGCGAACGAGCGAGAGAGAACATAAAAATCAGTAGAGAGACGGAATCGTAAAAAAGGAGAAGGCAGAAACTACCGCCAAGTCGTGGCAGAAGAAGTGACAAGTGTAGGGGATTTACGAGAATATTCCTCATTTAAGAAGGACCGACCGGATGAAGAAGCTCCTACTTCTTTTGGCAAACATCGGGAATCGTCCAGCAAAAAAATGGGAAAGGAAAATATGGACGAGAAAATATTATTGCGGTCCCCTTGTGCGCTCACGTTTCCCGTATTAATATTAACTTTTTCCATGTAGAAGGATGAGAATTAAAAGATAGATTTTTCTTTGATCTTCATCCAGTAACTTTCCGTCGCTTTTAATCGATAGAAAAAGGATTTTGCTTCTGATAGGAATTATTTGTAAAACTGACAATTCTCGAACCAAGTATCCGATTCTTGAATTCGGAATTGGATCAATTGTTTGGCTGAGCCAAAAAGGGGATTTTGATCCTTGGACGGAAGATTCAATCAATAAAATGCAGTGCTCTTTTATTTATTTGATTGCAGGATATTCCGAAATAACACTATTTGCAAATATGATGTGGGCAAGTTGATTAGATTTTTAATAAATCCGGATAACCGCAATAAATATTATCCATATCCATTCGATAGGAATAATTATTTCACATTGACATTTAAAAAATTAATTTATACGATTTAATGGCACTTTCGTGCTACATTCATTACGTAATAAGACGTTACGAACCGCAAAGAAAAAACGGGACCGTAGCTTAAAGACAAATGTTTAAATCTGTCCTTTAACGCACATCAGGGAGTTTTAATTCTTTGTAATTTTCCTCGTAGCCTCTTCTTTATTGCGCTTTTCTCGTTTTTACTTCTAGTTGAAGCAATCTCCGTGACAATTACATCCGCGCCTAAAGGGAATTATAAAATTTACAAACAATTTTAAAAGGTTCCATTTGTTAGTGGGCGCGAAAAAAGCGAAATAAGTAAGAGCGAGACCACCATGCGAAACCAATCCCCGTTGCTAAAGAACATCCATCCTTCATTCACTTTTTATTTTCCCCATCTCCTCTTCCATCTTTCCTTATTAATTTCTTTCGTGGCAATTTCATTTTCCACGTTTTAATTTATTTCATCGACTACATCTTTGCGAGTCGTGAACAATCTTTTTTTGAAATGCAAACAAATTGTAAAATTGTGTGAGAGTGAAAGAGATGGAAATAGAATCACGTACGATTGCATAATGAAATCATTTCACGTTATAAACCCGCAGGTATAATCACTAAACTGAAACCTCATCAGCTTTGTAATTACCGTTGCAATCTGCATCGTTGCTCATCGTCACACACAACGTATTTGCCTCTTTAATTATCTATCCTTCCTCGATGTTTCTCTCTCTCTCTCTTGTTCGCTCACTCACTTTCTGCATGTCTCTAAGCTAATACATAAACGTAACCGTTTCGTGCCTAAAATTCGGTTTTAATTGAATTTTAATAAAACGAATTTCTTGTTTAATTAAATCTCAAGCAACTGTAATAATCATTCATCCACTCGTCACGATCATCCCTTCACTTTTTTAAATGCAAATTATTTGTACCAGTACCTACGAAAAGCGAAACGTTATAAGAGGAGAAGGAATGCCATAAACAGCAAGTTTCATTGTTCATGAGCTAATAAAAAAATCGGACCAAAATTGCTTGTAAGTAAAGCTTTTTACAACAGACAGAAAACCGGTCAATGATATGAAACCTCTAAAAATCGCTTATTTAATTTAATTTGCTTGCTATGACGCTGTACGCCTTTCTGTTGCCTGCTGCACAATATAAAATGCAAATTGCTAAAATTATAATATCAAAACACAACGTTTCAATATCGCAAATTGTATGTCTGCGTGGTTAAACCTGTAAATACCACGTAACCATCAATGCCACTTATTTTGGTGTAATTTCAATGCATTACGTAAACGTGCATACATATTCTGCGGTTCAACACAACGTACGATTCGCAAGAAATTCTATGCAGAAACACCGGCGCGACTCGAAAATGATTTTGCGTCGGAAGCAATCGATTCGATTCGCCCGGTAAATTTCATATTTTCTCTTTTCGCATTTCTGCTCTATTAGTAAAAAAACAAATAGATGGGGATTTAATAAATTAATTTCCCCACACACACCGATTATATGTATATGACATACATACGTACGTGCGAGCACTAAACAATATTAATTTTATGAATAAATAAATTGAAACTGAAACAAGCCGTCACGATTTAATTGATATTAATCACTCTATTAACAATATTAAAATTGAAACGGAAATGGCGCTTTAGAGATTTCTACCCTATCATTTCGAATATCGTATTAACGGCATGTCAATCGATTCGAATCCAATCTTTTTGCTCCTTTTTTGATTTGGCCAAAGTTATAAATTAACATAATCAGTTATTGACGGTGACGATTGCAATATAACAACATCTATTTGGTATTTTCAATTGTTACGTTGAAACTGATAAATTAATATGTAATTAATTACATGTCGATCGAACAGTAGCGCTTTCCTTACAATTAATAAAATAAATTCACGCAAATAAATATCTCTATGTTATTGTGATTTGAAAACATCACATAATCAAATCGATTCATGACAATTTTCGCAGAAATAATACGAAAAAAATGAAATTAAGTAAGTAGCAGTTAATGACGTTAGCATTTAAATTCCCTGGCATCATGTGGTTCCCTTTTCTTCCAGTTAATTGGATTCGAATCGCTACGATCATTTGGGTCCCGTCGCTTTTCGTCGTCGCACAATGATTAAATGTTAGCAAAAAGAATTGAAACTTTTCTCTTGTTTATTGCTTTGAAATGAACGAAAAAGGTCAACCACATTTTAGCATGATTCGCAAAATTCCAAATCATCAAGTAACGGCAATGATTCGATGCTGTGCTTTTTTTACTCTGGTTCCAGAAAATTTATTTCTTTTCCCCTGTCCAAGTTTTAATACTAAAGATGAACTAAAATTCAACAATTTCGGAAAAAGTCATTGAGAAAGCGGTAGAAATTGTTCGCCAACGTCTAACGGTGTCAACTTTATTTCGCAGCGACTCTCTTAAAAATAAATTTTATAATGTAATATGCACACGGGAAAAACGTTATTGCACGTATTAGATGAGCGAAGTACGTTGGAAAAATTGCATCATCTCGTTCCTTCACTGCTATACTGGCTCGTCGTCGACTCACTTATTTTCTAAATGAAACTCCCGCTTTAAGAAACGTTGCGATTCCCATCTTAACGTTATTAAGAGGAAGACGACTTTTAACTCGGCAAATGTTAATATCTGACACAAGGGGTAATTTTGCAGAATATGTTGGAACGATTCAAATAATTTACGCTTCTTTTTTGCGAGTATGTGTATGAAAATTTCTTTATGCAAAAAGGTAATTAGATTCAGGTTGTTAGATTTCAAAAAGAACGGAAATAAATTTTTGATATACAGGGTGTTAATAAATTAGTCTGATTTTCTCGCAGTACTTGGCAAATATTAGTTTGGCAGCACTAATTGAATTCGTCTGCTCCCAGAAGTAACTCTGACAAATGACAATTATTAAATTGTAGTTATTGTTACTTATCGAAGCTTTCCAAACATTACATTAGTAGCACTGATATTTAAATTCATTTTGATTCTAATGCTTCCTTAATATTTTATTTTAAACTACGTGTCCGTAAATTTGAATTTAAGCAGGTACACGAAGTGCCAACTTATTGGAAAAGTCACAATTATTGACACACGGTAGCAATCCAGAGTTGAAGCGAATCAATTTCTACTTTTCTCATTTATTCAATTATGATACAAATTGAAATTTGAAATAGTTTTACAAATTTAATTTCTTGTTATCACCAGTAGACTAATTTGCAATGTGACAAAAGCTTCCTCTCGAATACTGCTGCAAATAAAATGGAAAATAAATCTGATTACAGTTGTAGCAAAGCTTTTACTCAACATTATCAAACACGTTTATTTTTCGATTTTTTGTTGTTATTATTAAAATCATTTTAAAGTTAATGAAAAATCAATGTTGCCCCTAACTATTGCTCCGATTGTTCCAAATTTCTAAAAAAAATATTGACACTAAAAGGATTTTAAACGTTATTAAAATATAAAAAACTGAATTGAACGTATAACGTGCTGGGAAATAGTTAGCGATATAACGCTACAGTAATCGTAATATTCTTAGCAATAACGTAATCGTATTCGAGCTAAAAGCGGGCATTTAATTATATTCCGCACACTCACACGAAAAAGCTCGAGAAAAATTTATTAATACCATAAAGAAATGAAGAAAGGAAAAGAAATAATAATAAAAAAAAAACATTATTATTAAAGCGAAATAATTTTTCTTCCTGCAAGGAACAGAAGTGGAAGTGAAATGAATTATTCGATATTATGGAGCACTACTCATTTTGACCTAATTTCGCTAAATGTTTGTTACATTTAATAAATTTTAGACTCGCTGCACGTTTGGCCTTTTATGCTATTTCGTGATTCCTTAAATATGTATAAATATAACGACAAATCGTATTAAAATACGCCACGAATAAAACGTTCTTTATCTATCTGTAAATTAAATGGCACGTCGCTGTGGGAAAGGAACCTTAAAAAAGCGAAAAGTGGCCATGCGAGATAGGCAATTTCGTGGCTTCATAGATTTCGTTTAGAGTTTTCCCTCGAGTACACAGCTATATAACTGTATCTATTTGTTATGTGTACACCTTTTATGTGCCGGAAAAGTGAAATTGGAAGAAGAAAAATCAAGTGGAGAGAAAGATGGCCAACCACAATGCGACCGTACATGTGGTTGTAGAATTTAATTTTTTATTTATTCTTCTTTTTTTACTCTGCGGCACATTATTATATAACATAAATTTAATTTATGTCCCATCTCTCTCCTTCGTTCCATCATTTTCCTTCATTCTTTTCTCCAGCATTTTCTTTCATATTTTTTTTGCCTATCCTCTCTCACAAAACTTCTCTTATCGTCGCCGACATTATTCTTGAGCAACATTATTCCGTCTTTCTACGTAGTAAAACTTCTATTACACGTAGAGATAAGTGTGGAAACGAATTTGTTTCAATTTGCCAACGGTACGCTGCCATTTTCGGTACCGTTACCGTTGCACCAACTACTACTTTTTTATTAGAAACGAAATAAATTTCGCTTTAGTATGAAATATTAAATATTCGTTTTTTATGGCGCACGTAACATGTATTATTGTTAGAATGCAACAGCATTATCATTTCACCTCGTTTGATAATATTTTATTTAAACCGTCGCGACTTATTATTAATGAAGCCGTTACAGCATTACCATCGAAGGACGGTTATTTACATGGAAAAAAATAATTGAAGTGTTATTTATTAATTCTGTAAAGTTATTTCATTTTGCAAAACGTCCCGGAAGATGCTTGCAAAATAAAACTCTTCTCTGTTCTTCTTGTTGTTATTGTTGTTGTTAATATTCCGCATGTAAACTCCTCTGCGATACATTTTTTGTCTGCACATTAATAAAAAAACCACGAAATAAGAGGGGCAAACGTAAAATACGACCCCTGCTTTATCATTATTTATTCCGTTCGTGCAAACCAACAAGAGCAACAATTTTTTTATTGTTGGTCTCGCATCCACATATACTCCGCATACTCTTATTATTATTTTTTAATATTTTATTGCCGACTGCTTTCTTTTAAATTCCCATACCTTAATATTATGGGTATTTGATGCAGAAAAGCTCGAAAGGACATCCATCAGTATTTAATGCAAGCAAATACCTCATATTATACTTCTTAAGTAGTAGATTTTCACGTCTGGCATACAACTTTTACGAGAATAATTGAAGCCCGTGGAGCGAAACGTATGTAATCAGATTTAGTTTAATGACAAATAAACTCGTTGCCTTTTTGTGTGGGAGAAGCGGCGTGGAAAGGAAACGCTAAAAATAAAGAACGTGGACAGCGCCGAAGACAAAGCAGCAGCCAGTGGTAATAGTAAGGAGGCTCCCGAAAATACGAACGCGAGTCAGGAATACGAAATCGTATATGATAATCCCCTTATCATATTTAAAACGACATAATACTTCAACGTTTTGTTTTTTACGTTACTTTTTACCATCTTTCATCCGTGTTCGTTTTTTATTCGTTTGCCTTTTAGACCGTACGCGTACACGAAAGATACGTCGCAACATTCAACTCGCCGAACGTCTCACTTATAAAACATTTTCCTCTCGCCACTTTATCTTGTCCTCCTATTTCATTCGATTCGGGCGACGATGAAGCCATGTCAAACATGCCCAACGAAGACTCGGTTTCATTTCCGCAAAATTTAATACAACCTTTGCGTTCTTTTCGTCGTCGCAACTTCAAATTCGCCGCCCGAAGTTTTCGCAAAAAGAAAAAATAAAACCCCGTTCAACAATTAAATTTTAATTAGATTATTAAACAATTATATGGCGGGTTAGGGACGTATGTAATTAGCGCGTGTGCTCGAAATTGTGCCGTAACTGTTTTTCTGTGTATACGTGTGTGTATTAATGTCGCGAAAACTGGGACAACCTTCATTTCCTGCGAATTATTGCAAACTCTATTATAATACATATATATACACGTTTTCCAACTTACGAATGCTGCCCCCGGACTGTCATACGCAGAAGGATGTTGTTTAATATTAGGGAGGTACATAATAATAATAAACGGTGGTGCGAGATCTCGGAGCGGAATAACTGAACTCTCTCTCTCTCTCTCTCTCTCTCTCAGTCTACCTACTTACAAATACCGTTGAGTTTTATTGAGCGTGTATAAGGCAACAACAACAACTATAAACCGTCGTGAAGATCGTTCGTGCCTCAATTCGCATCGTGCCCTTTTCTTTTTCACTTCCATCTCCGCAGAAAGATTTGCTTGTACCTTTTTTCTTTTTTGCAAGGTACGTCGATGGTGGTATCGTAAACGTAGGGTTTTATTTACAGAAAAGAGCTTTACGAATCATCGTTTCCACGTGAAATATCAAACGTTAACAATCGCCAGATTGCATTAACTTCCGTCACGATGTGAAAAAAGTTTGGAAGGGACATCGTATAAAATGTAAAATAAGCTTAAAACTGGTTGAATGTAAATGTATATAGTTAATTTGACACACCTCCTATTGATATCACTTACTTCATAATAAAGGGTATCAATACAAAGTTTCCTTTCATTGAAGGAATATTATATATAATGGCAATCGATTCGTTATAAAATAATCGTGTTGTTTTATTGAGGTAATAATTAAAGAAATAACCAAGAAAAAAGTTTCTATCACGTTGATTGTTCGATGGAATTGATAAGGATGTGGGCATGCGAATGATGTAACCGAACAACATAAATAAGTGGAAATAAAATGTTTTTCTTTTTCCAGCATATATCAGCATTTAAACGGTTTGATGATCTATATAGACTGTAATCACATAAAACATTAAATATGAAAAGGGGATGACTATTACTTGATATGTAAATTTACGAGGGTAAATTAAGCGTTAGGTATTTTGTTTTCATAGAATGATATATGAACGTATTCACTCCTGTTTCGTGTTACGTTCATTCATTCATTCATACACATGAAATGTATATACACATATAAAATATTATTATACAGGACGATCGCGAGAGCAAGACGATATATTGAAATTTGTTTACCATCCCTGACAAAACTAATTGGGTTAATATTTTAAATTGAGACACGCCAAAGGATGGTCATAAAACTTTATGGTCAAGTTCTGCATAATTCAGGGAATGATTTCGATCGAAGGTTTAACTGTGTGAATGATGCAAAAACTACTAAAGAGAAACTAATTTACCGAAAATCACTGGACATTCTAGAACAATCATTGTAAAATAGTATTCAATCTGGTAAACCAATTGTGTCTATTCTCCAAGTTGGGAACTTTTGGTTCAAATCATAATCAAAAACCTTTCATAAATTTTGAATAAAGTAGCGAGTTCATAGTGAATGAAGAGGTTTTGTATTGAGCGGATGCAACTTTTTTCGGATTAGAATTTGAAAAGTTCACAATCGTGTTTCAGCCCCAACAGGTTCGTAAAATATTTCGTTTTCGTAGCAAATCACCCCGTATATGTGTATATAATGCGTGGATATATTTATATAACGTAATGTACATGGCGTGTATTTGTATTTTGGGTGTATTTCGAGTTGTAAAACAGATTATGTACGCGCATTATTTTTCTATACAATTACACGCAAACAGACAATACTATTATTATTATCATCACCGTTACCGTTTTATTATTACAAATATTAAATAGCAAACTATTATCATTACAATCCCTCCATTATTATTGCCATTGCAATATAATATAGGTATATGCACGTGCCATTATTACACGTATCCGTGACACCACTTCATGCGATTGATCCAAACGTCGAATTGAAAATCAAAAGAGAAAAGTCGGTAGGCAAAATAACAACGAAACGTAACAACAATTCCCATTTCGACCTTTGAATTGTCGGTCCGTGAAATGTATTCAAACTAAGACGGTCGATTTGGCGGAAATCGTTTCCCTTTTGATTCATCAAACGATTGCGTTCTTCCTTTTTCTAACTCAACATAAAACTCACATCCGGAAATGCGAGTAAAAAAAAGTCTCGTTTCAGCATTAAATTTATTAACCCAAACGTAATATTCAATTGTTCGCATTCGTAATGTATGGATTAATATTTGCAAATTGAGATTTCCAAACGAAATCCGAATACTTTTTATGGCATATTACGAGGCGTGAGAAATATCATATAATTTTCCTATTTGTACCAATTTAAATGCATAATACGGTTTTTCAACCGGATTTCGTTTCACGTAGAGCAACAACAACAACATGTTTTTTCGCAATTACATCCATAACCGAACAACCAGCGTTCGAATCTTTTACCCATTTTGCATACACATACGTTCTCACCCGCAATGCTTTTCCACCGGCTTCTCGCTCGCTCTGGTTTTTCGCCCAATCTCCGTGTGTATGTATCTATTAAAACGCGCTTCAATACAATTGTATATTTCACGTTTACATATTATTTTATACGACAATACAGGATATAATGCAAAAGGGCTAAAAAACAACAATAGCTACAACAGCGCGAGCATTAAACAATTTTGATACAATGTTGTGTATTCGAGCAGCGCGAAATAATCACATTTTTAATTCGCGCCATTCTCTGTTATATTTTCCCTCCTATTTTTTACAATCTACTATATTATTAAATTGTTAATGACTTTCATTTCACGCGAAATACTTACTGACGCACATAATGCTTTTATTTGACGATTAAATTATTTTTTTATAGCAGCGTTAAATGCAACGACAGAGATATTTGCACAAAAACGTATCACAGTTACAATATAATTTTCCGTTCATAATTGTTTGGAAATAAGTTTCGACGGTGGCATTGCAGGAATCAGCGACAAGGTTGCGGATCCATCATTTACGCACAACTCCTTAAATTGTTTTATATTTTGTTTACTTTGATTATTGATGCCAGAGAGAAGAAATTTGCTTTTGGAGAACTTTAGAGTTTGCTTAATGCCTCTAAAATGACGTGAGTTGTTAAAGCTTTTTTATAATCCACTTTAACATTGTGGATACAATTTTTGTCTATTAGCTGCGTTACTGACGTGCAGCTGAGGAGGTAAAAACATAATTCCAAAGTTTGGATCGAAATTTAATGTATTTAATACAAATAATTTGTGCAGCTTTAAAATATATTATATTTTACAGTGTGATGGAAAACATAAATTATTATTGCACTAAAGCAAATAGCGTACTGCAATTATTAATTTAATTGAACAAAAAATACTAATTTACCTAATTCACTTTGAACTAACTTATCTTTTCACTTTTAATGATCAACAGTAAAAATGAAAAGCGGTCTCCAACAAAACCTCCAAATAAACACAACGATCCATTAATAAGTTCTTTCCTTTCGTTCTATTACTTAAAAAAAAATAAGCTCAAACTTTCGTCATAAATTGTTACCTATTAACGTCAAACTGCCGTAAACCACTTGTAAAAATAAACGAGGGATGGATAGATAATGAAAGAAAAAATAAACCGCAACAACGAGAAGAAGTAAGAAGGAAAGGCAAAAAATGTAATGTAAAAACTCTGAAACTAAAAGAAAAATCTTTAACGATGTTGTTGCTTGCTCCATTCGTTGCTCTGTTTGTTGTTGCTGTTGTTCTTCTTCTTGTACATAACATAAGCAAGAAACCGACAACAAACAACAGCGTTGAAAAGGAAAAAAGAAAGCAAAAAAAAGGAATGAAATAGAGCAGCGCTCACTGGAAGAAACAAAGCAATCAGATGAGAAAGTTGTGGTTGTTGCTGTTGTTGGTGGTGTGGCTATGGCGATAGTGTGTGTCATGGGGTAACCGCATTGTTAATGGGACCCCAGTTAAAAGAAGGATATTGCCCTCCAAGGATGCAGCCGACATTCCGTAATGTGTACTTTTATTCCCACAATTTTCTCTCTCTTTAGTGGTACAACACTTTCCCAACAGAATGTATGGTAACCAAACATACGTGTTTCAGTATGTTGTTGTGAAAGTATGAACGTTTGTTCCATTTCTTTCCTGATTTATACAAAGCCAACAAGAATAATCGACCACACTATCTCTAATAACGAACTCTTCAGCTTTATACAAACAAATTATATCTCGTACTTAGATATTATGATAATAAAGAGACTCATAACATAAAAACATTCACCTAAATCGCCATTATTAACACTGTAATCGTTGACTGCAGCGAAGGAGAATAATAGAAACAATAAGCGCTTTACAATTATTTACCGGGGACGCTTTCGAGATAGTTACAACATTAAATTCGTTCGCTGAACACAAAATTAACGGCTAATTAACAAATTATTATTAAACGACTACGTGATTGTTACATGGTTAAATTTTTTCCTTGCTGAAATTCTAACCGTCGTCCTGCCGCAGATTGGCGCAAAAAAGAGAGTAGGATGCTTGTTAAATTATTTTTGACGTTCGCATTTTCGCGCTCGCCCTTTGATGCGATTCATCGAAACGTATGGAATTTAATTTGCAAAAATATGTATGTTGTTGTATAGCGCAAATAACGAAACAAAAATTAATCTGATTTCAAATGTACGAGTCAAACAAAAAGAAGAATAATGTAATTTTTACGCATTTGTATTAATGGGGAAAAAGAGGTTGAATGATAACAAAAATGTTCTTTTATTAAGTTCCTTCGTTTTGACATAAGTAATTAAAATGATTAATTAATTAATTCATATAAATGTAACGAATGTTTTAATTTTGTATTATCGATCGCCTGATCACTAATCTGCGCGCTTTCAATCATAGCTCAATACAATTTATTTCCTTTTAATTACAAACAATTCTGCATACAATATAAAATGGAAACGTTGGAAATGCAATAACAAATTTCATATGTGAAAATATCAATTTGTCGCGGTCATTCGCAGATGTTGTCTGTTCCGTTTACGCGTTAAATAACTGCAAAAGAAGGCAACGTATACAACCGAGAGAGAGAGATGCAATTTTATTATTTCTCGGGTGTGCAAATTTACAAAAATTACTCCTAAACAATACAGAGGTACATGTGTGTTGGTGTTTATATTTGCTCTAAATGAATTGTTTCCCGCTGTAAAAATAATATCGCCCTTCCAAAAAAATTAAATAAAATAAAAAATCAAACAAACTGTGAACTTTATAACAATCGAATTCTATTTTAATCCTGTTTTCCCATTGTGCATTGAAAAATATTTACGAACAGTAACAAATAATGAGAGACAAATAAAAATAATAGAGTTATGAGCAAATATTAGTGCGGCAACTAATTTGGTTTCAAACCATGATAAATAATTCGATTCCACATGATGATCGGAACCCATATTATTCAATTTGTAAAGACATTGCACACGATCGAAAAATATTTTATGAGATACTCCGTTGGATCCATTTATTAAGTTATTGATTTGGAGAATGATAATTCAATTATGGAAATAAACTACTGAGGAGAAGATAATCTTTTAATTTAATACCGCAATCATTTAGTTTTAAAAATGATTTCTTATTGCCTCCGGAACAATTTTAGTCCAGCAAATCTAATAAATCATTTGCTTTTTTTGCAAAATTATTATTGTTATTAATTTTCTTATCGTCGTAATGGAATAACTTGCAACTAGTTTTAATGAGTTTTTCGCGTACATTCTGTCCGGGATTCGAATTTTTTTACGATTTGTTAAAAAATCTGCTCTGCTAAATTAATATTCGAGAAAGGAAAATTGTTTTTTTTTGTTGCAATTTTGCTACAATTCCATTTTAATAAATTGCACATTTCTATGGTTTCGGAACGACCAAGTGAACAAAAATTATATTTAAATTACATTGCAGGAAATACCAAAAACCAAAAAATAAAGAGAATGGCTTATTCATCCCAGCTGAAAATTAGCCCACTAATTTACTTTCTCTTCTTCGTCTATCGTCGTTCGGTGCGTTTCGCAAATGAAAGAGGAAGAAACAAGCAAATAAAAGAATTCGTACATAAAATTCCCTTGGTAATTTTTAACTTGACATTAAAGAGAGATGTATAAATACGATCTGACGTTTACACAGATCCAATTCGGTTCCTTTCGTTCCACTTCCATTTATTTCTCATCATTTTTTATATTATTTCGCCACGAGCTGAAACCATCAAACCGGATATAATCCTATTTCTGCAAGTTGGAAATTGCTACTGTCCATATAAACACATATATACGTGTTTGTATGTTTTCGACGAATACAAAAACATGCATATGGGTGTGTTATTATATGCAGAAGCACAGAGACAGAGCATAAATATGGTCCTCCTCGTGGCTGGCATCCAATTACAATGGTAATGATGACAGAGACGTTGTTGTTATCAACCGTACATATAATGTATCTCATATCGTATGGAGCCACATAATAACACTAATACCGAACGTAATTACTATCGTTTATTAATAATAATATATTGGAAATGGGTCACCAATAATTTATATTACGGTTCGTCATGACGATTATGATGGTAACTGTATGCTCTTCATAAGTGCTAAGTAATGCTCCAGCAATAGAGGAAAATTATTCCGAAAGCACTGGGTAAAAGCGCGATAAGTGCAATTCCGCTCCGTGTTCGTTATAATTGCTTTGCATCGATTAAAATTGAATGCGGTAAATTGAGTTCGAGTCCCGCAATAATCCTCTCATCTTAAAACAACCGATTCGAGTTATTATCGGATTCATTTTTTGTTCACAGTGATATTCAAATAAGAATTTATCGTGAATTATTTCGAGCATTATCCCATTCCAATCAGATGGAAGCACGAATAAATTATGACCGTAAAACGTAAAAATCCCAATCAGATAGAAATGATTATGTATGGACATAAATCAATTTAGAAACAGTATCTATCTCTTTCTGATTGTCTACGATTAGTTGGGGGATCGTTTAATAGAAATGAAATGGAATTAAAAGGGACCGAAAAAAGAAAAGATGCGATAAATGAGCGTTTTAGAGACGATGGAATAAATAGTCGATCTCACTCCGTGCAACGTTTTCGAGTAATTAATTTTAATTTAAAATCTTAGAAGAACAACATAAAGAAAGACAATTAATTTTAAATGTACTACTACTACTACTAGTACCAAAAAGACCTTTAACCGTAATTTGTACTTTAATGTCCTTTTATACGTCGTAAACTTTCAAGAAATGAATAAATTTTCTCTCCCTATTTTTCTTTGCTTTTAACATTTCTTTTTGTTTTTTGTTTGAGATAATTGATTAAAAAAATTACCAGCGACATGTATAATGCAGTATTGCGAATGTTCGCATTTTTTTCTGCATATTTTACATTAATTTTTGAAACATTAACGATGACGAGCGAAAAAAAGTGCTTTGCCTTACGTCGAACGTTGATGAAGAAATTAAGAGGGAAGATAGAAAGACAGGAAAAAGGCTGAAAAGAAAAATTATTTTCCTTAAAGAAAATCGGAAAAGAGCGCATGGGAAATGGGACGTGTCATAAATTTTCTCGGAAACGAAAGTAAAAGAGCACCGTCATAAAATCAAATCCCTTGTTTGGACATTTTACAATTTACTACCTTCGACATTATGGTAATCGATTCCCTTCCACCCATTTCCCCTCTATCTCGCTCCTTGCCATATTTTTCTTCATCGACTCGTTGGTGTCATAACATTCTTCTTCCACCACTATCCGATCAATTGGTTTTTTTTTTTCAAATTTATTAAATACGAACGGATCAAAACGTATTTTTCCTTTCTTGCATTACGACCCAAATAATTTTGCAAATATGTAGATTACATACTCTACACCTTTTTGCAAGAACCTCAATGCTATTACCATCACGAATATCAATCAATCACTTTGATATTGAATGTGCATTAGTTTCGGGCTAATAGTTGTACCTACATAAAGCTCTCTCTCTCTCTCTCTTTCGTTCCATTTAACTCACACCCACACGAAAACTTCTATAACGCCTAAAATCTCCCTTTTCAAAGGCTCCTCCTTGTCACGCAAATTACTATGCTGATCAGTTTCTAAACTAACTTCAATTTGCATTAATTCTAATTAGTAGCAGTGGCAGCAGTAAGGGAACGGTTTTAAGTGAAGGGAAATATTCTGCGGATTCCAAGTGGCCCGCCTTCTTCTCCGTTCTCCTCAGTTCGATTTTTAATTGCGAAACGATTGGTTGCCATTGATTTTTATCACAATTTTCTTAAAACAAAGTTAGAAATTTTTGAGTTCCTCTAGGAACTTTCAATTATAACCGACTACCATCGCCCAAGTTTTGGGAAAGCTAAAGCTTGAAAGTCATTGTTCACCGTCGAGTAATAACAAATACTTCATATTTCTTAACGTCTTCTTTCTTATACGGTCCCTTTTACCAATTTCTTTTCCTTCTGCACATCGTTACTCAGGAAATGCAATTCGATCTGCAGAAGGTTAAAGACAGCGACGAAGAAGCGCAATAGAGAATAGGAAGGGAAAAAGTCAAATGGACGACACATGTAGGAGTGCGTGCTAAAAGAAATTGGCGTAGTGCCATTTCATTTTCTACGCAAGAAAATTGCGGATACCTGTTGGGAATCTGTATTCGGAAAGAGGAAAAGAAAAAGCACGCCCCGGAACACCGGAAAGTATGCGAAGCAACGGGATTCTATATATACGAGTATATTGATATTCTAAGTTGTTGAGTCTCTTTCACTTAACATTTCTTCTTGTTTCTTTCCTTTTGTGGCTGTTTTTCTCTGCCTGATCTTGTGAATGTCGGCGTCGTTATAAGAGGCCAATAGCGAAAAAAGAAGCTATCGAAAGAAGTGACAAGAATAATTATTTTTTAATTTCGTATGAATGTTAATGCGATAAGAAGGAGTCTATAGCACGAAGACAAGGCGAAAGGTTGGTTATGAAGGTTAGGCATATGGAAAAGAAAAATCTGTGGGGACGGAAGAAACCAATATTTAATTAAATATATATTTATAAAATGGATTTCTTCCGTTCTCAATAAAAAAAAATTAATTCCGATCACGTAGTTTTAACACGAGGAAGAAGTATTACATGGAAGAAAGAGCGAGAAAGGACAAGAAAAAAAAACGAAGAAAGGCAGAAGATTATTGACTATCGCTGTTTTTCTACTAGAACCTTCTTTTGCTTTCCACTGGATTATCTTCCTTCGTTCCTTACATTAATAAAATATAAGAACCATGATTAAAGAGAAGGATGCGATTTCTTTAATATTAAAACTTTGGGCAACGAGCACTGTTCACAAGTCTGAAGGATCGCCTTCGTAAAAATTTGATTGGAATACTTGCTTCAAATTCCATCAATCTTCCCGGTTCAGTTGACAATTTGAATGTTTCCATTCCATTAACAATTATGCAACATTGGATTAGGGGAATGATTACAAGAATTTTCTATTTGATGGTGTGAGTGTCAGAAAAAAGCGCCGCTATTATTTAGTCTCATTTCCTCTACTAGCTTTGCACTCGTTTATAATCCATTTTAAGGAAATGATTATGAAGCTTAAACCCTTACTTAATAATTTACATCATATATAAGAAGAATATTTTCTAATTAAGATTGCCGGTATTTCAGAAAGGAAACCGTATTACGCTTAATTGCACTTTTTAATTAACGTTACGGCGTTTTTGTGTAAGAAAAACTCACAAGAAAAATAAAAGAAGCAACACTCTTTTTTTATTTACTTGTCGACGTAGTAATAAGACGACAATTAAATCGCTCGTCCTTGCTAGAAGTAAAATTTTCCAAATTAAATTTCCCCTCAAGAAATGATAATTAAAAGCCGTGGAAAATTGCAAAATGTTTCTTTTAAACATTTCCTCGTTTCTTTTTTAAGCACCTCTCCTAATAACATTCTAGATTGAAGCACTAGGCGCTCGTACTCCTTTTTCTTCTCATTGCCACAACATGATTAAAAACCAGCCACTCCACGTAACAAACTACAGAATTTGTTCTGCTTCTGTTTCTTATAATGTTTGTAAAGGAAGAAGAGAACGCGAATTAGCAGGGCGTTAAGGCGTGTAATTTAATATAATTTCTAGCTGGATTATGACGGAACTCTGTCATCTCTCTGACGTGGTATTCAACAGTTGTTGAAATAATATACTTGCCCAAATTATAAGTATGAAAATAATTTACTAATTGTTATGCAAAAAATCGTGAAATAGATTTTATTTATTTCTTGGGCCTGGCGCATCCACCAGAAATATAACAATTTAGTCTTTCGAGTTTGAGATTGTGATAAATAATGAAATTCGTTTTGAAATTAATCTCTTGTTATATCGTAACTGTTATCGTTTTAAATTGACACGATTCTTAAAAATAATTCAGAAATATTAAAATAAAAGCACGTCATCTACTTGAAAGCAATAGCTGTTTTTTTTTGCATTTGCGTTGGCTTATGAATGTTATCGCAAAACGAAATGGAAAGATGTAATAACATATTTTTAAAGCTCATTTCAATTATGAATTCGCACATGTATTAATGAAGCAGGCCTCCATCTTCATCAACATCATCGTCGTAATATTTTTAATAAATTCAAATGACGACGATGTTAAAAATAGAAATAATGTGGAACCTAAAAAGCTAACTAACGAAAACGAACACGATTAAAGGAGCACGTGAAATGGCGCTAACGTCATACTTCATCCTAAGCTAAAACATACTTACACATGCATATTGTATAATGTTACATTTTTAAACATGCTCTTACATTATAACTCGCGTCGGATGGAATATCTGTTTTAGTTAACGGCACTAAATCTAAATAAATGCACACACAAATGCATGGCTTCTATGAGACAACGTTGTTATTATTATTATGGCCTGGAAATATATAGACAAAGTAACTAATAATAATAATAATCGTGTATCCGTGCTTTAGTGAAAGAGGGATTAAAATTTATTATTTAACGTCGTGTCCTTTATTGTTACCGGAAAATAATTAACATGGACAATGTTGATTATTTCTTTATGGTCATAATGGCATAAGTAAAGAAATAACGATAATAAGTATAGATTTATAAATTTCTATTTTATGCACCGAACGGAATTTCTAGTAAAAGAATTTAATTGTGCACGCCTATCGTCTGTAGCGATTCCCTATAGAACATTCAAACTTTCCTCGCTCATAGTTTTTCGCTCGCCTACGAATTCGATATACGAGGGCGATATAGAAAGATAGTAAGCAATTAAACAACAGACGAACGGTTGCAATTTTATTTTGTTGGGCAGTTCTTTCTTTTGCAACTTCACATATAAAGGTTCTACGTCGATTGTTTGTGATAATTTAACAAACAATTATTTGTTGAGAACAATGAAAAATTATTGTTGCGTGACAATTGCAAGAGTCATGAAAGAACGAAGAGTTTAAGAGTTTCAGGATCTGTGACTTTTGTGAATCATGGTTATCCACTTTATAACCCATCGACTTCTTTATATAAAAAAAATATGTTATGGGGAAGAGATTTGTATCTGACAAGGATTTAATTGCATACTATTGCAAATTATTTTGCAGGTCTTCCAAAATTATGTGAGTCCTCTTTCATATACCTGTAGATTTATTTCTAAATTACCCTCGTAATAAGCCCAAACACCTGTAGTTTCCCAGTTATTGAAATGTCTCATATGATATCTATTGTATTATGCAATTTTTTTTAAATTTATTTTGCTCTTTCGTTTTCATACAACGATTAGAATGTTTTCGATAGAACTCTTATTGAATTTGAATGTTTAATAAAAACAAATGGAACTTCATGAATTTACAATAATTCCTATCCAAATAATCATACTTTTGCACCACTTTCCGTAATCCATTTCCCAAGCGTTAACTACTTTCTAATCAAGTGCATACAGATGCCTCTTTTTCGCGACACTCGCTTGGTAAATAGTTTCGGTTTTGTGTTCTCTTCAGCATTCTCATTTTATTTTTCAATTATTTTTTTTTTCAAGTAAAACTTTTTCAAAAAAAATCGAACAAATTGCATTTCACATAATTGATTTCTAATGGTTTCCTCTTTTAAATTCTTTATCCACTGGCGTTCTTAATCGGAATTGTTCTCGTTTTATTTTTCAGACGGTGAACGCCGAAAAGGGAAGAGGAGAAAAATGGAAACGGATGAGGACGACGCAGAGAAAAAAAGGTGGGATTAACGGAAGTGAATTAATTGTCGCCGTCGTGTAAGGAAGAGAATCTTCTGTTTAAATCCCTCTCTTCCGAAACCATTCCTCCTCATCTTCATCTTCTTCTTCATCTCATCATTCTTCGCCCTTGTACAACTTCCACTGCGCCCTTTCCATTTCCTATCTAACAAAGAAACGACGAAGATGTCTTCGTCATTGATACCTGTTGCCTTAAAAGTGATCTCGCTGTATTTGTGTTTGCTCGCCAACAGAACGTTATCGGATTGTCCGCGATTGTGCGAGTGCAAGTGGAAAAGCGGCAAAGAGTCGGTGATCTGTTTGAACGCGAACCTGTCCGGGGTGCCGCTACACTTGGACGCCGGCACGCAAATCATCGATCTGACCGGTAACAACGTCGCGACGATTAGACACGACGAGTTCAGCGAAGCGGGCCTATTAAACTTGCAGAAGGTCTACGTGTCGAAGTGCCGCTTACGTAGCTTGGATCGTTACGCGTTCCGCCACCTAATCAACTTGGTCGAACTAGATCTGAGCTATAACGCACTGATAAGCGTGCCGTCGCACGTCTTCGATTCCATAACGGAATTGCGCGAGCTCAAGTTGAGCGGCAACCCGATACAGCGGATCACGAACGGCGCGTTCGTCAACTTGCCGCGACTCGTCCGCCTGGAGCTGAGCGATTGCAAGATCGGCACGATCGAGACGAAGGCGTTCGACGGGCTGCAGCATTCGTTGGAATGGCTGAAATTGGACAGGAACAAGTTGGTGCAATTGCAATCGTCGTCGATCACCGCGCTCGCCAACTTGCACGGCATCGATCTGGAGGGCAACCCGTGGAACTGTTCGTGCGCGCTACGGCCGTTAAGGGAATGGATGTTACGGAAGAACGTGCCGTTCGGCGTGCCGCCCGTCTGCCACTATCCGAAACGGATTGCCTCGAAGTCGTGGGATAAATTGGACCTCGACGAGTTCGCGTGCACGCCCGAGATATTCGCGTACGATTCGAAAGCGCACGGCGTCGAGGGTAGGAACGTGACGATGACCTGCCGGATAACGGGCGTGCCGGAGCCGCACGTGCGATGGTTGTCGAAGAACCGCGTGATAGCGAACCTATCGAGCGGCGGCGCACCGTACGCGAACGGCAAGAAACTGTACATCGTGCACTTGCAAAATAACGCGAGCGACCTGACGATATTGGCGGCGGACATTCAGGACGCGGGCGTTTACGTGTGCGCGGCGGAGAATAAAGCGGGTCGCGCGGAAGCGAGCGTCACGTTGGCGGTGTCGAAGAAGCCGCCGGAAGGCACGATCAGCGCGCGACTGGTGATCGTGAGCGTCGTCACGGGTACGTTATTCGTTTTGGCCTCGTGCTCGGTGGCCGCGTGTCTGTTTACCGTGCGTAAGAAACAAGTGTTGCGTTGGCGAAGGCGCGATTGTCACGTGGACAACGACAATTACGAGAAGATCGAGTTGAATCATAAAGTTTGTGGGAATAACACGAATGGGGGCGCCAATCAGGGCCACATCTCCGTGGTGGGCGGCTTTACGCGGAACAAGAACGGCGAGTACAGAGTGGTGCCCGGTGTCGATACGGATCAGGAATTGGACGAGGACGACGACGGGAACGATCTGATTAGTAAAGGTAATCAGAAAGAGACGAAATTTGTGACTCCAGTAACGGCGGCTAACTTCAACGAGAGCAAATGGCCGTCGCCGGATCAGCATCATCAATTGTTGGACGCGAACGATTTGCACATACCGAGGCGACCGTTAACGGAAACAAGGTAACGGCAGATCGAAGTTTAATTTTAGTTTTATAAGATGATAGTTTCGCGCGAATAAATTTCTCTTTCTAGCGATAGAAAATGAGAATTCGTTTAAATAACGCGATAACGCTGTAATTTATTCATTAATTATTGTTGCGTCGCCGTTATTAATTGCAAAATTTTATCGCTCGTGAAAATTTATTTGCGAAATTTCAATTACCATAATTAATGCCAAGGGTTATATAGTTGTAATTATTTGGTTATATTGCGATTTAGTAGAACGGCCCACTATGTACGGTATAGCGGTGAAACTGAGCAAGTGTTAAACTGCTATAAAGCTTTTATTAGTGCCCAATTCTCACTGCGAGAAGACGAAATTATATACACCACAAGTGCATATATGTAGGTATACGATTATGAAATACTTGGGTTAATTATTTTTTAAATTTATTACATGAACCAAAAGCAAAAGGTTAGTAAAGTATTACTTCTAAAGTTCTTTCGATAGTTTAACACTTTATTAACATTGACATGAAATATTATCGTCAGAAATTAATCCGACGATCTTCATTTATTATGCAATTGACCATCTTCAATATACAGCGTGTTTTAAAAAAGTCTCACAAACTTTAAGACGTAATAATACGCCACAAAATAAGCAGAAAATTCTTAATGAACGTGGTCCGGAAATGGACGAAACATTTTGCAACTACGAAAAGGACCAAGCAAAATATATCATATTCAAAGGACCTTCGAACTCTTTGGAAAATTATTAGTAATCGAGCATTGGGTAAATTCGATGGCATCTTTGCTCTATTCGTTGTTTCAGTTCCTCGAGGTCCTTTCCAAGCTTAGTATACACTAAACATTTCAGATATACCCAAAGACAGAAATCCCGAAGGTTTAAACCGGGCAATATTCATCTAAAAAGTACGTCTAAATGTTATCTAAGAGGACCTGAAAAGAACTGAAGAAATGTGGCAAGTGGGATCCGCTGTAACACAAAGAGCATTTCCCATTAGCACGACCATACATCAAATACATGTCGGCTGCTTCAAAGTTACTAACTAACCACTTAATATCGGCTCCAAAATCGAAAACATCTGTTAACTCCGATAAGAAAATGCGAGTTTTGCGAATGAAAACGGAGATAAACTGCAAAAAGGGAGAAACTTCCATGTCTTCGTAACCGTGCATTTGCGGACCCATGTTCGTTGATCCATACTACAACGCCTTAAAGTTAGTGACAATTTCCTCAAACACCCTGTGTACTGTTTGTCAAAAGAAAATTGCACCTCGAAAGATAACTTTAAACAAAACCGTTTAACACACAAGAAATGGGGAACAGCACTAAGATTTTCCAGTGTTAATTTCTTGTAGTCCGATTAACACAATGCATGTTCTTAATTATTATAAACCGGATGAGAGATTAGAGTTTGTCTTTTTTCTAGAGACGATTTCCAGACGAATCCCACTTCGACGTCTGGTACATATAACAACATCGTCGGTACGTCGTATCCGTCGTCCATGTCTATATCGCCGCCGTCGTCATCGTCGGTGCCATTGAACGTACAAAAGCCATATCACCAACACCATTACAACCATCATCATCTCCATCAACAACAACAACAATCACATCATAACTTGCAGACATCCAATAGGAAGGCCGCGTCGGCGACGTCACCGCTAGACTCCATGAACAAAAACGACGCCTTCTACACGTCGACGCTCTCGTCGGACTTGTCGTCGTCGTTCGGCGACAGCGAATCCGATCGCAAATATCCGGATCTGTTAGAACTGAACGCGAAATCGACGACTGCGAGGAAACTGTCGCCATCGCGTGCGAACAGCGAGGGCGGCGGCAGTTTGAGCGACGTGTCGGAGATATTTTGCACTTTGCCGCGCAACAAGCGCGCCAATTCGCGTTGTTACATCAGCAGCACCGACAGCCAGTTCCCGCTGTTGCAACAGGAGAGCCGTTACAACAGTAGCAGCGGCGCCGAAAGTATCACCGACAATAATCTCGAGTCGCGACGACTGAGCGATTCGCAAAAGTACGCCGCCGCGTACAATCCGAACGTCGTCCGGAACAAATTGAATCAGCGGTCTAGCAGCTATTTAAATCTAACGTCGACCGGTTGCACGAACAAGAACGTTTCGCCGATACGGGAGGCCTCGCTATTAGACACCAGCACCGTCGGCGTGCCGAAGAAGGTTGCGTCGAATAACGCGACGTTGCCGCTCTTAGACTTCGCCGCTTTGGAGAACCGCAGCTACAATCGTCGACAGGTATCGCCTATGGGCATCAACGCGAATAACGCGTACGACTATCATGCGGCCCAATTGGAACGGTTCCTCGAAGAGTACAGAAACTTGCAAAAGGAACTGACAAAGATGAAGGAAACGTGCGATAATATGCGGCAAGACAAGTACTACGACAAGTTGCAAAATAATCCGACGCCGATGTTGACGACGACGTCGTCGTCATCGACGACCAATACGACACCAATCGAAGATTCCAGTGGCAATAAGAATTTGAGGAAGAGTCCGAGTTCGTTGCTGTTGTTGCAAGAGACGACGCCGAATTCGAATCAAACGATTTGTTATCAGAATTTCGACGATAACGAACTGAACAGGTACCACCATCTGACGTCTAACAAATACAATTTAAATTGATTGTTTAACGAATATTAAAGTAAATTAATTAATTCGAAATTTAATAACGGTTGGACGACTATCAATCACGTTGTACATATAAAATTGATAAGTAAACTGATGTAAATTGGATTAAGGGGGAGCTGTAAAATTAACTAAAATTAAACCATGAATAAGAGTAAATAAATCGATAATTGTTATTGAAAAACATAAAAATAAACGATGACTGTTACGTTGAATGTTATATAGGAGTTTAGAGCATAAAATTTGTGATATTGTAGATAATTATTAATTTAACATTCGGTTTTGATGGCGATTCTAAGAACAGTAAACGATGTGAATTTATCATCTTTGAAGATCACGGTTCGAAGGAAATTAAATTTTCTGTTAATTGAATGAATTAATTGAAAGAATTAATTGAAACAGATTATCAAGTATTTATTTTAAAATAATAAGAATAATAAAGAAAGACACTGAAAAATGGAAACATGAATGTGTGCATATTACAAGTAAATATTCAAATTTGTAAACTATTTGAATAAAAATATATTTGAACGAATTGTTTCTACATTTAATCAATTAGCTTCCGCTGGAAACCCTTTTTCATTACAAATTTTGACCCGTCTAGGTTCCTCTTGACTTAATAATGTGCTCTTAATGGAACTAATCCCATACGTGCATTATTTGGATGATTGAATATTTAAATCGAAATTTCATTTTACACATAAAACATTCCATCTACTAGCTGCAATTTCTAAATATTATAAGCAACTCGAATATGGCACGTGAATTAATTTTTTCGTGCCAAACAAAAGTATGCATATTTTATAATAGTTTATTGCGTTGAATTAAAAAATGAATGCTTTTAAAAATTCACTACAATATAATAAAACATCCACCTTATTAATTTCGTAAATTAAAATAAATCCCGTGAATTATTTCAAAGTTTACGTCTTTTCATATAATAATTTGTACGTGTGCAAGTCCTAATAGTTAAGAAGTAAGTGGAAAATCGATAAGATGCAGAAGCGGACGTTAATTAAACTTAAATTATACCGAAAGGAAAAAAATGTTCAAAGCTGGCTCTCTCTTTCTTTCTCCCTCTCTCTCTCTCTCTCTCTCTCTCTCTCTCTCTCTCTCCTCGTTAGGTCTTTAATTTTGTTCATAAGTCTTCTACTTCTTCTTAAGTTATGAAATAATAATAATAATGATTATTGTGATTAAATAAAGAACCAGCTCGAGAAAAAGACCGGCCAAATTCACGAGGAAAATGCGTTTATTTAATTTAAAAGTGTTAAGAATGGACGAAGAAATAATTTCGAAAATATGAGGAATGGAAGCGAATCCGAAACTTGAGAAAAAGACCGAGATAACGAGAGATCGATAAATTTTAAAACGTTTCCGTTTGCTCTCACTCGCAAAAAGATTTTTCGCAGAAGAGAAAGTCAATCTCCTTTTTTCTTTTCATTTTTGGCCATCAGAGATAACTTCCATTTAAAATTTCCACTCTCTCTCTCTCCCATCCGTACTTTTTCCTTGCGAATAATAATAAAGGTTACAATTTATTTAATTCTTTTTATTATTATTTATTCTACGCACCGACCTAACCGCTACCAGAAGGAAAAGCGAAGGAGAGAGAAAATCTCATAAAACAAAAAATTGATGTATAAAAAGTGCGAGAGATGGAAAGCAAAGTGGGAAACCGGGGCCCACACCAGCCGTCCTTGCCTGGACGGACAGGCCGCAAACGGCGAAAAGGCTCGTTTAATTTGAGACGGGTTTTCTCTCCCAACGTCAATTATCGCAAGCGGTGAGAAAGTGGAAGCAGAAAAAAAGGTGCCGTCGTCCCTTTGCTCACACTTTAACTCAACTTTTTTTTCTTTTTCAAATAAAATCCCTTAATTAGACGCGACGAAAAAGGAAAAAAAAGGAACGATGGGAATCGGCGAAAGGGACGGAAAGAAAGTTTCGATATTATTAGATTCATGCTTTATCCTTCCGTATCATTTTTTTTTTCTTTTTCTTTTTGAAGCAGCGTCCCAGAAGAGTAAGAAAACGCATTTAAAAACGTCTAGAAGAGCATACATAAACATTCTAAACCTGATTAATTACCTGAATCATATAATAGATAAATTCAAGAAAAAGAAACTTCGATTTAAATTTTTGAATTTTGCTAATAGTTGGACGACTATCAATCACGTTGTACATATTAAATTTTTAAGTAAAATGATGTAAATTGAATTAAAGGGACGCTGTAAAATTGAAATTTAAAAAATTGTGATAAAAAATTGGAAATAATTATTAATTTAATTCGATTTTGATGGCGATTTAATGAACAGTAAAAGGACCAGAATGAATTTATCAGCGTTTAAAATCACAATTTCAATGGAATTAAATTTTCTGTTAATTCGAAGAATTAAGTAAAGCAAATTGTTAATTGACCCTAAAAATACAATACATGTACAAATATTCTAAAGTGATGCAACTGGCCGAATAGCACGTAAGTTAAGGCGAAATTTATTTGTTTTAAAGCAAAGAAATTGCATTTTTTTTTAAATTCCCATAGCGTATTTTAGTGCAACCGCGAAATAAGCGATCGTATAAATTCCTCTGACAGAAAACTGTTTTGTTCTGCAATTTCTATCGTGTGTCGTTGTTGTTGTTTTCGTGTTGCCCTATACACAAAATATAAGTCATTATTGTAAATGGCAAACCTGTAAAGGACGCGATAAGAAATACGAACTGGCAAAAATTACGGCAAAGTAGATAACAAAAAGGCGCGTTTTCCACATAAAATTTCACTTGAACCTTCGGCTCGCGTTCTCTCCTTTTCCCGTTCCTTCTGTTGTTGGCGCGTTCACATTGCTCGCGTTCTGCCGCATTTCGTTTTATGGCCGCCAATATACATAATATGGTCTTTGCTCCTTCTTCCTTATTCTGTTTTTTTTTTCTTGCCGCTACCGTCAAACGCCACGACAGTGGTTTTCTTTTGCTCTTGGCGCTTGTGTATTCTTTATGGTCCCACATTTGGTACCGAACTTTTCTGCGATCGCTTTTCCATTTTTTTTTTCCTTCCGCTTCTTCAATCGTTTTGTAGCACTGAACATTTAGCCAATCCAATAACCATTTATCTCTTTACGTTTATTTAATATCAACCGCAAAATTCGGTTACTATTTAAGCACATACTTGCATCGATAATTTTTGTTTCGGTTTACATCTTCCTGCGAAAAGCAAATGAACGCAGACGGAAAATGTTGGGGAAAGAATTAAAAGCGGCAGAGGCCGCAAGTTAATAAGCTTTAACAGTCAGGCGGCCAGTTAGTTAGGCCGGGATTCTCATCATCTAATGTTACCCAGATGGATAGGTAACGCTCGTCATTTCGCGCACGCACGTCCACGAAATTGTGCTTTAAATATGCAATAACAACATTTCGGCTTTCGTGCCGTTAATGCCGCTTGTCAACAGCGGGCTACCTGAAAACGTTATTAGCCCTTTAACAAAATTTTCCAAAAAGAATAACTACAACCACATGATTATTACGAAGTCAATTTTGCATTAATTAAAATCGTATCAACACACAGTTACATGTGTGCGAAATCTGCTTGTGATAATTTAGTTTTTTTAATATCACTGAAGAAAGTATTCAAATAGGAAGTTTCTTAAATCCTACTTGGAAAGCAAACAAATCGCATTCAAACCCAACTATTTCCAACAAACCCAATGTAACATGTTGACTTAATTTTGACTGAATGAATTGTCTGGTCATACTTGATGCGACAGTTGCAAAAGTTCGTCTGCAAACTACCGCCAGTTAAATGTCCTTTAATCTGATTACGACCTTGCATATGTTCAATGGGAGAAAGAGAAGGTTACTTAACTAGTGTCGTAATGTCGAAAGTTGCTCCTCATTCACTTTTCCTCGTCGCTTTGCAATGAATCTCTTTCATATTAGAGTTTAATCTGTTTCCCCTCGCACTCGCTCAAGAATGAACAGGAATTTAACTCGCATTAAAATGAGATTTATTGTTACGGATTCGACGGCGAATTTTGCACGTCTTACACGAGAAAAAAATGTATTTAAATTTCATTTCGCCGTACAATAATCTGCTGTTCAATTAGCCGAAGCAACAACAACAGGCAAAATACGTTTCCGCCCTTCTTCGTAAAACCTCCCCCCAGAGAAAGTCATTTTCCAATATCATCCATCCATCCATAAAATAAATTATATTTATACACAAATTCGGAGTGTTTAAATGGAATGTCAGAGATAATGTATTTTACTTTTTCTCTAGCTCTCCTCTCATTTTTCTGCTTTTCTCCTTTCAGCTTTTTACTTTCTCATAAACTTAACAGCAACAAAGAACTTAATCGGATTTTAAGTGTTTGCGAATTTAAAACGGAAATTACGTCGGGAAATATTCGATCTCGCTCACTCTAGCTTTCGTGCTCTTTTTCTTTGCACGCGAAATACGAGCATTTTTATTTTTGTCAAATTGATTCCACGTAAATCTATTTGCAACGAAAAGGAAGACGTTTAACGAGGTAAAATAAAGGCAAAAGAGAGTGCGATTGCGATAAAATGCGGTGTTATTGCAATTTTATTGCACTTTGTGGCGCGGATGAAGATTGATTGAAACTTAATAAATTCGATGTGACAATGATTATGATGGCAAGTAAATCTATCCTTTTATCGCCTAACATCTTTGCAATTTGTTTTTTATTAAAGATTTAAAATAGAAATAACATAAGCCGGCATAAATATGACGAATTAGATTGTTTATTATTTAATACACACATAACTTTCCACTTTATAAGATAATTCTCTTCCTAATACTCTGCCATATATTTATTTACTACAAATTCGGATTAAGGAAGCCGAAAAGGAGCCCAATGGAATGCTCCGTATGAAAGTTCCGGCCCCAATCACTTAAATTATTAACTTGCAAATAATAGTGTCTGATGTTATCTAAAGAAAAAAAATGTGGCAAATAATGGAGCTTTTCGCCTTTACCTTCAAACCGATTTCATAATTGATCTCAGACCATTATCTAATTTGTAACGATTTTCTTTGGGAGTAGAATTTGCATTCAATTACTTGGAAAATTTTCGTATGCTAAAGGAATTGTAACATCTGCAGAAATATATCTGCATTTCTCTGTTTATACGCTAAAAGGTAAAAATACAACAAATATATACTTATATTGAAAGTTTTGAAAAATAATATACGAGTATAAGTTAAAGGAGTGAAATGAAAAGAGAAAAAATGCGTTTTCTTTTTTATAAAAATTTACACCATACGGATGAGCCACAGCAAAAAGGCAAGAGAAGGAAAATATGAAGAAAGATGGTAACGTTCACCTTAAAAAAGGTGAATAAATTCAACATCTGCTACAGGGACGGAAAAGGAAAGAGAGACAAGTTTTTCTTGTAGAAGAATAATATATTCCATCCTCACAATACAATCTGGATTTTATTCCTCATTTTTGTTTCTCATTTTTTTTTTCTATAAATGAAACCGTCTACATTACAAAAGTAAAAATATCCGGATAAACGAAAATTTAACTTTTTCTGGACTTCCACAAAAAGTAACGGTCTTGATAGTGTGCATATAAAACAACTTTCGGATCGAATTCCTTTGAATAATTTGAAAATTCCACGCTAATTATTATTACCAGTTTTCTAATTTGAATACGGTCAAATGACCTTTAAAACTGAACAGACCTATTTCAAACAGAAAATCATTATTATACCTCATACTTTTACTTTATAGGTGAGAATAAAATAAAATTTAACGAAATTAATTGCACCTCCACTTAATTAGCACCCATTGTGTAGCATTATACTGCTCGTTCATTTCCAGAATTATTTCCACTTCTTTCATTACGTTTTCCGTCCTGTCTCTCACATTACAAAAAAGAACTTCTTAATTAGTGGAAGACTAATAAATAAATGAGGATAATTTAAAAAAGAACCATGCAAATGCAAAACAGAAGAAAGGTAAGAGAAAATGATGTAGGAAAAAATGCGGAAAGTGGAAAAATGTCGTTTCTAAGGCGGAAAAGTAAGTGTGCCATTATAAGAAAACGACAACATTTCTTATTCTTAATTTAATTGAGTCATTAATCGTTTGAGTGTAGCTGTACTGTAGAAGGACGCATTTAAAATGGATAATATTCAACAATGACTTCAGATAAGGGAGAGAGAACAAAATAATTGTATATAATTAATACACGCAGATGAAGCACAACAAGTTTTTGTAATTGAGAAAATACTTTTAATAACTTTTTACTCGCGTATAAGGCGCAATCGTTTATAAGACGCACCCTAATTTTTCTTAGAAATGAGAAAAAGTCAAAAGCAGAATTAAAACTTTACTATCAAATAATTAAATTTAAATATATAGGAATAATTTCCATCAACAAAATATAGCTTTCCTTCTTCTTTATAAGAGCAGCAATTAACACGTTTTATTAAAAGTCGTTCGGAAAGTGTCTATATCCAATTGCACATCAGCAGTTTTGCCCTAAGAAGTCGTCGCCGAACGTAAGACGCATACACCAAAATGTGAACTAAAGTGCGATTTATGTGCGAGCAAATATGGTAATTTGCAAGAAAAACGCAACGAAAATATTAAATCAAACAATCGCTATTTAGTAAAATTAAAAATAAAATTGCAACGATGGAAAGTTAGTCATCACATTTTATTTCCTAACAGGTCACAACAGGTACTTTTATTTTAATTCGGAAGCACAGACGATGACGAAACTTTTCCAAAACAGACTTCAGATTTGTGCAGTTTAATGGAATCAAACATAATTCGATTTGCATTTCCAATTTCACCTCAATACCTGTTGTTGTTGTTGCTATATTTCCCGTCTAGTTTAAAATTCATATTTCATCTACTGCACGCATTACAATTTCCAATCTGATTCGAATGCATTTAGTTTTCTAAATTCCAATTTTATTGTTAAATCGAACATTTTCAATCGCATTCTTTAATCATTCGATTTACTTATTGGAATTGTAATTGGACAATATTTTCCTCTGTTGATACATAATAATCCGACGATATTAACGAGAGCACGTCTCCGACGTATCGTTAAGCACGTTTCTCTCCTTCTCGAACAATTAAATTAGATTGATTTAATTCGCACCGAAATTCCTTTACGCATATATCATAGATAATTGAATGTCCTACGAATTATGATACGATGCGAAAATATGCCCATATCTGCGAAAATGTCAAAAATAATATTAATAGTCCAATTAATTTAATGGATATTATAAACACACGTAAGCGCACCAAATAAAATAATTCCATTGACGTAAAATCAATGAAATGTAATCCATTCACACTAGTACGGGTTCGTTCAATAATAATTATTAACAACCCTAAAACGTAACATATTAATATCTATTACATAATTAAATATTGAGGGATATTTATCGCCCGCCATCATTATTATCATTGTTGGAGTACCTTCGTCTATCTAACCATCGTCTATTCCATGGCACATTACCTAATTGCTTCAATATTATTAAGGGACGAGAGATGAAGAGAGAAAAGGACGAAAAAGAGAAAACCAAAGATAAAGGTTCGTTAACGTTTGTCAGCAGATATTTTTTGCCATTTTTTTACGCTTAAGCTTTCTTCTACTTACTTTTTGCGACTTTCAAAAGCATTTTTTCTTTCGCTTTGAAGGGACGCAAAAGAAAGGGTTAAAAGAATTTTAATTAGACCCTTAATAGCAGGCAATAGCTTTAGTGAAATATTAATGCCGCACGATTGAAAATTGATAACGAAAATTATAATTTTCGTTTTAGTTATACTAACGATGGCTTTAATTAATTCGTCGTCATTTTTGTTGTTTGGTTTCTTGGCCGTATCTTGATTGTTCACCTCTATTAGTGCACTCGACATTCGAATGTCGTTTACTGCAATTAAAAGTAAATCATGCATTTTCTTTTTATTCAGATTTGAACTTCTTTCCTTTTCTTGCCATCAAACTATTATAAATGCAACATACGTTCACTATTTTATGTTCGGATTGAAACCGCTCTTTATTAATCTTCTAGAGGTAACCGCACAAATTAATTAGTCATTACAATCGACTAGTTATTAATAAATGCTCGTGAATATTTCGTTTCCAGGCATTTAGTTAATTAATTAATATATGTTAAACAATAAATTAACGAGACAGAAAAGAAGAAGAGGTGAAAGAGGGAGTGAGCAGAAACCTAAAAAATTAAATCAAAGTTAAATATTTAATTATAAAATATTAACGTTTAATTTAAACTCTTGTTAGTCGTTAAAGAAACGGGAAACGCCCCCTCCGTTATTTTTTCCAAGAAATTACAGCCCGAAATCATTTCACTCTCATTTCGCTCCATTAAAAGTAAATTATACAATCTTTCCCTCCGTCACAGTTCGATTAATGATAACCCTTTTGCTAGCCAGCAGTCGTCCACGCTTAATTATTATTTCCCCCGCTCACTTTTCCTGTTCCTCGGTAATATGCAATAAAGTGAATTTAATTAGAATGCAATCTATTTTTCTACACACGAGGTAATAGGAATCGATCTAGCAAAATACGGTTCAACGACGCCGTACTAAAATGTAAATCAATAACTAAGTGACCTGTAACTACTCCTACTGCCAACCTTGTTATAGTACAAGTCAGTCTACGTCCCGTTTTTTCTACTTCTTCTGCTGCCCTTATTGTTGTATGTGCTGGATTACATAATACACAAAACCGTAGCTGAATGCCAATCAAAATAAAAACGGAAAAGTAACACACGTAGTAACGGAAAGATAATTGAAAAAGTCACGTTAACAAGAAGAATGAACGAGAAGTATTAAATGAGGAAAAGAAATTTGATACGATGACGATTATTTTGCCCCACGAACAAAACTGATTTCGGCAGTTGTTCTTCTTCGAAGACGCCTACAACTGTTATTAAACCGAAAGATCTCCAATGAGTAGCCCCAAATAAAAACAAAACGAGGAACAAACATAACAAATTCGCTTTGAGAGATTTCATTATGTCCGATTAGTAATTGGCAAAATAATTGCGTAGATCTACTCTTAGAGTACTTGCAATTTCTACCTAAGCAAAAAATCCCGCTTTTTAAGTGCGGTCGACATTTAAAACCAAATCATATAAAAATGGCAAAAAGTTGCTAACAATGTGATTAGAAATTATGGACCGTGCTCTAAATAACGCACTTAATACAGAAGCTTAAATAATATAGCAAAATGTGTATGCTTTCTGGCATAAAATTTCCTTCGTTTCAATTCCAAAATAAGCCTTAAAATCCATTTTATTGTTGCCGTTCCAAAAATAAAACTTTCCTCTTCATTCAATCCTCTACTTATTGGACGTGTTAAACCTGGATCAGGAAACAGCAACAAATTGTTTTCCGTTGCTCTCCCTATGCATTAATTAATTTCCTGAGATAAAAAAGGCGTTAGACTAAAAGCCATTTCCTTTATGAATATTTACTAATTATTTTTATTAAAATTTCCAAATAAAAAAAAACAACAGCTGCTTGAAAAGGTGTCACAAAAGCAAAGTGAATTCAAACAATTTTCTGTTCTATCATGCGACAATTAACCGTTTTACATCTATTTAATTGATTTAAATTTGTCGTCCTAAAGCCGTTCGAATCAATTTAATGGCCATCAACATTCCACGCGGGTCATGTAGTGTGAAAATGGACTCAAATTTCGAATAAAAGAGCCAAATTGTCTGTAATAGTTGCAAAATAAAGCAAAAAAGAAATATCTGCTCGTTCACCAAAACTAGAAAAAATTAAACGGAACAACTCGATTTCCACTTGTTGCATTTCAATTACACTTTTGTTTTAGTTTAGGCGTAAATGAATGTTCATTATTTAAAAAAAACGTCGTGGTTAATCGAACGTTATTCGAAATAAAAGTCCAACATTATTATCTCTCGTATCAAACGTCCTAAAGTATGGAGAGCGAGAAGATGCTGCCTAGAATTTTATTATTATTACATGCCGCATTTATGAGAAGAGAGCAGACTTGGTGAATTACGCATATAAATCTTTGCGACGTCTTTATTAAATCGTATACGAAAAATAAGTAATAAAAAAGGGAACGAGAGGGAGAGAAGACGATGAAAAGGGAAAAAATATTTATAAAAATATGAAGGGAAACATTACACTTCCATAAAAAAGATGTAGGCGAAATTGAATTTAAAACATTTTCTGTCCTTTTTCCCTTCTTGCTCATCTCATCTTCATCATCAATTTCGTTTAATGCTTTACATTTTCTTTCGAAATTATGTTATTCAAAATGTTGATATATATAACTGACTAAAAGAATTAGAAATTCATTAATTTACCATAAAGGAACCAACTATTAGTTTCCCGAACTTTTTACCTGCACGAGCATAAACCAACCTGTAAAGTGACAACCTAAAGATGGTTAAAAGAAATGCATTCCCATCGTCTCCCTGTTTTTCATTCGTCCCTTTTTGTCCATTTACTTCTTAAAAAGCAACAACAAAAGGCGTGCTTAAGGAACGAAATAATATCTGGCCTAAACCCAAAAAAGTAGATTATTAAAGTAAATGTTCATTATTACATTTTTTCCTTCTCCTTCTTCGCCTTTTCTTTAGAGGATTTTTAACTCTCTTTTGCATTGCGGCTCTACACTCGATGTCTATCCTTGTGCTGTATGAAGTACATCTTGAGAGAAAAAATTAAAAAGGCAGCAAATACGACCCGACAAAAAGAGATTCGCTTTGAAATTAAAATACACCAAAGAAGAAGAAAAAAATTGTAGTATCTCGCCGTTGTTGCCACTTTCACAACGCCTGAAATCATTATTAACATTTTATTTTCCTGTTCAACCTCAACGTTCGTAACGTTCCCATATTTGGATTCGGATTTGAAATGATAATTTTGTGATATGAAAAAAACAGGGAGGTATCGAATGCCTTAAATAAATACGCATATTTTTAATCTGAAATAAAATTGCAAAAATGAAAAAAAAATGTAGGAAAACGTGGAAACAAGGACTGAAATCGCTTTTTATTTCCTTCAAAAAAGGGTCCTCGATCCGTTTCTCTCTTCGACACATGCAGACACGATTTCCTTTTATTTTCCGCAGTAAGTAATAAATTTTACATAAAAATATGATTCCCAATTTTTTTATTTTTATTTTTTTAGCAAAACGTATTATATCAAGCTATCCCAGCAACCCGAAGAGAAAGAAGAAGATGATGGAACATTAAAGATAAAATTTTATTATTATTACACCTTTATCCACGATCAACGCATATGTGTACGTATGTATGCGAATGCGATATTATTTAAATCACGTTAGACCGTTTCGCGTTTTATATTTCGTATATTGCAATTGCGAATAATTCGCAGTAAATTTCAATAAATTGCCTCCGCTAGACGTAAAACCATTTTTTTCTTCGAGAATGGCTTGATACATTTCCGTCGACTAGCATTTAACTGTTATTACCGCTCAAATTCGCCAAGGGAAAGTTGCAAATGGAAAATTGCAACAAGAAAATTAACACAACAAAAATCAAATTTCTTTTCAATTCATCATTTTATTTAATGTCAATTTTATATAAAAAAGTTCGATTATTAGCAATTACAAAACTATTTCAATTCAATTAATTAATTTAAAAACGATCGTTGAATTAATGTTCCTCGCCGGTGTATTCGACTGGCAACTTGGACTTGACATCTTCGTAGATGCTCAAGTGTTCGTGTCTGGCGTGTGCGACTTCGGCGGTTTCTTGTACCGGTGCCGGGGCTACTGGTAAATGGCTGCCGCTGGCTTGGAAACCGTGTTCGCCGGAGGTGTAGTGGAGTTTCTGGGGGACACCGTCACCATCGACGTAGGTGAAATATCCTGTCACCGAACCGTCTTCGGCACGTTCCTCGGTCCTTGCGCTCTCGCCAATGTTGTATTCGACCTTGTACTTGCCGGCGGTATCTTGTTTCACGGAGACCAGGTAGTTATCGGGGACTGGGGTAGCGAGAGCTACGGCGAAGAGGGCAGCGAATACAATCTAAAATTCGGAGAAGAAATCGTTAATTATTAATTGGAAATCATTAATTTTATTACTGTCGTTGTGTTAACAGATGAAAGCGACTACTTACGAAGGAGTTCATGTTGAAGTTGATGGTTTTTGTTGTTTGTTGTTGTTGTAGTTGTATTGGTGAGCTGATTGAGCTGTTGTGTTTGATGCTTTCCTCGATGGATCCACGAGCTTTTATACTAAAATTCGTCGATATCCCACCACGGTGGAATCCAAATCAAAGCGGCTTCGAAACGAGGCGATACCAGTTTTTGATCGTTATCAGAAATTTTCAATGACAATTACGATTGTGTTGCTTTCGTGCACGAGTAATTAGAGGTTAATTAATATTTTCGAATAATTTACACGATTTCTAAATTTCTTATTGAAATTCGTGAAGGAAGATTGAAAATTCGTTTCTCTATGCGATACATTCTTATTCTAGCGTTAGGAGGTTTTTTACAGGAGCACTTTACAATTATGAAAAGGGTCAGAAGAATTGCAATTAAAGCTTTTTTCATATGAACAATTATTATCTCGCTTTTCCAAATTATTAGTCTAACAACAACAAATAATCCATTGAATACAAATTACGAATTACCTTTGAAATAACAATAAAATTTATTTGCTAGCGCCTCTTTTTCTAATATTTTTGCATATTATTTTTCTGCTATATTTACGCTTTTTTGCCAGCCATTCCAATTTGTTTATGCTACCGTAATGTAAATTACAGGCATATACTATTGTTATAATAATAATGTGGATACAAATCATCATCGTTATTCCATTACGAAAAAAAATATTATTTATTTTTCAATTTTTGTACTCTTTTCATCATGAAAATTCGTAAACAGTTTCTTTTTTCGAAAACGTGTTTTATTTTCTTAATTCTTCATTCTCGTTAATCGGTACTTCTTTTTTTGCATTGTTTTCAATTCTAATTAAGCAAAGTACTTTTGTGCGCGATGACCTTAAGCCCGCTCTAATTAATCTCTTTCCCTTTTTTTAACGAACATTCTGTCGCCGTTGTAATATTAAACTGTAACGGTATAAAAGCCGGATCATGCTCAACAGCAGTCATACCATCCTTCGACTTGTCAACGCTAACATCAACCATTCCAAACAACAATCGAAAACATTCGATCAATCAACATGAAATCCGCAGTGAGTATTCCATCATTTCACAATCGATTCGCAGTAACCTAAATAACAATCAAACATTATTAACAATCGATTTTTCTTCCCGCAGATTGCAGCAATCTTCGTCTTCGTCGTCGTAGCCGTCGCTCAATCCAAACCCGTCGACGAGAACGTTGTCTCCGTTAAGCAAGACACCCTCGGTCAATACAAAGTCGATTACAATTTGGGCGAGATCGCCAAGACGGAGGAGCGTTTAGCCGATGGCACGGTCAGAGGTGCTTTCTCTTACGTCGACACCGACGGTAACACGCAAAAGATTAGTTATGTGGCCGGCGGTAATGGTGTCTCCGTTAGCGGTAACAATTTACCGGTAGCACCGGCTCCGGTCGTCGACACGCCGGAAGTTAGAGCCGCCAAACAATTGCACTTGCATCTGGTCGAACAATTCAAATCGCAATTAACCGCCGAAGCATAAACGTCTTCTTGTTAAATACTGTTTTCTTTTTCTTGTTTTGGACCAGTTGCCGATGATGATGATGAAGACCGATTAATTAATTTCTTTGTTGACGTTTTGTATTATTATGTTTATGTTATTTTATTATTTTCTCTCTTTTTTTTTTTAATAAAATGTTCATTGCAAAATAACAATTTGAAGAGTTTATTTGAAAACCCTCAAACTGTTTGTGGTGAAATATTAAAGGTCGCCGTTTAAATTTGTTTTTGCTATTATTTCGTTGTTGGCAGTAAATTAAATTCAGTTGAAAAATATGATTGTTAAATGCGAACTTTATAATTAAAATTCGAATCATTATTTTTTGCGTGGTTTTTCGTTTCTGTTAACTTTTCAATTTTGATTTTTCACTTGCAAAATAGTTTATTCAAGCGGTCGGCAGCATTTATAAAGGTGCGCATAATGTTCTCATAAATAGCATTTACAATGAAACGCATAGAGCGGAAATGTTCATGTTGCGAATGAAAAGGAGAATAATACCGAAATAACGATCGATTTTATTTTAATCAAACATTATGAAATATAATTACTACGAAATATAATTATGATTACATATTGGCAGTAGCTAAATTATGACTTTGTTACGTTTAATTAAAGTTAGCTTCAGATTCATCATTCCTTATCTGCCATCAAAAATGAGAGGCAGAAAGAAGGCGAGAGGTATATAACAATTTTGAAATAAAAGTTTGGCATCAAGCTTCGATAAAATGAGAACGCAAGACAGAGAGAGAGGAACTGAAAAAAAAGGAATTAATCAATTAAAAGTTGTTCGAGTCGAACTGTTCCATAACTGGTTATTAATTGATTTAAGTTCGGTTAAATTGATTTCATCGAATCCGACGTTGTTACAAAAATAAAGACGATTAATGAAAGAAATCTTTAAACGATTTCGTATAAGAATCGAAATTCACTCTCTCTATTTCCCGTAATCCTTCATATTAAGCATTTACCGTGTATTTCAGATCAAATACAATGCCTGTTGTTGTTTATTTTTTATATAATTTTTTCAAATTTGCCTTCGATGGACAACCACCAAGATTATCAACAGCCAAGATTGTCTTTATGGTAATCACGGGCTACCAACAATTATTCGAATTTTCACGAAGATGCAATTAAAAAGAAAACTTGCTTTTAATAACAGATGAACGAGTTTATTTCAAATTAGAAAAATGTTTGGGCACAACTTAGCAATCCTGTTTTTATTTGTAAAAGTTCTGAAACTTTTTGAGCAGATCATCTATAATTGTAATTATTGTTTTTCACCTAGAAACCAATTGCACGAAATAAGAAATCAATTGCTCAGTCGATTTAAATGAAAATGAATGCTTAATTTTTTTATTTTTGTTCGTGTATGTAGACTTTTGTGAACCAATGTAGATTGATCGAATAAAACAGATAGAGGAAACTACTATAAAGTCCGTATGCTCATAAATTTTTTTTATAATTCATACGTGTGTACATATGTAGGATGCCGGCCGGAATACCAGAATAAGAAATCCTCGAAAGAGTAACATTTCTATCGGGCCAAATAATAAATGATCCATATATTCCCTATCAGCTTTCTTTGTTTATTTATTTGCGGATCTAAGAATGTTTTAAATAAAAGTTTGCGCAACAGTTGCATACGAGTGGTAAGAAGGGAAAAGAAAAGCGAATTGACGGGACGAAGATGATGCGAATGTCGCCCGTTTCACGTTTGTTTTAACCCTCGACCGCATACATTCAAATAAAACGTTCATGCATCTAATAATAATAATATAATATGGTAAAGCCGTACATATACGTAGATTCATCTCTATCTATCTCTGATTTCGTTTGCCTTCTTACAAAGATGAAAGATATTGATATAAAATGAAGTTAGTCACATTATGCTGAGAGAAGCTACAGTTTCTTGTACGCACACCACTACACAACAGCATTTGTTTCCATTCTTCTTCTCTCATTCTTTTAATAGAGGAAAACCGTAGTCATATTTTTCACCGCTAACAATATCACTGTCGCAAACTGCCGCTGAAAATACTGCCGGCTACCATCTAACCGACAACAATGAATGATCACTGCCGTTGACAAGCGTCAGACGCTGTAGGATAAATACAAAATATATATTATATATAAATATAATTTTTTATATCTTTCTCTCCGGTAGAAAATGAGAGAGAAAGAGAGCGCGCGAAAGAGAAATAACAATAAAAAAATGAAGAGAAAATGAGATAGTTGTGTGGCTAGAAAAGAAGATACATATATATTTATTTATATAAGCCATCATATTTCCCATCCTTAATACTAATATCGCCCACACGTACTGGTAATATTTTAAACGATAGCGCACAGAGAAAAGGACTATCGGACGGATATATGGGATATGAATTTCAAGCAAAGTTTTCGGCGAGAGGGAAAAGGCAACAACAAAGGAGCGAGGCAGAAGGACGAGAGAAGCGAAAGAAATGGGAAACGGACACATGTACGGGGCCCCGAACAAAAAGATAATAATGCGATTCCATTTTGTGCAAATTGCATTAGACCATCCACTTTTCTTTTGTAACCATAAGCAGACATTAAAAAAAACAAACGAACACAAATGATGAAAACTAAAACGGCGAACAATGTGCAAAATAAAAATATTAACGTTTAAAAGTGCAAATAGGAGAGAATAAAGGATGTAACAATAGTAATAATAAATGGTACCGTTGAAAAGAAGGATACCTAACGCAAATAATAATACAGATGATGATGGTAATAATAACAGTATGTATATAAACAGGTCCTGACACATTGTCAGATGTGATTAATTGATGGGTTCTTTTTTTCGCAAACAAAAAGAATAAAAAATAAAAACAGTTTGCCGTTCTTTCGGTATCAAACGAATTATTCCTATCAGCACCCCACTACTGGTGCCCCATGTGCTCAACGCATCGACGAGAACAATACTACGGGGGTAATTTTGAAATAAGTCCACCTAGGAAGGAAAGAAGAATCATATCAACTGAGAAAAAAACTTTTGTTTGTCTTGCAAAATGTTCCCCCTAAGACATTCATTGCATATTTGTAAATAAATAGAGATCGCGAGCTGCAAACTTAGTATTAAAAGGTGGATGAGATCGTTCCAGTAAAGGCACAGTCCTTCCTAATATAATTGGCGTTTTAGTGTTGTTGCGCCCATTTTTCAGCAAATAAGTATTTGATTCGTCCTACAACAATCTGACAACATCTTTGGTTTAATTTTTAAATTGTCCTCGTATTTAGCAATAGCAAGAGATGGATGTAATCCCTATTTCTCATTCATCCACATGCACAAGAATAGAGCGAGTACATTAATATCTATAGGACTATACAGCGGTGGCACAATAACAATATTCAACAATATCCTGGCAAAAGAAAGGCGAAAAAAGCGTTGTCAATCAAAACTCTATTCAACGATGACAAATAATCCTTTCTGTGTTCTCCGTTATTCGTGAGTTGATGCATTCAAGTCCTTTCGCTCGCTCACGTCCCATCGTATCGTTTATTAATTAATTTGAGCATTTGACACATTGATTCTATTGATTTAAATGGAAATTAAGGCAACAAAAAGTCCCCCGCGTTTAAACAGGTTGCAACAGTATTTTCATCAGAAAATACCGATTCTGAATGAAAAAGTGTGTATTATTATTATCTTGTTATTGTCGTTGATGTCGATATTGTGCTTATTGCTTATTTTCTATGCTCCCTGTTCATATTATAGTAAATAAATTGACTTTATCTAGTCATAGTGCATGTATATATGAGGCATTTTATCATTTCTGTCATGTAAGCCACAAATTGATCGATTATACTTTCGTCTCTTTCTCTCAAACCGTCCCTGCTGCGGCTTTATCTCCACCGTTGCTTTTACTTGTGTTTCCCAAAGGAATCTGTCTTAATAATCATGGTCCACGTCGTGGTTTACTTTTTATTGTGCATCACTTCTTATTTATAAACCAAAATTATATGTATAATATTATTATTAATATTCAATAAATCCTCGCAAGTTTAACTAATAATCTTGATCTATATCCCACAGGTTTTCCAATAAGGTAACAAGTTTTTAAAACGTATCGATTAAATCATTTAATAATTGTCAATTGCCGATTAATCGCATTTAAATTAAGCAAATTCCACTTGCTAATGTACATGCTACACCATCTATGAAAGCGTCGCGGTAATCTAGGCGAAAACTGAAAGCAGGAGTTTTCCAATTTTCCTGGAACCGCACCAGGTTTATAGCAGCGTAAAGATTTCGTTATTTTAAAAGATGATAGTTTGAATTGAATTGCATATTGCAAACCACAAATGGGAAAACGTTCGCCCAAAATAACTGTTTTAAACTGTAATAATGATTTCCCAAATCAATGGTTTATTGATAACAGATCAATAACTTATTGATATCGATTGGTGTTACGTTCACAATCATTTGCCAGTTTTAATTAATTGATAAAAATTATTACTGACGTATGCGAGAAACAACAAGAAGAACCTGCACGATACCAGCATGAGTCGTAATTACGATTTGGCTCCTGGTTTTGACGTCGTAATATCACGCCTACGCATGTCTCTAGAGCATCAATTCACGTGCTTCTTCTAAATCATCCGTTCCCCGTCATGTAATAAATATTAAAATGTCTTTCTCGTCCAATTATAAAAAAAATAATATTTTAATTGGAGATTTTCATATCAAAATCGTACGACGGACTGATTATTTTTATCATATTGCATATCCGCCGGATTTCAAAATGAAAAGCTTTCATATTTCTTCGCTATCCAGCCACGCTACACTTATCCTTTACTCGAACGATTAGTTTTATTAAGGGCAAAAGGATCTAAATCGAAATAGAGAAAATCAAAAAGGCGAAACTCGTACAATGTGGGGCTGCCCTACGAGTAGAAAAGGAAAAAAGAGCGAGCGAAATGAAGAAGGACAGAAGAGCAAGCGCAAAATAGTTTGATAATATTCGTCCTGCGTATTCCTATAAGCTCATATCGATTACCGAGCAGGGAGCTGCCGACAGCCATCTTGTGCTTTTCGGGCTTTCCACGGCGGAAAAGCTCTCTCGCGGTTTTCCACACACACACACACACGCATTCTGCGAACGACGCGAAATCAATTCTTTGGGTGCCGTCAAATCGAACGCATTCGAAACGAAAGTAATCGGTTTGCTAAATTGATTCAAATCCAATTCATTTCCTTTGTTTGATTTTTATTTTCTCGCCTGAAAACGCAGCGGAGAAAACGATGTGCTACGAATCCTGAGTCCAGAACTGTCATCATCATCATCATCATACGCTCTTCAACTAATTAATCGTCTTTTGTTGATTTGAATAAAATTGTAAGTAAGCGACTAAAATGATTTTGTTGTTCGGTTAGAGATTAGTTCACAACAAATATAGGTTTTTTCTCTTATCATTGGGAATCAACCGTTTGTATTGCATTATCCTAATGCGGCTATTAAATTATATAACAACAATTTAAGCGTTGAAACAATTGCTCTGGCGTCGTTAATATTGGCGAAAGGTCAAACTAAAAGCAGAAAATGGTAATTAATGCAGAACCTTATCAATAAATTATGCAAATATTTACTCGCACGGGATGAGTGTCAGTTCTTTATTTTCGCAACTGGAAAAGGGCATTTTAAAAGTCATACGTTCGTCACGTTGTCCTTTTAAAACAGCGATATACGCAGTTTCTTTCCAATTTAACAATTTAAAGATGTAAAATTATAGTTATTTCCAGGACAGCGGCGAAAGATTAATGAACTGATTGTGTTATCGAGCGACCCTATAGAATACATAATAAGAAAATTGCCTTTAGAAGGGAAAAATTCTTTTATTGGGGAGTGAGTTAGACCCTTTCTCTAGTCAATACAAACTTATTTGATAAGACTTTTTTTTTTAATTTCTCAATATTTTCGACTTAGTGTGCGGAATCTTTAATTGAACGAGGAGAAAACGGCGAAAGCGTATTTGATTACATTTGCAAGGATGAAAACAAACGCCCTAGACTTGTAGTGCGTACGTACTTAATAAACGTGTGGGCGAGTAGATTGCGTGGTAATGGATATGAAGTCGAAGACGCGATAGGCAACGGGAATCGCTATAAATTCCGTGCGAAGAAGCGAGTGAATCCCGTGCGCTAAATTGCGAGGCACGCAGTGAAGAAATAAATAAGCGGCAGAGAACGACCGGCTAGCAATAGCAGTCTTATTTGCTGACCATTGTTCGAACCAAATAATAATCAACGTTAATTGCTTATTAGCTTTCGTTCATCCAATCTTCTTATATTGTCGACCTCGTCTTCTTACTCCTAAAAGCGTCACGTCTCCAATTAAACCCATTCATTCTCCGCATCAATCGGTCCACGCACACTAGCTAATCGTTTGTGTTTGAATTAATTCCTTAGAGCTAAAACAGGAAGAACAGAAGGAGGAGGATCGTAATGGCGCCGTCTTTGTCACAAATAGTCAAGCAGGACAATTCGAGCAAAGAAATCATACCGCCGCCACCGACCAGCCCGCTGTCGGTCATCAATTTGCCAGATGAGAAACTTGATAACGTAGTACCGCCGCCCTCTGCGTCCGTTCTGGAGGCTGCTGCTGCCGGTGGCGGCGAAGAAAGTGTCGCCAGTAATGTCGCGAGCAATGTCGGAAGTAACGTCGCAAGTAACGTCGCAAACAACGTCGCGGAAACTAATGTACAGCAAGTCGTTTCAAAATCTACCGAAGCAGGTACGCAACATTTTAATTACGAACTTTTAATATAGCCAATCGGCACCGGTGAGACTCAAGTTTATTCGTTTATTTCAAACTGAAAAACTTTAGGGACCTTTGAGATTTCTAGTTTCGTCGGTAATGAAACTTCTTTGTGTTTGTGTTGAAGCAGTAAGAACCGTCGGAGAAGAAAGATTTAAAATGTTGTCCAAGTGTCGAATCGAGATAATTGTTATTCTGCTATTGTAGGAAAAGCTATAAGTGAAAACATAATGAGTTCGACAACGACAACGATGGCCCCGTCGACGACCACCACGGAGAACATCTTAAAGGAAACGTACGAGCGGACCGTGGAGAAGGCCGAAGACATGGGCATACCTAAATGGGGCACTATATCGATTTTAATAGGTAGGAGCAAAAAATGCTAGCATTTTCGAACAAGGCATTTCTAATGCGATCGAACCGCGTCTTTTGTTTACAGTCATCGCTCTACTGATACTCGGCATATGCTTCTGCTGTATAAGACGGTGCTTTAGGAAACGAAGAGCCAAAGATGGCAAGAAGGGCATGAAAGGGGTGGATCTGAAGTCCGTCCAATTGTTGGGTTCTTCCTACAAGGAAAAAGTTCGAATTTTAGGTTTCCTTAATTTTATTGAAACTCATTCATCGATCGTTACAGGTGCAACCGGATATGGATGAATTAACGGAGAATGCCGAAGAACCGGACGAAGGGGAGAAACCGGAAGTTCAAAAACTTGGTAAACTCCAGTACAAGGTGAGCGAATTTTCGATTGTCCACTCTTTCCTTACAGTTTTATTACTGACGAACTAAATTGCTCTCTTGCAGCTCGAGTACGATTTCAATCAGAACAGTTTATCCGTGACGGTCATACAAGCGGAGGAATTGCCGGCTTTAGATATGGGCGGTACGAGCGATCCCTATGTTAAAGTTTATTTGTTGCCCGATAAAAAGAAGAAATTCGAGACCAAAGTCCATAGGAAAACTTTGAATCCGGTCTTCAACGAGACGTTCGTTTTCAAGGTATTCGTTCAATTCGTCTTCCACCCAAATTTGCGTTAAATTAATCAATTATTAATATTTCTCTTACATTCTCTTCTTGTTCCCAATCGTATTAGCAAATGCCGTACGCCGATGCGATGAACAAAACGCTCGTTTTCGCAATATTCGATTTCGATCGTTTCTCGAAACACGACCAAATCGGCGAAGTGAAGGTGCCACTTTGCCAAATCGATCTGGCTCAGACTATCGAGGAATGGCGCGAATTGCAAAGTGTCGAAGGCGAAGGTGGTCAGGTGATATCACAATTAATTCGTTTTACCTTTCGATTGATTGGATTGACTGTGAGAGCGAGAAAAACTAAAATGTTTCTTTTCTCTTATTTATCGATTCAATTACGATTATCAAATTCATTCGATGAAATGACAACGGTGCGGTCTTTGCTGCTTCTCAGTGGAATAATGACCAGCAAAAGAAAATAGTGAAATGACGAAATACGAATTTCTTACACCCAGTTCGGACCATTGGATGCTTGCACACGAATTTGCATTGATATTATTATTAAACAAGCACAAATTGATTGACTTTCGTTCTATTGCCCTTTAGTTTGGTTCTTGACTTTTTCTTTAAATGCAATCAGCTTTTGGAAGGAAATCATTTGAGATTTGAGCGCAAACCTTTTTGTTACTATAAACCAAATTGAAATCATTCCATTAACGACATTGCACGTACTAAATCAATTATTTGCCGATCAACTTACTTTTAGCGATTAACGGAATGATCGTCGATTTGAATTCTAACTTGATATTTGTAAGTAATTTTATTACACATAATAGTTTGCCAAAAATATGGATTTTCTTTGATCAGTTCTTGATGCGATACGGATGATAAAGTGAGAGGCATGTAGTTCTTTTTTCCAGGACGATCAACGCCGGAACGAAGCGAAACTTGATCGTGACTATCACACACAACTCAAAGAAAATAGTTTTTCCTACTTTTCTTTTAGTTTGGTTGCATAAATTTTCTAAATACACTTTCCTCTTTATATACGTCATATAAAAAAATATAAATCTTGCGAGATCTTTCTACTTTTTTCTTTTCTTGAAGAGAGAATGTATAGGCGATGATAGGAAATCAATCTACATCATTTTACAACAACAACAACAACAACATCAAATAACAACAACTAACAAGTTTTTTTGGATTCTGTATTGACGTAAAATTGTTTTTTCTCTTTTTCCCTAATTTCTCTGCTCTGCTTTTTGGTATGGCTGTGCTGTGGTTGTGCCGGCCGTGCGCGCATGCATGACTGCTTCAAATACAAACAAATAATATCAAATTCACGTAAGTATTGTTATTTTTTTCTTGAAACCCTCTCGTTTCCATTTACTTAATATTGAAACTGATTCAAATACAAATAACAATTTCGCATTTTGTATAAACCTTAATCGATGAGAATTTTCGGTAATTCGTACGCGAAAGAAGGAGAGCTCAAAAAGTATTCAAAAGAATCAAAATGTGTCATAAAGCGATTGATTGGAGAGATTTCCTTTGTCGCGTGCGATTTATTAGTATTTATGAACACGATGCACACCATTCTTTATAAAGAATTTACTATCATCTCACTGAATTGCTGCAACATTCAAAAGAGTTTTATAAAAGTTAGTTAAGAATCGTGAGTTTATTCAATTTGATACGAGAAAGTCAACTCTTAATATTTTTCTCTTCTATTTTGAGATAGCTTTTATAAACCTCTTTCTACATACCCGAACGTTTAATTACACCAGCAGGATACGAGAAAGAGGAGTGTAATTGAACATTTACAAAAGCGTTCAAGTCCTTACTATCCTTATTCTATTCTTTTTCTCTAATTAATTTTTACGTACTTTAAATTAATTGTTAATTAATTTATTCGCAATTATTTTGTTGTCACAGCAAATAATTGATTTCCACTAATTTTTCTGAATTCTAATTGTAAAAAAGCATTCTCTATTTAATTTGATTTGCCCTTTTTGTTGATTGTATTAAGAAACCCGTTTATTAATCATTTTATTAACCATAATTTTTTTCATAAACTTTTCCCTTTCGCATTTGCATGTTTCCTTTTTGTTGGCATCTGCATTTGGCTGGTGACTGTAATTTTTTTATAACTAACTGATTATTGAAAACGTTTACGAATCAAAAGATGTATGTACGTGTTTTAATAATCTCATTCATTAATGGTATCAATTTTCAATTGAAATTTATCTCTCTTTTTGCGGAAACATGTGCATATAATTTAACAAAGATTTTTCCTTCTTTAATTGTTTGAGAAACGTTAGAATTCTTAGTCACATTTTATTAGCATTTGCAAAAAGAAAACAATTTAAATAAAATTCAAATTAATCAGTACAAAAGCTCAACCTATTTAACTACAATTGGGATCTGTTTGTTTGTTACTTTTATTCAATTCCTTCATCGCATAATTTATTTACTTTTTTTCAATTTCTCATTACCTTTTTGCAAAATTTAGTTTTTTTAACTTAAATTAAATGTAAAATTAATTTGTTTCTTACATTTTGTACAAAATATTCGTCCCAATCGTTATTTCATTTATATTAAATAATCATTATCCAATACAACCCCATCAATTTAATTAAACTCCGTTTTAATTATTAGCATGCCAGCACCATAGTTAGAATTTTTTATTATATTTCAAGGCACAGTACATGAAAGTAAAAATATATTTTTTAATTATCTAATTAATTCATTCTTTGTTAGCTGTTTGTTACTACTACTACTACTAAATACTATTTTTTACGAGACTTTATTATTCTTATATATACATACTTCTTGTTACTGAAAATTATTATAAATTAATATAATAATTGGGGGAGAGAGACCAAGACCAAGATACTAACTTGTTATGAGAAAGGTATTTTCTTTCTTTTATTATTTCTAACGTAACGATTCTCTTTGCATTTGATTGATTAATTAAGTTTTATTTTCAATTAAATTATTACTATTTTGAAATCGATTAGAATGATTATTATTAGAATTTTCTTCATTATTATACACAATTATTACACTATTTTAATAGATGAGATATTAATTATGAACGAATTAGTTCTAGATTAGTACTTTTTCTTTTCTTTATCTTATAATATAGATCAGTTCCTAGCTTTTAATAATTAATTCTGTACTGTGTTAGATGAACGAACTTAAATTTTATTAAAAATGTTTGTTCCCTTTCAACGAACATAAAACAATATTTATAAAGACAAGCTGGTTTGAGCTGGGTGTTTTAGTTTTCTAATTGTTTATTCCTTCATTCGGTACTTATTTATTGTTTTTTGATTTTGATCGATGACTAACGTTTCCTTCGCCACAATTACGAATTAATTAATTTCACTTTGATGATTAAACGTAGAATTTATATAAAAAACCAAACATCAATTAATGATAATTATTAATTGAAATTTATAGAATTTAGCAACAAATTATGTAAAGTGAGTACGGATTCGTCATAACGAGGATCAAAATTCATTTCTCGATCGACCATTAAAAGAGCTTTTTGCGCTATTCCCATCTTACCTTTAATTTGGCATACAAACGAAATGATGAATTCATAGGATTCCTCACTCGAAATCAATTCAGCATTGGCGAGAATCCCTGAAACGTTGTTGATCAATTGAAAAACTTCTATTTGATTTTCTGTTAGAAGATTCTGTTTCACGATTCTTGCCAATCTTATTTGGCTTTTTGTACCCTAAACAAACGAAACAACAAATTCCGGCTTCATATCAATTTTTTATTTGTTTAATTTAATTTTAATGAGAATTGATTGTGGAATCATAGGGTAAATATGTGCTTTATAGATCAAACCACCAACCCTTTACCTAATTATAAAGTTAATGTTAAATGTGTCCCTTATAATAATTTGTTATACTAAACAATTTATTTATTTTCGATGTTGTGTAACCATCATTTATTTCATTCCATTTTTCAGTAACGTGATTTAATCGAAAGGAAGGCCTGTTTGTTTCTCATTTTAGTTGCCCAACCATTTGACCCTTAGTTTTACATCGTCCAAGAACCTGGTTTAATGTTACTGTAACTCCAAATTATAATTTTTACTGTGTTTTACTTTCTACTTTTATCTCTTTTCTTTTAAGTATGAGAATATTCACACTTCTTTTTTATCTACGTTTTACCTATATTATTGATTTGTTTTACTAATCAATTATTGTTTTTAATTAATATGTGAGTGGAGCTTGACCACACTATTCTCTGATTGCGCATGCATAGATTATATTGTTAATTACTTAAATGAGAATATTATGACATTTTAATTCCGGCGTGATTCTTTTTTTGTCTAATTAATCGTTATATTTCACACACACACACACAACTGTGTTAAATGTTTTTAACAATTTTATTTAGATGTTTTTACATTATTATCCAACATTTTACATTAATGTGTACCCTCTTCAATTTAAAATTATTTAACATTCACTCGATCCTTCTAAATGTTTTAAATGTCTACAGAAAACAAAATCTATGGAAGTTAACAAATTGCATCGCAAGCAAGATTAATGTGATTAAGCTTAAATTTCGATTAATTATTTATTCGTTATCATTATTATTGTTTCGAAAAGAAATTCAATTAATCATGAACGGTTTGCATCAATCAATCATCCGCAAAAATCTTACAGGAAAACAAGTTAGGAGACATTTGCTTCTCGTTGCGGTACGTACCGACCGCTGGTAAATTAACCGTTGTCATCTTGGAGGCGAAGAACTTGAAAAAGATGGACGTTGGCGGTTTGTCTGGTTAGTAAACTAAGAAAAATTAAACAAGGGTAATTTAGAAAAAAATCTACTAAATACTAAAAGGAGAGGCAACAAAACTTTATTCTCAACACTAACACACTTTTCAGCCATCCATTAAGGAAACGTCCTTGTGGAAGCTCAGCAAAATAATTATCCTTCGGCTGATTCAAATCTTTTTTTCCAATAAGATATTTTTGTAGTTTTTCATAAAAAGAAGTCTCTAGGTGCTAAATCGGGATTTAACAACGGATAACGTAACTCAGGTAATACAATTTAGTTCTCGATAACATCATCAAGTGGACGCGCTTTATGAACTTTATAACTGTCGTGCGACAACTTTTAGTTTTATTTCGCCCGTTTTCCAGCGAATAAATGACGATCGTTTGTCTCTTCTTTCGTAACCGCGTGGATTTCTTTCCGAATTGCCCCCGGAAATTGTTAATCGATTGCTTTGCTCAGTTTGCTTTCTAATCGATTTACAGATCCGTACGTTAAGATTGCCCTAATGCAAAACGGTAAAAGATTGAAGAAGAAGAAGACCAGCATCAAGAAGTGCACATTGAATCCGTACTATAACGAATCGTTCACGTTCGAAGTGCCGTTCGAACAGATTCAGGTGACACAAAAATGATCGTGAATTTGTGTGATTCGTCTCGTTCGAACCGTCAATTAATTTTTACAGAAAGTTAATCTGGTAATAACCGTCGTCGATTACGATAGAATCGGTACGTCGGAACCGATAGGTAAAGTCGTCCTCGGCTATAATGCCAGCGGTACTGAATTGCGTCACTGGTCCGACATGCTCGCATCGCCACGTCGGCCCATCGCGCAATGGCACACGTTAAAGGATCCGGAAGATGAAAAGAAAGACTAAATCGATTAATTATTAACATTGTTTCACAACAGTTGCAGTTTTAATCGTTCGATCAGGTAAATGTTAACACGTTCAAATTGATTCGATTATTAGAGTAGGTGATAGGCAATATTTTGAACAATTTAAAAGTATTAAGTTGAGGAATAAGTTCACCGCGGTTTCTAATTACTATCCTTTATTGACAATTACGTAAATTATAATCACATATTTATAAAATATGTCTTCTCAGACATTGTCTTCTCCAACCATATGCGTCTTTCAATTTACGAGAACGACGAAGAATTAAAAAGTTGGTAAACATCTTCAGCAGTTATTCCGGCTATTGGCATAATCTCTGTACATGCCGCAATTGCACCGAAAGACTTTCGCATTTACTAAACAACGGCATAGGTGGAAATAAACGAAAGTTAAAAAATCGTTTTGCTACGCGATGGTCCATTTCAGGGGTCCGATTTCCTCCGAAATGGCGGAGTGGTTGAAAATATGTCGAAGACTGAAAAGACGTATTTCGTAACAATTTACGTAATTTTCAATGAAACATATTTATTATAATCCACCCACCTGCTTTAATACTTCTTTAAGATCCACCCTTAATGGTTTGTTTTTAACAATTTTGCAGATGTTGCTTAAACGATTTATATCTCCCTTTAGCATGAAGATTATACAACATTAACATGTAATTTATTTCCATAATAATTATAAAGAAAAATGATGAATAGGTATAAATCTCTGCATAAATAAATACAAATTAAATCACTAATACCGTCAGAAAACAAAAAAAAATCTATATGCTCTCAATGTGAATTTGTATGAACCGTAAGTGTTAATCCACCACCGAAAGAAAAATCTACCCAATTGAATTTTTATTTCTTTTTCAAAATCAATGAGTACTTATAAAATGAAATAAAATCAGAAGAGAAAATGTTACTCAATTAATTTTTGCTTTAGTTCAGATATTGCAAAGTAGAATGAAATGAACCCATAACTAATGATAACAACAAAATGCGATTCTTATGAATCAGGTAGAATGTAGTGAAACTGAAAAATATTTAATATTATAATTATAAATTGAAGAAAAAAATATATTAAATAAATTATCAATGACATAAATAAATTATTCTAGCTACTAAAGCATGCCTTCAACGATTGAAAAGTAAATTAATAAAGTGTTATAAATAAAAATTTTTAAAATAAAAAGAATCAAACCTATTTTATTTAATCAATTTTTTAGTAATATTAGCAAAACTAACAAGACAAATGAAAACTTGAGGAAACATTATTAGCGAAACATGATTTAGTAAAGAAATGCAAATTTTTGTAAATAACGAATCTTCCAATTCTATAACTTTTTATTTTTGCTTGTTTTATTGTACCGTTATCAAAATTGATTATAATTAATCAATACATACTTACTTAAATGAGTATTTAATAATGAAATAGATAGAGTACCTTTTTTTGTATAATGTACATTTAAAAAAAAGGTCATATCGTCAAAGTAATTGTGTGAGAATAAAAGCAGTAAATAATAAATGAGAAGAAAAAATCCTTAGAGGAGTAGAACAGAAATGACAATAGAATTAAAATTAAAGACAGCATAAGGTAAATTAATGCGTAGAATTATTGAATATTTAAGAAGTCCTATTAAAATGCATAAAGAGATGACGAAAAAGGAAATTGCAAAGCATAATAAATTTGTATAAATAATGACAGTAATTCAAACAATAAAGTTCTATCTGAGAACTGAAAATCATTTTAAATTCAATTGATAAAACAACTCCCAATCTAATTCATCAATTGAATTTTCAATGGAAAATATGATTGGAAACGGATTAATAAGAAAAAGCTTTGTTACGAGATTCCGTTTGTTTTCGTTTTCGAATCAGATATAACAAACTAAAATCCAAAAAAAGCAAATTTTATATTGTTACGGTGGTCCTTCCCTAAGACTAAAAGAAAACAAATAATAATTAGTTATGTAGTTGTGGATAATGTTAGCAATTAACAATGAGAATGATAGGTACTTTTTTCACTGTTATTGGGTCGGACACGTTGCTTATTTATTATTACAAAAATTTAATGTAATGTAAACTCGTTGATTATTACTTACTATAATAATAATATTAAATGGAAACACATACTAATAATAATCTACCTTTTTGTTTATCATTCAAAATTTTCATTTTGATTGCCAAAAGAGAAATATTATGTATTTGAATAAGTGTGTATATATACATGCATATGCATAAGAACTATAAATACTGTTTAAAGAAAATGAAATATAATAAAGAGATGTTGTGTAAAATAATACATATTAATGAAAAAAAAATGGCAAATTGTAGTAAAGAAAAGTAATATAAAAATTGGTTCCCCAAAAATTAATAACGATATAATTAAATATACTAAAAACCGTGCCCCTATGAAAAATCTCCCTTCTTATATAGAATATGTATATCTCACTTAATGGGCCCAATGTTACCACGAAGAAAGTAAAAGAACTTACAAAAATAAATGAAAGAACCGTTAATCACCATAAAAAGATAATAACACGAATGTTATTTAATATTAATACATTGTTATCTCTTTGATTTTTAATTAAAACTTTAGGAACAATCAAATAAGATTCATTTTAATTGTAAAAGATTAAATGACTCTGTGCAACAAATAGAAAGAAACATGCACTTACTAATTAAAGTACCGGCTTTTACGGCAATATATTATAGAAAATGTGAAATAGAGATCATTGTATAATGTATTATTCATATTAAAATATTGAGATTTTAGTTATCTATTAAAAACATTCGATTTAAGTGAGGCTTAAGAGTAAAAAAATAATAAAGAGATTATTAGCACCATTAAAAAGTCCCCTTTAATACCAAAACAAAAAGGAAAAAACGTATATTAGTTGAATTAATAAATGTTTGAGTAAAACTTTAATATAAATGAATACTATCATTTATTAATTGATAATTTAATATTGTTATGTAATCTTAAAGTATGAAACTAATCAATCATATCATTAATTGAATCATCAATTGGTTACTTACATTTTATTGAGAGTATTTATAGTACCTTAAATGGTATTATATGTTCAATTTTCCTTCTTACTGTTTTGTCATATTTAGAATGATTTTTACATTATCATGTATTGACGAAAATCACATAATTTAAAATGTAAAAAAATAATAAATAAAAAGCAGTATGAACATAAATGAATTATTTTTTTGCCATGATTCTTTTTTTGTTTATTTGCATTTTTCTTTGTAAATATGTCACTTAAAAAGTAATTAAACTTTAATTATGAAGGTAGAATAAAATAAACCATAATTTTTAAAAAATTTATTATTAGTCATCAAAGTTATTCTTGTTCAACAACAGTTGTTTTTTCAGATACATATAAACCATCCAAGAATTTACGGATATCCTTATTCTTTACCATTGTTGATTGTTGTATTAATGCTGCTGATCTTGATACATCTTCTAAAGAATTGCCCTCAATGACTAATTCATCCTTTTGTTTGCTTGAATTCTTCACTGTAACCCCTGATGCCATTTTTACTCTACGAATATATTTCTCTCCCAAGAAATTTCTAATTTCAATTACAGAATCACTTTCTGTAGTAACACAGTTGATGGGAAAGTGAGCATATACAGCACGCATTCTATACTGATATCCCAATGTCACACCTTTTAACATATTTTGGACATGTGAGCATACTGTACGTACTGCAGCCAATTCCTTTTTGGTTCCAAACCATTTCTCCACTTTCAATGTTCTTGGATTAATCATCCTGATGTCTAAAGCAAGATGTTTAAAAGAACGTTTCAATACACCTCTTGGTCCCTTCACTGTAATTACACGTGAATTCGCCGTCACTGTGATACCTTTTGGTATCTTTACAGTTTGATGGGTGTTTATTTGCTTCATCTTGCCTAAAAAGAGACAAATATTAGTAATGCATATAAGAAAAAAGTACAACCTTAATATAACAATGTTATTGTCTTAACGTTAACGACATAACCTGTATATGGATGTAAACATAAAGGAATGTTTTGCAGAAATTAATACCATAAAATGAAATTAAAGGCACTTACTACGAAATAATAATTTTATACGATCGTTAACACTATTTAATAATAAGGATGATTATAGATTTCTTAATTTATAAATTAGAACATACCTTACACGCTGACGTCCCGAAGCTGAAAAGGATGCTTAATATTAATGCCGATAGGGGAAAATGTTGTGTAGGCGCGCTTTTTAAAACGAATTACGGAATAAACTGAAAGTTTTATTAAAACATATTTATTACATAAAAAATTATTTATATCGTCGCAGTATTATTATTATTTTAATAATGGGCATTCCAATTTAATTATTACGCGAAACAAAAACTAATTGAAATAAGCGCTTCTGAAAGTTCCTTAAAAATTAAACTGAAAAAATTTCTATAAGCACTTTAAAGTCATGATGACCAGTTGGATATAAGATATTTTAAATGATTATGTACAGCCTTAATCCTCAAACAGTTCACAATTATTTAAGTACATTACGTACAATTCTGTGCGCATATATTCAAAGGCGTAATAGGAATAGTGTTAAAATATAACAATAAATACTATATGCTGAAAATATATGCACAATGACTAGATATTTGATATAAAATCGCATGATGGCCTTAACTGACATCACGTAAATTACAACAATTACAGTTTTACTTACATAATTACATAGTTTCGTTTTCTTCATTAATTTTTATACATTCTTTGGAAAATATTATATTAGAAGAGATGGAATGTCTATTCTTATTAGCGAAATATTTACAAAACTTAAACTTATACATATTGAAAGTTTTCCTTATTTCTAAGTAACGGCTGATGCTCTATAGTCTTCTCTAAATCAAAGCTAGTCATCCAATCTTTTACTTGAGGTAGGAATAAACCAAAGCAATGGCATTCAAAGAATTCGATTAGGTTCATTAAAATTCCTTTAGAAAACGGACTCTTGCCTTTATTACTAATAAAATGACCGTATCGGCCCCTATTCATCCTTTCGTTAGCCGTCATGCCCAAACAAGATATCTAAAAGACAATTGAATCTTAGGTCTGATACAACATAAAATTCAGAAGAAATTAATACCTGATATATCTGACATATCAATAACATTGTGACCCAAGCTAAATGCAGTAAACCATTTGCAGTGACCCATGCCACCCATGGATCACATTGTGCAATGCCAAGTACAACATTCCAAAAGCCATCTGATGTTGATGATATATGGCATGATTCTTCGTGTTGCCAAAATTGCATTGAACCATAAATCAGTTGACTACACATAATAACTAACGAGGCCAAAAATCCTATAAAATGCTTGTGATTCTTAGCTCCTAAGAAATAAACATACAATCATCATTAATAGTGATACAACATGTTGCTGGACCTATAATGATAATATACCAATGCAATTCGCTACCCATGGACAATGATGGTCAAATCTTGCTACACAATGATTACAAACAGAGCAATGCTTTGATCTGAGTGGCCTTCTAACCAGGCAAGTGGAGCAAAACGTCGAAGGTTCGAAACCACCAGGTCCACGTTCAGCTAATTCAATTATCGTCTGAAATTACAAAAAAGTAACTATTAATACATCGTTTTAAAGACATTACTCTTACTCTAAATCTCATTTCTTGTGTAGTCGCTATAATGCCAGCATCTCCAAGCCATGATTTTAGGAAGCAGTACCATAGGAAGCAACTACTGACAACAAATATAAAAATCATCATTAACGATATGTGCGGCATCAAATATATAAGCCAAGTAAAGTACATCCATATTTTCGTCGATAGATAAATACTTAGTGGTAGTAAAGCCATTAGACGATCGTCATATAAAATTTGTCCAGCATAATTCAATATAATATAAAGACAGAGTAACAAAAATATTTTGATCAAAATGATTAAATTTGCACCTAGTATCATTCCCGCCGAATAAAATGCAATAAAAGGTGTCCCTATCATGCACCACCAACGCACCCTCTGAAAAAAATATTCCAGAAAATAATTTAATTTTTTGCAAAAAGTAATAATAATACCTTATCCTGAGTAAACTTAATTATAAAATTTCTGGACCTTGAAGTAGCAACTGCATCCTTCACTTTCTCAGCTACCTTAGGTGCTATCCATACTGAATTTACATGTGATTGTAATAGTGATAATGGAGTATCACCTCTGTGATTTGGAATATTCAAATTTGCTTGTCCCTAGAAAAAGGTGTAACCATTGTAACCTGCAATCTATTTATCACATTTAAGTCTTACATGCAGTATTAGTGTTGATATTGCAGTCGAATTTCTAGCCAATATAGCCCAATGTAATGCTGTGTTTCCTTGTGTGGGATCTGCCAAACTTGTATTAGCACCAAGTGTTAATAATAATCTAGTTGGATCCAAAGAGCACACTTTCCAACATGCCCACATTAAAGGAGTCATTCCTCCTCTGTCTGCTAGATCTGGACTAACGCCTCTGGCAATGAAATAAGCTACCAATGCTGTGTGTCCAAATTGTGCAGCTAAATGTATACAAGAACATCCTTCTGCATCTCTTAGTGTTGGATCAGCACCAGCATTCATAACAATAACTACAGCATCTAAATGTCCTTGTCTAGTGGCCCAATGCAAAGGTGTTGCATTTAATTCACCACCAACAGCATCTACTTCAGCACCCTTATCTATTAAATACTTTATGATATCCTTTCTGTTATTAATAGCAGCCCAATGTAATAAGGTAACTGTTTCACTGTCCCTTTGATTGACATTATATCCAGCATCCACCAATTCTTTAACGCGCAGAAATGCACCATACTAAAAGCGTTTTAAAGAAATAATTTCGGTATCAAATGAAAAGTATTTAACAATAATATACCTGTGTTGCTTTGACAATATCAAAACCACTGTAATCATGTTCTATTGCAGGTATTGCGGGTTCCCTCGAAATTAAACTGTGACATTCTCTGTCGGTTTCGACGCATCCACCTGTAGAAGCGGCTGCAGCACAAGAATTTTTATACATTTCTCGCGTTAAAGCTTATAATTCGTTCATCAATCCAATTTAATGTAGGTTAACAAATCAGACAAATTTGACCTTATGAAAATAATCGAACTCGTAAGTTTGTAACTAAATCGATGCCTACATTGCAGCCATAAAATCACCTTTAGTGAAATTCAGGTTTTCAAGTTGCAGACATTAAAGCGTAAAAATTCGGTTTTGACAATCTTTATTTATATTATTTGGCGGTTTTCTTGTTGTAAGTGTTCGTTAAATTCCTTCAAATAAATTAATATTTCCTTCACATTTATTACTTTTGTGTAATTTTCTTGAAGTTCATCAATATGTTGAAAAGAAAAAACGATTCGCCGAGTTCCTCAAAATTTGTTCAACTTAAAAGATTTAAGTAAGTATAATTTTATGTTATCAATACTATTTTTAATATCATTAATTCCTTAAGGGAAGACGATATAAGCAGGCCACCGGTAACTCTATTGGATTCAAAGAAAGATGTATTAATATTTCAACAAATAGAATTTGAACATTACATAGGTGAACCTGACAAACGTATGCCTGGAGCTCAGACAGGCAAGGTTCCCATAATGAGAAGCTTTGGTGTTACCAAGGAAGGCAACAGTGTTTGTTGCCACATACATGGCTTTTCACCATATTTTTATATATCCATACCTGATACTTTTACAAGTAATGATTGTGAAGAATTTAAGGTACATTTGTTTGTTATAAAATAATTTACTAATGCTGATTGAATTAACATTTATAGAATAAGTTAAACAACAGTGTATTGGCTGACTCCAGATCCAGAAATGATAACACACCAGAAACTGTACTGAAGGTGGAGATTTTATGGAGAAAATCACTTGTAGGATACCAGGGTGAAGAGAATACAAAATTTTTAAAAATAACTATGGCATTACCAAAATTCATTGCTCCTGCAAAAAGATTACTAGAATCAACTACTGTATATGAGCCACTGAAACATTATGATATTCTAGTTTTTGAATCAAATGTGGATATAGAAACAAGATTCATGGTTGATCTAAGAGTAATGGGCTGTTGTTGGATAGAATTATATGCTGGTAAATGGTATGAAAGAAATGAGGATAATAAGGCATCAAGATGTCAAATAGAAGTAGATGTTTCCTGGTGTAATTTCAAGCCACAACTGCCAGAAAATGAATGGGCAACAGTGGCACCATTCCGTATCTTAAGTTTTGATATTGAATGTGCTGGTAGAAAGGGAATATTCCCTGAGCCTGATGTGGATCCTATTATTCAAATAGCGAATATTGTCAAATTACACGGATCTAAGGAGTACGTTTGCCGAAACGTTTTTACCTTGAACACGTGCGCCGCTCTTGCAGATGCAAAGGTATATACTGCTTTACAATAATTGCCTATTATTCAAAAATAATTGTCTTTGATTAAGGTTTATTCATTCGAAAATGAAGCCGAACTTTTGGACAGTTGGGCCGAATTCGTACGTACCGTCGATCCCGATTTGTTGAGCGGCTATAACATTAACAATTTCGATATGGGATATTTATTGGATAGAGCCAAACATTTGAAATTAAAAAATTTCGATTATTTGGGTCGGATTAAAACCATACGATCCGTTGTTAAAGAAGTAATCAATCAAACAAAAGTTGGACGTAGAACGTTCAAAACAATTAATACAGAAGGAAGAGTTTTGTATGATGTTTTCGTGTTAATGAAGAGAGATTTTAAATTGCGCTCATACACACTTAACAATGTGTCACAAGAAATATTGGGCGAACAAAAAGAAGATGTGCATTACAGTATAATTACGGATTTGCAGAATGGCAATGAGCAGACTCGTAAAAGGTCAGAATTGCATCAATATACAATTTAGTTTATATCTAGAAATTCATTTACAGACTGGCCACATACTGTCTGAAAGATGCTGAATTACCTTTAAAGATTTTAGATCACGTCAAGAGTTTAACAAACGACATAGAGATGACCAGAGTTACGGGAGTAGCGATAACAAGTTTATTAACTAAAGGCGAACAAGTGAAAGTGGTAGCTCAACTGCTAAGACATGTAAGAGTTATATTGAATTAATATCCACTTCCTGTAACATGTTTGTTCCATGTAATTTAAGAGTCAAGAACATGGATACTTGATGCCTACGCATCAAGGCGTACCTAGTACTGAACAATACGAAGGAGCGACCGTCATCGAACCTGCCAGAGGCTATTACAAGGATCCGATTGCCACACTCGATTTTAGCTCGCTGTATCCAAGCATTATGATTGCACATAACTTGTGCTATACGACATTATTAACACCGCAAATGAAAGACAAACTAGGGTAAATAATTTAAATTTTTTAATAAGTTACAAAATTAACGTTTACGCTCGTTTTAGGTTGTCAGCCGATAAAATAAACCACACGCCCGCCTCTTGCATGTTCGTAAAAACGTCCGTGAGACCCGGATTGTTGCCTCGCATATTAGAACAATTATTAGCGGCCCGTAAAAAGGCCAAGCAAATGCTGAAAGAGGAATCAGATCCTGTCATTAGAGCGGTACTTGATGGTCGTCAATTGGCTTTGAAGATATCCGCAAATTCTGTTTATGGTTTTACAGGGGCGCAAGTTGGGAAATTACCATGCTTAGAAATATCTGGGGTATGTAAACTGTAGATTTATTGGAGTAATATTAACTAATATTTAGTAATTAATTTTTTGAAACAAGAAAATTAACAACTAAATTTACAGAGTGTAACTGCATATGGTCGTTCGATGATCGAACAAACGAAATTGGAAGTCGAGCAGCATTATTGTATTGCCAACGGTTTTTCAAGCGATGCGAAAGTAATTTACGGCGATACGGATTCTGTGATGGTCGACTTCCGCGTGAAGTCCTTGGAGGAGAGCATGAAATTAGGAAAAGAAGCGGCCGAACTTATTAGCGCGAAATTTATAAAACCGATTAAATTGGAATTCGAAAAAGTTTATTATCCCTACTTGTTAATTAATAAAAAACGTTATGCCGGGCTTTATTTCACTAAAATGGATAAATACGATAAGATGGATTGTAAGGGAATCGAGACGGTGCGTCGCGATAATTGCACGTTAGTGGTAGACGTAATCAACAAATGTTTACAAAAGTTGCTGATAGATAAGTAAGTTTGTTGTTTGAAAAACGTCTGGTACCGTTTTAATAATGAAGAGAAACAAATTTACATTCATTTTATTTACTTTACGTTTTAGAGATCCCGATGGAGCGGTCGAGTATGTAAAGCAAGTGATTGCAGATCTGTTGCAAAACAATGTCGATATTTCTAAGTTGGTCATAACGAAGGAATTAACCAAAAACGATTATGCGGCCAAACAGGCGCACGTTGAACTGGCGAAGAAAATGACGAAGAGAGATCCGGGTAACGCTCCGAAATTGGGTGACCGCATACCGTATGTGATCATTGCGGCGCCAAAGAACACTCCCGCTTTTCAGAAGGCTGAAGTACATACTGTTTATGCATTTTACGGTGGGATAACGTATTCATAGAAATGTTTTTCAGGATCCCATTTACGTGTTAGAAAATAACATACCGATAGATGCGTTGTATTATTTGGAAAATCAACTGTCTAAGCCATTACTACGCATATTCGAGCCAATTCTAGGCGACAAAGCCGAATCCGTTTTATTGCACGGCGAGCACACGAGAAGTAGAACTGTTGTCACGTCGAAAGTTAGCGCGTTAGCAAACTTCATGGTAAAAAGTAATACTTGTTTAGGATGTCGTGCTGTTTTGCCCAAAGACTCCACGGAAGCTCTATGTAAATATTGTAAACCCAAAGAAGCTACATTATATGTAAATGAAATCGGTCATCTCACACACTTGGAAGATCGTTTTGCTGAACTATTCACAGAATGTCAACGGTGTCAGGGGTCGTTGCACGAAGAGATACTTTGCACAAATAGAGATTGCACGATATTTTATGTCAGAACAAAAGTGCAAAAGGAACTGGAATCATGCAAAGCGCGTGTCGCAAGATTCGGCACTTCAGCGGGCGAATTGTTTTAGTTTAATAAAATCACCGTTGTGATAGAATTCACTCGTTCTTTTTCTTTAAATAGCCTTGCTTTTTAAATATCTACATATATATTATTATAATTATTATTGAAAATATACAGTACAAAATTTCTTATATTTTATAAATACGTAGTTAGTGAAAATACTAAGTGACGTAAAACGAATTGAAAAATAACATTTTACATTATCATTTAATTTTTTTAATTTAAATAAGGAATGACAATTTTAAACTTAAACTTACAAAAGCTGTGTACACTTTAAGTTCTGGTTTTAATTTGTTGAATACATGAGACAGTAGCTTTTTCTTCTTTCAAAATGAAAATGAGACTAGAAAATGTGTTAAAATATGAAATGTTATTTTTTATTTTGTAGAGCATTAGCCAACCAGTCCATTGCTTGATCTAATCCTTCTCCTTTTGTTGCGGATGTCTTAAATATTTGAAACGTTCTATTTTTCAATGCTTCCAAGCCTAATGCTTGATGTACTTCAGCTACTGTCAGGCACCCTGCCATATCTTGTTTATTTGCCAGTACCACTAATATAGCTTCAGACAGCTCTTCTTCCTACAAAAGAAATACAAACATTTAGTGAACACCTTATGAGTTAGACCTGATTTTACTGACCCTAAGCATATGAAATAATTCATCTTTCGATATGCCTATCCTTTCTCTGTCTGCTGAATCAACTACATAAATAATAGCATCTGTATTACTATAATAACATCTCCAATAAGGCCTAATACTGGTCTGTCCACCCAGATCCCAGACTTGAAATTTTAAATTTTTATATTGTACTTGTTCAACATTGAATCCTATAGTTGGTATGGTTGTCACAACTTCACCAACTTGTAATCTATATAATATTGTTGTTTTTCCTGCACCATCTAATCCAAGTATTAATATACGCATCTCTCTGGCCCCTAATAATCCGCGAAAATAACTCCACAAACCACCTACAAAAGAAATTCAACAATTCCATAACCTGCAGTTAGTTTAAACCGAATTTTAATCAAATTTATTGAACGTACCCATTTCGTTTGTCAGTGTACTTTTCCTGCTAAAAAACTAATGATTTAACTATAAACGTTAATATTCTTATCAAATACGCCGACTTTATTTATTCATTGTTGGATTATAAAATTTATATTTGCGTTTGACGTGTACTCCATCCAACGCAATCAGAGAAAGCTTTGAAGTTAGATGGAAATCATTTGCTCTCTGGTGTCCCTAAAATCTTCGCAAAGGCGGGAACGCTTTTTACATTCGAAATATAAATAATCGGGAAGAGTTAAGTACATGTAATTTAAAACATACATATTATTATTTAGTTTAATACGAACGGTAATTAATTAATTCAAGAAATTAGTAATACAATAACATAAAAAAATTGATTATGGATAAGTAAAACATACATTGATTAATTTTCTAAAACGACAAAAGTGCGACAAATCCTTCGGTTTATCTGCATCCGCACTTTTCAACAATCATATCTGCATAGTAACGCATAACCAAATCGTTGCGATTATCAATGTACATCAGTGGTAGAGGTTTAAAAGAAATCGGCACGCAGCCGGGACCGGAATACTCTTCGTTATTTTGTTTCCGGTACATGTTCAAAATTTTGCCATAATTCGAGAAATCGGCATACGCCGCAGACTTGCAGCTGCCCTTACATCTGTAGGCTAAATAACCTTTCGGCTCCAAGATGAATTTATCCCATCCTAAATCGTGAAAATTCACGTACCATATGTGACGGCTGCAAGGTATCACGCCGTATTGTAACGCACTCTTCGCTCCTTTCATAATGCTTTTATAATTCGAATTAGATTCTTTAGCAGCAGACAGCGTTTTATCTGAAAATATACTTGTTATTAGTATAAGTGCGAATTTCAAATTTACTTACTCGAGGCATCTTTCAAATATAACACGATAAATGACTGAAAGCGATCGTCGGACGTATTCCTATGAGCGAAATTGACGTTTATCAATTTATCGGCGTTATCTTTGAACGTTGTCAAGAAACCCAAATTCTCGTCGCCGTTCATAAGCCAATTCTTTATTGCCGTCTTCACTTTGAAAATTTGCCATCCGTCGTCGATCGACGGTACATAGACGACATTCAACAATCTGTGAACGTCCGGGTTTTCCCTGCTCAATTCGGCATTCGTTATGTTCTCCGTGATTTGGTATAAGCGTGCCACATAATTGAAATCACCGCCTTGACTTACTTTATTCTTCTCGTTCTCATGTCTGAGAAACCAAAGAAAGTTACATATTTGTTATATTTTTGCAATCATTATCAGATTTATTTTACCTGTAAACGTATAATTCAGCGTCGACAATTGTCTCGTTATCGTCTATATTCAAATTGCCCAAATCGTATTTAAATATTTCATTATCGGTGGCATCCGTTTCGAAGATGAATCGTAATTCTGTTGAGTTATTAATTTTGTTTAGTGCGCTCGATTGAAAAGCCGCATAAAATTCATTTATCACATCTGGATAATCGCCAATCGAGGCTGATATCGCCTTTCTGTTCCAATTTTCGTCGACCAAATCAGTGGCATCGTTGTCGACGTCTTCATCCTCATTAGTAGAATCCTCCTTAAAAATATAATGTCCAAACAAATTCGAATAAATACAAAAAATTACTTAATCATATTGGACGAAAAATTATTTCAAGTATATATCTAATTATTATTAGTATTATAAAAAAATAAGGAATAACTAGAACCAAAGTAAAATGTTTAAATTAACTATTAAAATGAAGAATGTCTTTGTAAATACTATTTTGTGAAATAAGTTTCACTTACAGTTTGTATGAGGCGACCAATTATTTCGTATTCTTCGGCAGCCTTTGCGTGTTTCGTTTGCTTCGTCCATATCGGTCTATATGATAATCCTCCCTCTCCGACATTCTTTAATTGCAAGAAGTATGTTCTTCCAGATCTCGTCTCGTTTCTGCAATTAACGATTCCGATGAATTGAAAGACGATAACTAATAAACGCAATTTCTTCAAAGAATTCATTGCGAACGATGTATCTTGTGTGGATTCTCAATGTATACGAAACTAATTGTCTCATCGTCGTCGTTAACGACATAATTTCTAAAACCACGCACATTCTATAAATTTTTATAAGGAAGGAACAAATTAAGCTGTAATAAAATAATTATTTAGAAAAATCTTGTTGTTAGATTTAATAGAATTATAAAATACTTGTGTTGTGACTCATGTTCTTTTAAAAATGTTCTTGTTTTCCAAATGCAATATCATAATTTGAAAATATTGGATGCTACTCACATATAATTATTATCCTTGGCTACACTGCTTTGAAGTCTCTCCAAAAAGAGTATTTGAAATAAGGCGCCATTTGTATATTTTCGAAATGGCTACATTTAAAAGAAACTATGTTTGTTATAATCATCGTATGCAAACAAATAATAAAAAACAAATAAAAGTCAACAGCTGTATTTTAATTATCGAATAACCTAAGCAATAATTCAATTTTTTTTAAATAGTTAACTTTTTATACAGTATTGGAACCAGTTTGACGTTTGTCAATGGGAAACAAACAAAATTAACGAAGTTGTGCTATAAAATTTATTTTTCCAATTCATGTTAATAAAGAAAAGGGAAAAACGAAACGATGGCAGATATTGCAGAAGAAAATAAAGTACAAAGTGAAGGTAACGTTAATCAGGATGAGTTAATAATTCAACAACAGAGGCAAATTGAGAAAGAGGTAATTCTTCCACAGTCCAATATAGGTTATCTTTTATTAATTTTCTCTTAATTTTACAGATTTCTGAATCAATTCCTCTAGTTGGAGACATTGAACCAATATCATCCTTAAATCTGGAATATTCCAATGATACAGTATATTTAGAGAAAGTAAAAGACTTATCATTAAAGTATAAATACATCAGACGTACAAGACCTGATGGTAATTGTTTCTTTCGTGCATTTAGTTATGCCAATATTGAAAGATTGATTGCAAATTCAAATGATTTTGAACAGTTTTATAAAATGGTAGAATCAAGCAAAGACTCATTAGTTGATTTAGGATTTCCTCAATTTACTGTTGAAGACTTTTATGATACTGTAATTTATGGTTTGAGTAGCCTTAATGTTTTTACTAATCAGATTATTTTCAGTATATGGATGTATTGCAACGTATTAAAGATATAAAAGCTACAGATGATGCAAAGAAAGAATTGCATCATTTATTTAATGAACAGGGTTATTCTGATTATATGGTAGTTTACTTAAGGTTATTAACAAGTGGACAACTGCAAAAGGAACAGGAATTCTATAGCTACTTTATTGAAGGAGGCAGATCGGTAAGTTTGAAGTAATCAGCCAATTGATTTTAAGCTTTAACATCATTTTGTAGGTACTCGATTTTTGTCATCAAGAAGTGGAACCAATGTTTAAAGAAAGTGATCACATTCACATAATGGCTGCAAGTGCTGCAATTAACACAGGTGTAAGAGTTGTATACATGGATCGAGGTACTAGCAAATCAGTTACTGAACATGATTTACCTGAAGGAATTGTGCCAAGTGTTCATCTTTTATACCGTCCTGGTCATTATGACATACTTTATCCTTAAATTCAATTGCCCTATTTTGTCTTTTTTTGTAATTAGTTTTCTGTATTTTCAATAAAATAAATTGTTAAATATGATGTATGTTGTTTAATTCGAAATCCTATTACATACCAATTTTTTTTTAAATCAAACTCTTGATGAGCAATAGGTTAAGTTATATTCGTCTATCAGTTTCAGAAGAACAGAACTTAATATATTTGAGAAACGAAATTAAAGAATTAATATTTATTAAGCTGTAATATTGTGAGGCGTCTAAGTTGATTGTGACCTAGAAAATTAATAATTGTTATCGGATTTTTTATATTTCATCATATTTTGCAATCCATCTGGCTGTTGATGAGAGGAGTTTATGGGTACATTTTGTGAATTTCCTTCGTATAAGATAGTTGTTGCTTGAGAACAATAAATAATGGATGGGTTTAACAATTTTAATAGGAAGAAACGATTTTGTAGTGACTTATATGGAGGAGAAGAGCCTAATATCACAGAGATGCACATTCCTAAAGCAGGGTAAATATAATATTTAATGATGAAAGTTTAACTTTACTATAAATCATTATTCATTGTAGGTATAAATTGGAAACTTTAAGGACATTTTTAATTCAGGATAGCAATTATTATGGCTTATCAATGTTACATAGAATAGAAGACATTTTAGAACCATTTATGGATCCTATGCAACAAGAAAATATATCTGTTGCAATTATATTTCTTCTCATGAACAAGAAGGAAATTTTCTTTAATATGAAGGATACTAGAATAAAGCAAATATATGGTGACTGTCCATTTAACGCAATACAAGATGTATATAAGGTATAGCAATTCAGTTTTTATATAGATGAATGCAAATTTAAAGAATATATATTGACTTTCCAGTTATCACAAGAACTAAAGCTGCAACTATCAGACAAACAGATTAATTATATAATAGGGAAAACTGCAAAAGATAATTGTAGCAAATATTTTGCAGATGATTTCACTTATAAGAAACCTACTCAGTTATATATGGAGGATGTTAAAGAACACTTTTATCATGATATGGTTAAAGACAATGCTGATGATATCACTTCTAATCAAGCAACTTCTTCATTTAGTATGATATATAATGGTAACACAGATACTAGTTCAAATACTACTTTCGTAAATACAAATGAAAATTATTTACAAAGTCAGTATGAATTGCATAAAACTGTACTTTTGGGCTTTTCTGAAGAGGAATTTTGTGAATCCATGCAACAGATATTGAACAGCAACAAAAGTAACGACGAATTGCAAAATGAATTGTTTGAAATGTTGGGAATAGAAGCGTTTGAACTAATTTCCAAGTTACTGGAGAATCGACAAAGAATCGTGCAAAATTCGGATCAGAAGTCACAACATGAACGATCAGAAATGATTTTCAATAAACGATTATTAAACAATAAAGCGACACGTGCAACTCCGGCTGTTGGCAGTCAGTTCTTAATACAATCTGAAGATGAAAAGCTCTTTGCCAAACAACTGCGGAAACTAGAGAAAAGAGCAGAGAAAGACAAGAAGAAAACTGATTGGGATTATATTGAAGTGAACGACGAGAAGATTGATAACAATAATCTAGATAGAGGCTTGGAAAAGATCTCTTTCAACAGTTTAATGCCTAAAACTTATCCAAACGTTTATGATCAGCAACAAGATGTTCATACAAAAGCCATGATTTGCGGCCAATTGATCAACATCCCTGTTGATGCCGAAAAGAAATCGTATCCGTCCTACGATGAAATTGTGATACCATCAAAAACGTCCGATAATCCATTGAAAAACAACAAAAGGATCAAGACGGAGACATTGGACAAGATCGGCCGAATGGTATTCCGTGATATAGAGTCATTAAATATCATACAATCGCAAGTATATCCGATAGCTTATCACACCAATGAAAACATGTTAATTTGTGCACCGACAGGCGCAGGTAAAACTAATATTGCACTTCTTACAATAGTTCAGCAGGTGAAAAATTTCATCGAATCGGACGTTGTGAAATTGGATAAATTCAAGATCGTCTACGTGTGTCCGATGAAAGCGTTAGCGGCTGAAATGGCCAGGAATTTCAGTAGGATACTGATGCCGCTGGGCGTGAACGTTAAAGAACTAACCGGCGATATGCAATTGAGTAGGAAAGAAATTGTCGAAACGCAAATGTTGATCACAACGCCGGAAAAATGGGACGTGATCACGCGAAAAGGCACGACCGACGCGGAACTTACCAGTTTATTAAAACTATTGATAATCGATGAAGTGCATTTATTAAACGGCGACAGAGGTCCCGTAATAGAAGCTTTGGTGGCACGTACACTAAGACAAGTGGTGAACACTCAGAATATGATAAGGATTGTCGGTCTATCGGCCACACTGCCGAATTACATCGATGTTGCGCATTTCTTACGAGTTAATCCCGAAGTTGGTTTGTTCTTCTTCGATCATCGTTTTCGATCGGTCCCATTGACGCAAGTGTTTATTGGCGTCAAGGGTAATAAGCAGGCACAGATTGCAAACGACACGGACGAGGTTTGTTACAATAAAGTGGTCGACTTCTTGAGACACGGTCATCAAGTTATGGTATTTGTTCACGCGCGAAATCAAACGTCGAAAACGGCCAATTTCCTAAAAGAGACAGCGTTGAAACGCAATCAGATCCAGTATTTTGAGCCGGACAAGTCTTTCAAAGCAACTAAAGCCGCTTGGAATGTGACTAATAAGGCATTAGATAATTTGCTACCGCACGGATTGGGCATACATCATGCCGGCATGTTGCGTAGGGACCGTACGGAAGTGGAAAGATGTTTCTTGAACGGAGCCATCAAAGTGTTGGTATGCACGGCCACTTTGGCGTGGGGCGTTAATTTGCCCGCTCATGCAGTCATTATAAAAGGCACGAAATTGTACGATTCGAAGAAGGGCTCGTACGTGGACCTCGACGTTTTGGATGTGATGCAAATATTCGGTAGAGCGGGACGTCCGCAATTCGATACGTCCGGTACCGGTATCATAATTACCTCGCAGGACAAGGTAAATTTTTATTTGTCCGCCTTAACCAACCAGATACCGATAGAGAGCAAACTTTTGAACGCTTTGACCGACAATTTAAACGCCGAAATCGTATTACGAAGCGTGTCGAACATACAGGAAGCGGTCGAATGGATGACGTTCACTTATTTGCATCGTCGCATGAAGATCAATCCGCATGTTTACGGTTTGGATTATGCCATATTGGAAGAGGATCCGAACTTGAGAGAGAGCTTATTGAAATTCGCGCACACGGCGGCTCAATTATTGGATAAAGCTCGCATGATTCGTTACGATACAAAGACCGGCGATTTAACGGCCACGAATTTAGGTCGAACAGCGAGTTATTATTACATTAATTTTGATACAATCGAAGTTTTCAACGATATGATGAGCCCTCACATGAGCGAAGCGGAGATAATCGCAATGATGTGTTTGGCGTCCGAATTTCAACAGATCCAAGTGCGACAGGAGGAAGTTGAAGATTTAGATCGGCTAATCGACGACTATTGCGAATTAAAAGTGCCAGGAGGCGCGGAGAACGTCCACGGAAAGGTGAACATTTTGATGCAGGCTTTCCTATCACGAGGCTTCATCAAATCGTTATCGTTGGCTTCCGATATGGAATACATAACTCAAAGTGCCGCTCGTATTGCACGCGCCCTCTTCGACGTCGCTCTCCACCAGAATAGGGCCCTTTTGTCCGGGACTTGCCTCTTGGTTGCACAAATGTTCGAGCAACAGCTGTGGCCGTTTCAAACGCCATTGCGACAATTCAAACACTTGGAACCGTCGGTCATTCACAACATCGAACGTATCAATTTGAGAATCGATAATATGCGCGACATGACCGAGAAGGAGCTCGGCGAGGCGGTGAGAAATGTGCGAGCCGGTACGAAATTGAAACATTGCGTCGATTATTTCCCGTCGATCGAGATCGACGCGAAAGTACATCCGATAACGCGGGGCGTGATCCGTGTGAAATTGTTTCTGAAGCCGACGTTCAAATGGAACACCACTTACCACGGGAACGGTTGCGAAACGTTCTGGGTATGGGTCGAGGATCCAGAAACGGACGCCATTTATCATTCGGAATCTTGCGCGGTGACGAAGATGCTATGTACAAAAGGCGATTTTATCGAATTGGTCTTCACCATACCGCTTATCGAACCGCGACCGCCTCAGTATTTAGTGAGAGTGAGTAGCGACCGGTGGATGCACGCCGTTTACACGCACGCGTTATCGTTTCTGGAATTGCGATTGCCGCAAAGCTTCACGCCGCACACCGATCTGCTAGAATTGCAACCGCTCGAGGTGAGCGTGCTGAACAATGCGCTTTACGAATCCATTTATCCGTTCACGCATTTCAATCCGGTGCAAACGCAAATTTTCCATTGTTTGTATCACACCGATAATAACGTGCTGTTGGGCGCGCCGACCGGTTCCGGTAAAACGATCGTCGCCGAAATCTGCATGTTCCGTTTATTCAACAATCATCCGCGGCTGAAAGCGGTTTATATTGCACCGTTGAAAGCGTTGGTGCGCGAACGCGTCGACGACTGGAAGAAAAAGTTCGAGGAGAAATTGGGGAAGACCGTCGTCGAAATAACCGGCGACGTGACGCCCAGTCCGCAAACGATAGCGAACGCCGACATAATTATAACGACGCCCGAGAAATGGGACGGTATGAGCAGAGGTTGGCAGAATAGACATTTCATCCGTGACGTCGGTCTAATGATCATCGACGAGATCCACTTGTTGGGCGAAGACCGCGGTCCCGTATTAGAAGTGATCGTCTCGCGTACGAATTTCATATCGGATCGTACGGGTAGAAAGTTGAGAATCGTCGGATTATCGACGGCGATGGCGAACGCGAGGGATTTAGCGAATTGGTTGGGAATTGGCGAAATGGGTTTGTACAATTTCAGGCCGTCAGTTCGACCGGTACCGTTGGAGATCCACATAACAGGCTTCGCCGGCAAACATTATTGCCCCCGCATGTTGTCGATGAACCGGCCGGCGTATCAGGCCATTCGGCAACACGCACCGGACAGTCCGGCGCTCATATTTTGCTCGTCGCGAAAACAAACCAGACTGACGGCATTCGATTTAATCACTTACCTGGTGACGGATTCCGATCCGAAACAATGGCTGCATTGCGACGAAGACGATTTAGCATTGATCGTATCGAACGTGCAAGATCCGGATCTGCGGCAATTCCTCTCGTTCGGCATCGGGATCCATCATGCCGGTTTACAAGAAAGAGATCGGAAAACCGTCGAGGAACTGTTCGTCAATCAAAAGATACAAGTGCTCATCGCCACGGGAACGCTTGCGTGGGGCGTTAATTTTCCAGCACATTTGGTCGTCATTAAAGGTAATAAACATTTGCATCTATAAAAGTGAAATTAAGTTTTGATTGTCGCATTTAAGGCACGGAATACTTTGACGGTCACATCAAGCGCTACGTCGACATGCCGATCACGGACGTGTTACAAATGATGGGTCGGGCTGGGCGACCGCAGTACGACACCAGCGGCGTCGCCTGCGTGTTCGTGCACGATATCAAGAAGAACTTTTACAAGAAGTTCCTCTACGAACCGTTCCCGGTCGAATCGAATCTATTACAAGTGCTGCCCGACCACGTGAATGCTGAGATCGCGGCCGAGACCGTTCCCACGAAAACTAATCTAATCGAGTACATCACGTGGACTTACTTTTTCCGGCGTCTACTCGAGAACCCGTCCTATTACGATCTTAGCGACATCGAACCTGATCAGGTCAACGCGTATCTTAGCGGTTTAGTCGATGCTGTAGTGAATCTGTTGGCGAACAGCAATTGCGTGAACGTCATAGCAGAGGTAAACAATTCTTAAAGGAAACATTTTGTTAAATTACGGCAATTGTTGAATCACAAATCTTATAAGTATTAGCTTTAAAAGATCTGATTCTATCATTTCAATCTCCTAGGAGAACGTTATTCGATACGAGAGCACATTTTACGGCCAAATCTCCAGTTTCTATTATTTGTCTCATAAGACAATGTTGCATTTTCAAAATAGTTTAAGCAACGATAACAGCATCTTCGAATTGTTGTCTATAATGTGCCACGCCGAAGAATATGCGGTCTTCCCCGTTAGACACAACGAGGACAAGATTAACATGTAAGTCTGAAAAAATTTATATTCGTCTAGATTCTAGAAGAATTACACTATTTTTTTTTCAGGCAATTAACTAAATTATTAAATTACAATTTGAATGGCCTCTCATACGATTCCTCGCATGTTAAAGTCTCGATACTGCTGCAAATGTATCTGTCGGATTACGAAATGCCCAATCAGGAATATATCGTCGATTTAAAATCTACATTGGACCAGGCTCTGAGAATATTACAAGTAACGCGCTTCTTCTATTAATATAATGCTTAATTATAATGTTTTGTTAAAATATTTTAGGCAATGGTCGATATTTTAGCAAACAATGGATGGTTAGCTTGTACGTTGAAAGCAATACATCTGATACAAATGCTGATACAAGGACAATGGATGCACGAGTCGGAGCTCTTAACGATACCGCATGTGAACAGAGCTAATTATCAAGCATTACTAAAGGAGCTGGCGAAAAATGATAAGTTAGCCAATTTAAGTGTAGACACGTTGAGTGGATTTAAATTTGCTACCGCGCATCATCGAAATTTTATAGAAGATGCTTTATTAAATATATTTGAGACGAAAATCGTTGAGGATATAATTAAGCACATAAACAATTTACCGTGGATTAATGTGTATTTGGCTGTAATAGATACAGAATGGAATAAGAAAGTTGATGTGGATCTAATCTCATCAAATAAGACAATAGATTTGGCAGCATCCAAGGAATATGAATTTGTATTAAACTTTAATAGAAGATCACCTAGTGGCAAGTTAAATGTGCATTCAAAGAAATTTCCAAAGAAGAAAGACGAATCATGGTTCATATGCATTGCATGCAATGAGGAATTGATTGCCATAAAGAGAGTTGTCATTCACAAGAAGGCTAGTGTTAGTTTTAATTTAACAACTCCTATTGGACTCCACAAACTTTCTTATACATTATACATTTTATGTGATTCCTATTTGGGATTAGATCAACAATATGAGGTACCAATTCAATTGGTCAATTAAAATGTTATATATTGTCTAACCATTAAATTAAAAATAATTTATATGAACAATAAAATGTTGGTTTTAATTTATGCTGTACATTTTTAACACTAAGACCTTAACTACCTACTTCCCCTTAGGAAATGCTTATCATTTTGTTAATTTTTGAGCAGCTGATAGAGCGTTTTCATTGGCAATCATTTGAAATTCTTGGAAACGCTGTGATATCCTTTGATTAGCCTTAAGGAACTTCTCTAGACAATTTAACGCACACTTCTCCTGCAAGAATACAACTTTTTAGAGATTAATTTTCTTAAAGAATACAAATGATTACCTCTTTGGGTTTCACAACCCTGGTGGTAAAATCTGAGATACAGTCTACGAAGCATAACTCAGTTAGTTTGTTATATGATATGAGGAATTCTTTGAACTGAAAAGTAGTATTATTAAAATCATAAATGACAGAATCTTTCAATAATTACTGTTTTAATTTGTTCTGGATCTATATCAGCTCCTACTGGCAAAGGCACACTCATTCTATTCTGTTCTTTTAGATAATTTTTACAAAAATTAATTGAGTTTTAAGAATGCAGTAAAACCGCTTGAGAGGAATGTAAGGTTATTTCTTGTTTACATGTGACAGAAGTCGAAGTAATGAGAGTAGCAGCTCTTGACAAAATTAATTGTGTAAATGTTTTTGAAAAATAAAAGCATAATTTAAAATGCAATGCTAATTAAATTAAAAAAAAAATAACATTAAACTCTTAATATTTCCATAGTTTTGAGTAATTAACAGATTTTAGGATTCAAATTTACTGCCAACTGCATTTTAAAGCATTTTCAAACAATCCTTTTTCAAAACTTTTCTTCCCATTCTGTTGGTCAATATTAAAATGGCGGACGATAAACCCGCGAGTGTTAAACAAGGTATTCAATATTTAATTAGTTTGTTTTATATATGAAATGTATTAAATTTTACTAATTCCATTTTATTAACGATAAAATTTTTTACAACTGGTCCTGCACTGAAGTGATAAGTTGTAGTTGATTGCCCTTTAGCATTTACTTTAAATTGTAACTGTCAAAATATATTTGTCTTCGTTGTTTACAGATGATTCCGCAATACCAGAGGACTTCGAGGAAAGTTTACTGAGTATGGAAAATTTAGATAGATCCTCCCCAGAATTGTGGCCAGAAAAGAGTAAGTGAGATGTTGGCTCTTTGTTAGATGGGCATTTTAAAATAATAACAAAAGTTCCAGGTGAAACTGAATTCAAAAACAGCATAACTTCAGCAACAACACTAAAGTTACCATACACCAGAGAGTTCAGTTCAGACGACGAGAAATATTTACAATGTAAGTATATATAATTACATTTGAAATTAAGATTTAAATTTTATCTTTGGTTTTTTGTTTGAATAGCTCTGGCATCACTATGTACACCAAGTCTCATAATGAAAGTAAAGGAATTACATGATATAGCATATAAATTAGGTCTGGAAGAATCTAAAGAAATGACTAGGGGCAAATATTTGGACATATTTGGCAAAGCAAAAAAGTCCAAGTAATATAAGTGTCTTTCCTTTTGATAATTTTCATAAAATTATCAATTTGTATTGTACATGTTATGTTATTCATACTTTGAAACGAATGTAATTACATTAGTTGTCTTTGATGGCATGTGGAGAGGATCTAAGAATTTATCACTAAAAAACATAGATTTGAATATGATCAATTAAATTTAAGAACAAAAGGAAATTAATGTTTTAAAATTAAGAACATAATGTACAACAATAGTGTTAGAATGGGTACAGAACCAAACACAATTTACAGTTTTTGACTATAATATATAATTATTAAATTAACTATTATTTACTGTGACTTAGCCAATTACCAGAATATAATAATACAAAAGCGAACGCAAAATTAGAAATAGATACTTTTATTTTTATCTTTTCCGTATTTTTCTCCTTTGTAGAAATGTAGAAAGTGAGACGACGATTTAGAATCGCGTTACGTTGAACTTGTTTAAAAGAAATTCTTTCTTTACAAGGTCACACAATATTGAGAAAGATAATTGTTTCCAATTATTGAGGTATTGTTTACATGTAAACTCATTCCTTGTTCCATTTAAATTGAGAAATTTATTGCAACTGCAAAGTTTGTCCAAGATAATGATTTTATAGTTTTCAAATTACTTCAATTTGTCCTTTAACATTTACAATAACTTTCATTAATTTTATACGCTTTCCTTTAAAAATGCAATAATTCGTTTCATTGATGCCACACTTACATATTCTATTACTTTGTAAATGGCAAATTAATTGATTTAATTCTTAGCTTATTAAAACGTGTAATTAAGAGATGCATTTTAAATGCATTTCTTAGAAGGAAATTTAAATGCATTTTGGATGAAAAAGAAAATCACATTATTTTCCTTTACTAAGCGCAATTCCTGTTAGATTCCCTTTTTTCTTCGTAAAACATAAATATTAATCTATAATTTAAATCCTTATTAAATGTAAATATGTAGTAAATTAATTCAAATAATTTCATTAAATCTTTAATTAGAATTTCTAATTCGCCTTCAATGATTTTTCTTTTTATTAAATTTGCGCTTGTAAAATAAGAGCAACGAAAGAACGTATTATACATTCTGCCGTCAGAAAAACGGCATGAGATGATGTTTCTTTTTCGAGCAGTGAAAGTAACAATTTTTTTCCTAATAATAATCTATCGATTATTTGTGCGAAAGTCGATATCAAAGTATATTAAGAATAATAACAGGCAATAATTAAAATTTCTATTGCGTAATTTTTTTCTTCGCCTTTGTATAAGGAAAATTCAAGTGAGAAAAGAAGGCAAAACAAGTGTTTTACTTTTTTTAATCGTTTACTTTCAATTTCATATTTTCTAATGACCATCTGCTAAACTAAATTACGCACGAGTGAAATTTCAATTTTTGTTCTCCACACATTCCATTCTACTTTTAATGTATTTAAATTAGAGTAAAAGTGTAATTTTTCTTCACGTTTCAACCAGAACCAAAACTTCCATCTAGATACATTATTCAAACAAATCAATTAAAGGGTTTTATTTTGAAAATCATGGCCAAAAGCTATCTAAAAGGAGTTTTCCTTCCTTTTTGTTTCATTAAAATCGCACGGTGTAGTTGTGTTAATAGAAAGTTTGGATCGTGATTCTCTTTTAACACAACATATTTTTTTTATGGTTCAATTGCTACGTTTTCTTAATATCAGGGTTATTGATCTTGAAAGTGTTTTCTTTTACTTCTTAACACACAAGTTTAATGCGAGAAAGATTTGAATCGTTTTTTATAATAACACGATGGATATTATGCAAAAAAGAAAACAATTTCGTTTTCAATTTTCGAATAGGAAGCAACAATTGACGAGTGTGAAGTTTCTCGTTCAGCTAGGCTTGGCTGCTGATAATTGCTTTGATTCATACATTTAATAACTCGATTTGAAACGATGGACGTTTTTGGAAATTTCATTGTTGAACTGAATTTAAGAAATTTTATTCGATTTACGCTTTTTTTCTTCGGTTTGTTCCATTTAATCATCGCTCGAAGAACCGAAATTAATATTAAAACGAGATCTTCTTTTTTTGAAAATAATTGAATTGAAATTATGAATTATTTATGTCTCGTTTTAGAGCATGGAAACATAATAAAGATTGATAATTATAAAGCATTACCGGCATTTATGCGATGAGAATTCGTAATGCATTTACGTTCTTTATTTTAAGTTATTTCTTTTCATTGCCAATGCTTACAATGATTTAGGGTAAATATGAAACTAAATGTAATAGTGAACCAATTCGATATTGGCGCAGAAGTGGAACAAGAGCGGTTTAAATTAATTTCCATTTCAAGGGACAATGACGATAAAATGTAGAATGCAACTTCGTTTGGGGACATTTCCTAAATGTTCTTAATGGAATTTAATGATTATTCTAGGCCGTAATGAAGATGATAGAAATTTTATCTTTCTTGTTTATAATTTTGCTACTTGTACTTTCACATTCGCTTCTGTTTTACAATAATAAACTTTAACGGTAACGACAAGAATAAAGCGACAAGAAATGTAACAATAACGGAAATAACGTTAACAATAATAAGCAGAGAGAGTAAGGAAAAGGAGTTCAATGCTATTGTTGTATAGTCATGAACTTGAGATTGTATCAAAAGAATTCATTGGTGCATTATTATTAAAAAGAATAAATAGGATGGATTAATGCATATCAATTATAATTATTCGTTGTTATTTAATAAAAGAAAAACACTTGTTCGCAGTTATTTTTCATTATTATTGGCGAGAAACGCCTAACGTCGTGGGAAAGTCTATTGGCAGACTAAGAATAAGAAAGCCTTCTCTTTATTACACACACACAATTTTATTTCTCTCCACTTGCTTCTCTACGTTATGTTAATTATGCACCAAGACAAATTACGCAGGTGGGGCAAATCGTTATATACGGTGAAATATTTACAAAGATCTTCATTTTCAAAATTTACTCAATTAGCGTTAGAACGATTCCTTCCTTTATCGCTTCTCCTCCTCTATTTTTTTCCAACTTCAATTCTCGTATCCACACAAGACAAAAGAAAATCTCTCTCTATCCGCTAGTTTGTGCCTTCAAACGGTTGATGTGAAACAGTTCGAGATTCGCGGTGCGTCCAAATCATTGCAATAATGAATCTTAACGTGAGTTATCGCTGCTTTTGTGCTTATTTAAGAATAATTACCTATAGATAACGGTGAAGTGCATTTAATGTTAATTAATCCATTTTACGTTTAACTAATTCCAGATACTCTTATGGTTATCGCTTTCGGCGCTGACGATCACTTGTAACGCGGAGTCGTTGGATCGAAAGCGGAGATTATCGCTGGCGAGCGATTACGCGGGCGGCGCCTATTCGTTGGACTCGTCGCCCTTCGAAACTTACGTACCGCGCATACCGAAATCCATCGCGTCCGGCATCACGTTCCCGCACGCGCCGCTGAACTCGATCTACAACGGTTACAGCAAAGATTCGCAAGACTTCAACGTCGGCTACAGCCTGAGCTTGGACGGCGGCGGCAAGAATTTCGCCAACGCCCAATCGTCGTTGTACAATTTAGGTCTGAGCGACGTCGTGACCGGCAGCCCGAAGCAATACGCGTCCAAATACACGTCGTTCGGCCAAACGCAGAAACTGATCGAATCGCCGCGGATGCAAAATTATTACGCCGCACACGCGCCGACGGATACGCTGATCGGCAAGAAAGGCATTTGGAAGTCGGTCAGTCCGAACGTGGAAATATTCCAAAGCAAAGAGATCCAATTGGGCAACGACCTGTCGAGCAAATCGTTCGACCATCAGAAAGCTTTGGGCCGCAGCCAAGGGTTCGAATACAGCGACGTGATCGACGGCCAACGGACGTCGTACGACGCGAAACCGGCCCAATCGAACGTCGATCTATTCGCCAATTATCAATCGCCGTCGCATTTGACCTCCGATTTCGCCGCCGGCGATCTGACCGCCTCGCAAAATCAACCGCAGTACAATTACAAACCGTTGAAATCGCAGCAGGACATCGACGCCGCGTTCAAGAACACGCCCAAGTTCCCGCTGGACACGCATCTATTGAAGGAGGCCGGCATCTCGAGCGGCGGCGAGACGAAGGGCGCCCACGTGCTACCGGTGCAAATCGACACGTCCGGCATCGAAAAGTTCAAGAGCGCGACGGAGGATTACATAAAGACGGCGATGCGTCAAAAAGCGGCCGCGTCTCAACACGTGCCGCAACAGTTACAATCGCAATTTGCCGCTTATCAAAGCGCGCAGCAACAGTACGATCAATTCAGTAGGCCGCATCACTACGAGAGTCAGGTGAACCAACAGAGTGCGCAACCGACGTTGTTGACGGGCCAACGACAGCAATCGTTCGGTGCGAACGGGAATTTGGTCAATTTCAACGAGCAAAAGATGCTGCACTTCGACAATCCGAATGCGAATAGCTTCAATCCGAACGTGAACAGCGCGCACGAGAACGTGCAACGGCAACACGGTTTCCGCAGTCCCGTTAACGCTCCGTATGCGTTGGATAATTCGCTAACGCAATCGTTCGGTAACGCAAACAACAAGCCGCTTTACAATAGTTATCGGTTCAATAATAATTTCCGAAACGTAAGAGAATCGACCTACAAGAATGATAATAACGTAGATCTAAAACCGCCGCCGCTGGTGCGCCCCAGGTACAGAGTCAAAAATAATCGATTCCATTAGTTTATGATTATCGAAATGTTTAAAAATACGATCTAATGTACGTTAATGTTAAAAATATTTATTTTTCCTCGTTCCCTAATGTTGTTTAATTATTAATTAATAAAGTTGTTGTTAGAAATTATCGAAAAATCTTTCTTTTCCGTCTTGTATTCGTAAAAACCAAAATTGCTGCAGCGCAAGGAAAAACGAAGCACTTTCCATTTCCGCCTTTATTAACGATGCGACGATTGGCAAAGATTAATCATGTGGTTGCAAAAAGAAAACGCGCAAAATGTTTCTAAGGATGGGCCGATTATTAAATATATCAATCATCATTTCGAATTGAAATTATTTTCAAGGATGGATCATTTGCTTTTATCGCGAAAGTTAACATCAAGTCAAATGCGTATTAACTTCGAATCAATTCGTTGAATTGTTTTACACAAATTAATTAGACGTATTAAAAGGAAATTAGTTTGTAAATGCGAAGAAATTTATCCTTTTATTTTAATATTTGAAACAAATTACTAACATTTCATATTGTTCAAAAAAGAAAATCATTTATCTCCGACAATTGATAGTTATTTCTTCAATCCTTTGGTAGAATTACATCAAATAATCATCTACTGGGTTTCAAACGAACATTTTTGCCATATTTTGCTTTATTACTTCCAAGGAAAATTCACTGCGCAAATTTGCGAAAACTTGCGTAAACTTAATCGTAACAAACCCTTAAAATAACAGTAATGTCTTTTATTATTTTGTGTCTTTTCGTTCTTTGATACTACAGTGTAAAACATGCGGTTGGTCTTGTCGGCCAAAAGAAGTTGAGAGCCAAAGATAATATATATGTTGATAGCGATAAACTGAAGATTTTAGTGGAAGCAAACCGACACATAACTGTTGTGAAACTTCAATAAGAAAGCAGATGGTCATCGAACCAAAAGGGACTAAAGCAACTCAAGAATGATGAATGATACGAATAAGCAGTAAAAACGCCATGAATTTTTGAACAGAGCAATAATTATTTGTAGAAAAATAAAACGTAATAGAATTTCAAATTCAAGCCAACACAATTTGCAGAGAATTACAAAACGTATATGCAACTTAATATACGTGCAAATTGAACGACTTGCCTAATCTTTCTTCAATTTTTAGTGGATTCTTCTAATCAACCCAAAAGCTTTTCCAATAAATTTTCTCAGGAGTTAACAAAATTAATTGATTAACAATTTATCGACTTAAAATTTCCTTTTGATATGTTTTTAATTTAAAATGAAGAATGTATTTCAGTTCATAAATAATTAGGTCGACGGATTATTATTGAATGGAAATAACGAACGGTTTGATTGGTAAAAGTAATCAGCGTTCATTTAATCTCTTTCAATTCAAACAGCAATTATCTCTTGCGAACTGGAGAAATTTCCAACTCAAAGAGAAAGATTATTATAAACGTAGATGAACAGGAGCGCCGGAACAATGTAAAATAATAATTAATAACTCATTTTCTTCTGCGCAAATTTGATTTATTTCCGTATAAATGGAGTGGAAATTTGCTAGACAATCTTTTTATTTTGTGTTTTATAAACGATTATTAATTAATTGCAGGATGATTGGAGCAAATACAAAAGCGAGGACTCTTGTATAAAAAAAACGAAAGCGATCCCATTCGCACAACAATACTGTTATATTATAATGGAGTAATTAGCAATTACACACCAAGGAATAAAGCAATTATCATGAAATGAGTACGTGATGGCAAATTAGGAGAAAGGCGTCTCGTGCACTTTGGAATTAATAATTTTCATATTTGAAACCGATGATAACTTATTTATGCGACTGAATTACTCGAATCATAATGTGAAAAACTAAAAGCAAGCGAATTAGAAACGATTTTGAACAATGATCGCTTTAGTCTTGCTATTGATATTGTTACAACTTTTATGACAAATGGTTTTTTAAAAGGCATTCACTTTTACATTATCATGGTAGAAGAATAAAAGTTGGATTACTTTCACTGAAACGATACTATAAGGATATTATTTTGTTTGATTGAAACATAAGATGAAAAATAGAATAGAAAATTAATCAGATGCGAGTCCTTACAATTTCCGCTCTCATCGACGTTAATTTTTCCTTCGTCAATTCGCAAAGCGATTCTCTTTGTTACCAATGAGTATTATGAATTTTAAAATCGGTTTACCTTTCCGCAATCTCGCGTCTGTTCGACATGTTATTCCACTTCTTTCTTTTCAAATGAAATTCAAATAAGGATAAGTGTGATTGACCTTTCACTTATCTAACTCTGAATAATCGAGGGACAAATTTAAATTAATTATGGGATGGTAGGAAGCGACAAATGATACTTCTTTCTCTATTTCGTTATTTTGAATATTAAAACAATTAATTAATGTTTACCAAATGAGACACTTTCTAGTCAAAACGCTTTTTATGGTGGCTTTCATCTCGATTAATTACGATTTAATAAAATTTTATATCAATATAATTTAAGAAATTTAGCAGAAGGAATATTCCATTCCTCGTATTATCTCACAGCTATGGAGACTAATCGAGAAATGGAAAGATTCGAATGTAGGAGCTTCGATTTTTATAGTCAGAAGGAATCACGTTATGCGCATAAAAAAACTTCTATTTAGAATGGTCCTACTTAATTCTAAAATCACCATCTTTCTCTTCTTCCAGATGAAAGCTACTATAAAAAAATTGATTATTTTTTCTTTCTTCTTATTAGAATTCTTTTTAATTAAGCTTATTAAAGCAGGATGTAACAGAGTATGCAGAACTAATTTTCATGTAAATGAGTTTATAAATTTGCAAATTGTCTTGGCACAATAAAAAAATGGAATACAAGACGACTAAAAATAAATCGAATTTGATAGAATCAACTTATATATTTTTTTTCAAATAACCAATATTAACCGTTATCATTTTTTTGTTGATTGGTCGAGATCACCAAATTAAGGAAACCAAACAAAAAACGTTTCCACTCGAAGGAATATAATAATGTGGAGCAAATTAAAAAGTTTAACCTCCTAAGCTAATCCAATGAACAGAACATAATGGAAATGCAAGAAAACTTATCGAAAAATCGCATTTTGCCACGATGAAAATAATTTCAATTAATTTCGCAAACGTCTGGCGTTAATTTAATAAAATAGCAAACCGTGAAAAACAATTAACGCTCTATGCCTCTATACTTTTAACGAAATCAAATTGTTAGCATTAATTAATTGGCGTACAGTTTTCGAATCTAATAATTAGACATCTAATGCCTAATTAAAGGTCGAAGCAATGAAGAGCAGGAAAAAAAATATACGAGAGGAACACAAGAGATCGCAAAAAAAAGGAGCGCAAATGGATCTAAAGACACACCCATTTCAACTCTATCTCCGCCGTTTCAGATAGACGAACGGGATCTCTTTCGGGGAGATCTAAGTGAAAGTCCATGTGATCGTCTCAGTATAAAAGCGCCGGCCGCCCCGAACTTAATCATCAGTTTCATTCATCGTTTTCGATCTCTTCAATCTCATCTTTTACATTTAACTTTTAGTTCGTACACGAACAACACAAGCAAGTGTACCATGAAGTCATTCGTAAGTAATAGTTTCTCAATTACAACTAGTCTAATTAACAATTCGAAATTAATCGCTTAATTCTCGTCTGTCTTTCGAATTGTCCAGGTGTGTGTAGCAATCTTCTGCCTTATCGCTGTTGCCAATGCCGGATACTCCCATGGGGGTGACGATTACCATCACGTCGGCCATCAGACCGTCGAGATCGAGAAACCCGTGCCAGTGCCGGTCTATCAGCATCAAACCGTGCCGATTCCGCACTCGTTGCCGGTACCAGTACCGAAACCCGTAGCCGTACCGGTGCCGCAGCCTTACCCGGTCAACATCCACGTGCCGCAGCCCGTGGCCGTGCCAGTGATCAAGACCATCACCATACCGATCGAGAAACCGGTCCCGTATCCGGTCGAGAAAACCGTACCGTACCCGATCGAGAAGCCGGTTCCGGTTCCGGTCGAGAAGCACATCCAAATCCCGGTACCGAAACCCGTCCCCGTCCAAGTACCGGTCTACAAGGTGGTACACCATCACAGCAAGCATTAAGAAGGGCAAACAATTGTTACTTTAAATTATTTACAACCAAATAATTTGATGGACAATGCAAGGCTGTTTCACACACGTTTTCTTCATCCTCATCCCCATTTAGTCATTCGTTTTCCATTATCGATACCTTTTTTGTTATTTTTGAATTGTTGACTCATTTTTATGTTTTGTTGATTGTTTTTGTTTAATATAACTATTTGTTAATAAAATGAACTTTTCTATAAAAAAATAATTATTCTGCATAATATTTGAGAACGTTTTCTCTTCATGCCGCATCCCATTCACGACGAATAAAACGCACGATATTATAAAAATTGCGAACGTACCAAAAGGAAAGCTGCTGAAGAAATGAAAGCTAATTAATCGTGGTACATTCTAAAGTTGGAATTTAAAAACGATTATTTATTTTGTAGGTGAAAGAAACGTCCAAGTGAAAAACATCGAAATGACGATAATAAAAAAGAGAAAAATCCCGGAATTCTACTTTAATTCCTCTTCGAAAAGAAACCATTTGAATGTATTCCACGAAAGGCGTTAGATAATACAGAAAGAAAGTGACATGTATCCGACAATAGGAAACTGAATGTATGTTAATGCGATATTAATTTAGAAAAAATTTAAATACGAATTTATTAATATTAAAAATGATTATCACTAGGAAAACAAATTGTAATTAACTTTCACTTAATGACAGTGCGAATGTTTGCAATCTTTAGAACAATCAATGGAAGATTAAAGGGAAATGATTCCCGTTTCGCAACTGAAAACAACCAGTAAAGTCAATGTAATTTTCAAGTACGCATGGTAATTATCGAATTTTAAATAAATAAAAAGAAAAGCATTGAATTTATTCATAAATTAATCAAAGAAACTTAATTAACAAAGCGGTAGTTGCAACCTGTACATAACAATTTGCAAACTATAATAATTTTATTGTAATCACCTTATCTAAAATGAAGAATGAAATAGGTAACACAACTGTTCGGAAAACGATTTGTGCCCGATAATGATCCGCGAAACAATAAATCTCGTACCGTTCGCAATACGGAAGGACATGCAATGTAGTTTTTGAACGATTAATATTCCATATCAATTGCACGTAGAAAGGCGACGTGAAAGAGGAAAGACGCGCTCTTACTCTGGATAGAATGAAACGGAGGCAAATGAACGCATTCAGCCGTAGAATAATAATCGAGTAAAACATCGTTTAACCCCGACAAGCGACACATGGCGTTGTCGCATTTAATTGAAAGTGGGACCATTAAAATGTAAGAAAGCAGAAAAAATCTAAATGGAATAAATAAGGAACGCATCACGACGCCGTGCGACATTAACAATTTCGAATATAAATACGGACCGTGCGAACGGGAAAAAAATAGTTGCGATCGCTTCAGCAAAATGGCAAGAATGCAATCGTCGATTGTGAGTGACGAACAGAAAATCGGTTTTCTCGTTTCGCAATTTATCGCTACTTCACTTCTCTTCCAGATTTTTTGCACAATCGCCCTTAGCATCGGTTTGGCCAGTGGCGAGGAAACCGCGCACGAAACTGAGAAAGCGACTTCCTATCAACGTTTCAACTTGCATCATTTCCACGCCGTTCCGCTTTACATCAAGAAAGAGGACAAACACCTATTGGAGCATCCGGTGGAAATTGGCGAGACCTCGTCCGATTTGAAGATCGAGCACGGTAACAAGCACGCGTTCAATTACGGCGTCCATCAGGCCCATTCGACCCTCTCAAAACAGAATTATCACGTGATCAGCAGCGGATATTCATCCGGGGAACCGCACGACGACGATCATCGCCAACTGATCGATGCCTATCATTCGAAAGGTGCGAATCCCGACGAGCATCCTCAATACGTATATGTGAACGCGGCAGAAGAAGCGACAGATGGTCATAACGATCAACAGTTTTTGTTGTCGCAAGGTAACGTTGCAGATCACGGCGATGGCATAAATTATGCAGATGTTCAGTCTGAAAGTCATTACCAAGTGTCCGAAGGTGAAAGTCATGTTTGAGGAAGTCGGTTTCTTCTTTAATTACGGTTCTTTTTTTTTATAGCGCCATTATTCGTTATTACACTTTTTATTTTTACATTTGATAGTACGATATTCCTAATGAAGAAAGAAATCTCTTATTTTAATTAAAAGTTAACTTTCTTTAGTTTATTTATTACTATTAACGTAAACGAAGCCACTATTTAAAATAATTTCTTCTTCAAGTATTTTTGTAATGGTCATTAATTAGTTGTATTATCATTGTAATGATTTGTTTTAATTAAATTGTTTTTTAAATATTATCCGTTTGGTTTGGAATCGATATATAAAAAACCATTACCTTTATATTTTTGAAATTTTTATAATATTGCCTCCAATTCTGCGAAAATTCTGTCATGTTGGTTGCGGCTATAATTTAGCAGTTTCCCAAAAATACTTGCATTGCATAATTCATTACAAAATTACATTAAAATGCTTAATTCCTTAAGGAAATTATGATTTTCTTTAATAAACGAGGATCTTATGCAGACATTGAAATGCTTCGCAATTATTTTTTTTGGTACGTAAACAACTTCACGGTTGTTGGGTGTGTGCAAGTGTTAATCGGTGTTAATGATCTGTCTTCATAGTGTTAAGGAGATTTTTTTAAACAAAGTATGAAATCATACGATCTTAAGTAAAATTTTATTGGGAATTAGAATAATACTGAACAATTAAGCAAGTAAGTTGCCATTACAAGTACCACTCAACCAATTTGTAAGATTTTGCACAAGTAACATTAAAAAATGTGTAAGAAAAAATTCTTAACAAAAACAATTTCTAGATATAAAAATGGATTCCTTTCATGAATTTTGTGAAAATTTACAACAAATGCGATTGCGTTTTCAAAAATGGGATAACTGCGAACGAACTGTAGCCATTTATTATCTGATGGTAGGATTACCATTTGCCAATGCACGTTTCCTGCAACATGCCCTACAACAATGTATTGCTGAAGTGAATTCGCAAGAGACACAATCATTAGAGAGAAACGCTAATGATCCGTTGTTTATCAGGAGTTTAATCAACGAGAGGCCTCAGGTAGCTTTATCAATATTGCTATCACATTTGCCATTGCTGCAGCCTGGGAATAGAGACACAGCTGATGCATATATATTAACAATACGTAAAGTAATATCAGAATTCATTGCACCACCATTTAAGATTTATAATGATTGTGTAGAAATAATGTCCTATGTGTTCATACATCCAGCTTTTGAAAAGGATCAAAAGAAAGCCTTCAAGCAGATATTGAAGCAAATCTTACATAGAGTGTCACCAGACAATCATGTGCACTCGCCTGTGAATGAGTCCAGTGATGAATCTGTCAGTCCTAATCCCGAATTGACTGCTGCCACAATGATAATTAACAATAATCGCTTAAATAGACGCTCGAATAGTTTGACGCCGGGCCAAACTAGCTCACACGAAAGTTTGGTACCTGGTCAAGATTGGTCTTCCCAAGAAAATTTAACTTTACAATCGACGAAACCAAGGAGTTACTCCCTATCAAATGATCATAATCTGCCACTTAATTTAAGTTGTTTACAATCAAGTAGTTCAGAGACAAGATTACAAGATTTACAAACGACAATGAACAATTTACCCATAATGAAAAACATCGTATCGTGGTTGAAATCGCTACGATTGCACAAATACAGTTGGGTATTTAACAATTTGACTTACGAACAAATGTTAGATCTGACGGACGAATCTTTACAATCGATAGGCATAACGAAAGGTGCCAGACACAAATTACTAATTAGCATTGCGAAATTGAAAGAGCGGAGTATGATGTTGACCGAATTGGAAACTGAAGTGATGAACGGGGGCGATTTACTTAACGCACTTAAGAAATTGAAAAGCGTACTACAAAGTCCGTTACAAGTGACGGCCGGCGAGGATTTACCATCACAGTTCGTGAAAGTCATGGGAAAAGGTGTGGAAATGTGCATAATTATTTACTAATGTGGATAATAATGTTTTTTTTTTTGCAGTTTGCACTCAACTCTTGATGCTGAGACAACCGTCGGACGAAAGCTTGACGTTATTTTACACGTTATGCGAACGAGCCGAATTATCGGATGCTTTCACTGGCGAACAGAAGAGACGATTGACACTCTGGAAAGGTCAATTGGGCCACGGAAACCATCCGCCTTCATATAATAATCGCCATCATAGTAACAATTACAGGTTTAATACATTTTCCATTTCTCATTTGATACATTTAACTTAATGTCGCTCTTAGATTTCCCTGCAGTCAATATCATCATTTGACCGGTCCGTCGATCGAACAGATTTTCTGCCAGAAGAGCTCGTCATATCCGAATGTGCAAAACAATCAACCGATAGGTGCGCATCGGCATTCGATAGGGACAATCACACTGAACACGATGCTAAAAATAAATGCGGGGCCACATGTACAAGAGAAACCTGTCGAAATTCATAATCATAACAATAACAACGCGAGTCATACCAACAACAACAATCAGCAGCACCATGTACGATTTCAAGAGCTTGATCCTGAAGAGAATAAAAGCAATAGTAGTAGTAATAAACAAAGGATGAAGAACATTGATATTGAGAGTAGCTTAGAGTCCCTGTGTTTGCAAATGATGGAACATGCACTTGGGCCTTAGAAGTTAGATAACTTTTTTTCATTTTAGCAATCTCTTCTGTTATCTTGTTCTTCTATAATCGCTTGTTTAAAAGAACTTAACCAAATTTTATTTCTCATATTAAAATATTATTTGAACGTTTTCTAAATATGAGGCCTATGAAATGAGAGAATAGTACATTGACGCATATCTAGTATGATTATTTCTATTTTTGTGAATTAATTTGTTACAGATTTTTTGAAATCTGTATCAATTTATGTATATATCATATGTTTATAAAAAATCCTGCTGGCAGATTGTGAAGAAAAAGAGATAGAAAAGTAATTATTTACGGTTTCATAATGTTATTTGTTATATATTTTTGTTAACATTTCAAAGAGATAATCTTATTATGCACTAATCAGTTAAAGAAATAACGACTAAACAAAGTTTTTACTAAGACTGCATTGAATAACTGAAAATTATGTTGCGTGAAATACTTGAAAGACAAGAGAAGAATATTTTTCGCAATTACTTTATTGTTCTTTATTTGCAAAATGTTTTATATAATTTTTTATATTCGGCATAATATCCATTAATCAATTAATTGTGGTATATAAAATATTATTCGAAATTATAATTATGTCTTAGTTAATTATTAAAATAGGAAGAGAGACATAACATAGAAATGTGTGGTATACTGCAAAGTTTTCTTCTAGTCTTCTAAAAAGTTTCGTTTGTATTTTTACTAAAAGTTTGCTTTCACGAATTTGCAATGCATTTTATTTTTAACTGACGAGAGAACGCAAACGGACTACATTTGAGGAAAATAATCCTATGTAAAACAAAAAAGAAATTGTATTTGAAAACTTTGTAGCATTGTGTACGTGCATGTTTGTGATCGTCTTAGTGTGATACAAGTTGCCACAAAAGAAAAAAAAAAGATAATGGCTGAAACTGACGAAAAAGACTGATTTCTAAAATAAAGATTTAACTAATGTGAATAAATGATGTTTTACTGTATCTCACAGATCCTATCACGTATATAAATTTGCTAGTCAATTTAATTAAAAAAACTAAGCTACTGCTCTCAACTTCACATTTAAAGAACTAATAAGGACTAATTAATTACCCAGAAATATATTCATTTTTGGAGTAGGAATAAGTTCTTGAATAATTTGTCCATGTTATTGACTAAAACTTCATTTATTTCAAATCAGTCGTAGAGGACAATTTCATATCTATTTATATAACTTTTCGCATACTTATTGCAAAAAAAAATAATAATTGAACAATGCAAATCGTTCAAATATAATAACCAACATAATGCAAACAATCCTATGTGGTTTACCTATAAATATTGTAATTGTTACACTAAAAATTACAAATATTGATCGGAATATTTAAACAGAAAGGTAATAGATTTACGTCGATTTGAAGAGGAGAACGGCGTGTCGTGATGAGATACGAATAATACATTCGTAAGATCGTTTACGGCTTCGTAATACGGGCAATTATATCAAGTTTTTGTCTTTAATATAAACGTGTAATGGATTTAAAATAACTGAGCCGCCAAGTCGTCCGAACTCATTCCCAGAAGGGCCAAATCATCGCTCGGGTCGTCTGGTGGCAAAGGCGGCGGTTGTAACGGCAGAGAATGCGGCGCGTTTAGATTTTCCGCACCCGCAGCAGCGATGTCATCCTTCGTATAATCGTACGGCGGCGTCTGATACATGTTATATTCAAATTGATACACGTCGCTCGCATCCATTTGCTCGTATATTGCATTTGTTTCTTGCGTCGCTTCGCTGGCTCCGTTATTTTCTGCTTTGCTTTCCTTCTCTTTCGATTCCTTCTTGGGCGACGGTTGTTTGTTAATCTTTGGTGGTGGTGGCGCCTTAGGCGGTACGCCAATTTTCGGTGGAGCCGGCGGTTCAGCGATGACGGGTGCTGGAGGCGGCGGCGCACAAATCGGTGGATACGTCGATAGCTTAGGAAAGCAGACTACTTCCGGCTGCGGTATGAACGCTCTCGCAAGGTTACCCGGTTGGAATCGTGTCACACGTTGTGGTTCGTAGTCCTCTTTTTTGATCTCCTTCTCGACCTTGTCGTCGGGTTTTTTGTTTTTAAATAATGGCATTCGACCTATGAACGGGAGTTTCTTTGAGGACGAAGAAGAGGATTTTCTCTCTTTCTTGTCGCTGTCCTCTTTCCTTCTGTAACGATTATCGTGGCTGCCGCTACGGCTACGTGATCGGCGCCCGTTCTCGGAGTACTTGCGTCGTCTTTCGGAACTGTAACGACTTCGTCTTCTCTCGTTGCTCGGACTACGGCTCCTCCTGTGCTCTGGACTACGTGATGAGCTTCTACGGCGTCTGTACTTATCCCTAGTCTTGAAACGCACTTGTTCTCTATCCTTTTCCTTCAGTCGCATAGCCTCTTCTTGTTCCCGTCGTTTCTGCTCTTCACGCTGCCTAATCTCCTCTTCTTCCCTCTCCTTTTGTTCTTTTTCCATTTTTTCCTTCTCCTTTCTCTGCTGTTCGAGTTCCAAAAGTTTCGCCTTCTCTGCATCCTGCTTCTTCTTCATGCGGTCCTTTAAATTGTCTAACATAACTTTGTCTTTATCTTGCGGCTCTTGCACACACATCCATTGATTGATCAAATTGTCCTCTTCCGGTTTCTTGGGAAGCTCAGGAGGAACTTGTACGGTTTCTTTTCTCTTCCTTTCTTCCACTAAACGGCCTAGAACTTCCCATTTATCGTCATCATTTAGAAGCTGCGCTTTGATCTTGTTACGCATCGCTACGCGAATACTTTTACTCTTGTCGTTCTTTTCGTCCTCCGACGAAGAATCGGTTGAACTTGAACTGCTGCTGGTATCGCTTGAATGCTTCTTTCGTTTCTTGGCTCGTCTTTTCTTCTTTTTCATGTCCCTGTTTGACATGTTTAGTGGCGACTTCTTTCTCTTTTTCTTCTTTTTAACGTCCTCATCTTCCGACTCTGATGATTTATTTTGTCGCGTTCTTTCCAGTGCTTTTACTCTGTCCTTCAACCATTCAATCTCCCAATGTGGGTTTTGTTCTACAAAATTCTGCAATGAAAATTTTAAATTAGTAGTGATTAGCTGAGAAGTTAAATCATTAATATTACTGTGTAATTTTGTGAATGTGTCAAGGACTTCAAATGATGTGATGCACAATGTAAATCTCCAATCCAAGAATCACACAGCCGACAGTACCAAGCTGTCGACGAAATTATAAACTGCAAACCTTTAATAGGTAAACGCTTTTTGGGTGCTCCCTCGTAATGTGGAAACTCTGGGTCTTTAGGCAATTTGTGCCAAGGATTTTCAATATTTTCCTCTTGCATTAGTTTCTTATGTTCTTTTGAATGTAAATGCATCAAAAAATCCTTGGCTGTCCTAGGGAACGCATCACATATTCGGCACCAATGCATCTCTGGGTCGTAATGAATGTAATTATATTTGTCGCCGGTGAGTCTCTCTGAAGATTTTCTGTGATTTTCTTTGGGGGAATCTTCTTTGGACAATTTTTCCGTATCGCCGATAATACCCGACAGTATTTCAATGACGTTATTAGCATCCTTGAGTTTATTTTGTATCTCAATCTACAAATTAAAAATCTTGATTAGACATTATCACAGAACAAGGACAATCAATTGAAAATCTACTTACATTTGGAACTACAACAACTAATTTATACTTGTTAATTATTATTATGAATTAATTACCTGAAGTTTGCCATTTTCCCTTAAGATATGATCACGTTCTAAAGCGCCTTCTGAAATGAGTTCCTGCTTCTGTTTACGTAACATTTCCAATTCCCTTCTCAATACTGTGACTCTCCTTTCATATTCATCACGTTGCTTTAATAATTCCATCTTTTGCTGTTTTCTTTCTTCAAGTACTCCTGTATAAAATTAACAATTTTCTAAACTATAGTCTATGAGTTAACATGATGTGATACAAGAAAGCATACAATATCTTTCAATTTTACATGTATAGTGTACAATAATATTGCATTCTTACATAAAACTGAACATTTTATTGTTACTTAATTGCCATTTAACAAACCTTTGTTCTCATCTTTGCCTGGTTTATTATTTGATGTTGCATTTACAGTAACAGTTTGTTGAACAGCTTCATGTTTATTTGGATCCACATAACTCCAGCTGGTCTGGGGGTAATCTTCACCTGGTGGTACAGGTTGAATGCTCTACATAAAAGAACTAATGTAAACACCAATACAAAAATTGGTTTTCAAAATAGCAAACTTACGATTACCTCTCCTCATTTTTGTATATATAAATTTTATTTAAAAAATGACTTTTTACTAAATACCAGAGATGATTTTTTGATGTACACTTGTGATATTCTGTAAAATTTGTGTCTGATTTTATCCTTCATCGATAATAAATTCTATAGGCAACAAAAGAAAAACCTTACCCCTGTAACATAGCCTGCCTGTGGTTGTCCATACCCCATGTAGTACTGGTTGTTACCATAGTTGTAATTAGGATATGACGTTGAGTAGCCTTGAGGATTATACTGATTTGACTGTAATTAGAGCAGCAGTTTATGCATTTTCAAATGTCCATTAGAATTGGGGAAAATTTAACATTTATCATTTTACACTATGAGCTGCCTCTAATGTAGCTATAAATGTTGTTTTCATGTATATAGTAGTGAGAAATCTCAGGAGAAATGCCACAGTTCATGACAAATTATACATTAATGAAATATAAGTTACATGTTGATTATGGTTTCACTTTCTTCGAAATATATGGTACATGAATTTTTATTAACAAATTAAATACTACCACTTACCATTTGTTTATAATTCGTATGAAACTATATTAATTGAAACACACTACTAAAATATATCTTCTCAATATGGCGATTTCAATTGGCAAAGGACGCGATGAAACAAACTTAGTGTTTTTAAGTTTTTCAAATGTGGTAGTATTGAAATTTGAAGTTTAGTTTTTCAGTTTTGAAAGCACAATATTGGAATATTATATTTTACACATTTATTTTTTGAATACAGTGAAGAAATAATTAATTATCCGAATGCCAGCAGACCGATTTTCATCTACCACCATTGAATTATTCAAGTATCCTTTTTAATATTTTAATTAATTCATTTTCAACAAATATAATGTATTGAAGTTGATAACACTTTTGATGTTTCAGCAATTAAGCCAACAGTGTTTGATATATGCTCCATACGTCTTTATAAATACGTCTATATAAATGGAAACAACTTCTACAGAATTTTAGATACAATAATTGTGTGCAGTTAACGCATCTTTCCTGTGGTTATATTACATTGCTTTTATAAATTATTTTTATAAGCCACGAGTGCCATAATCATTATAAATTTCCTACATTCAAAATCCTTTTTTAGATGGACGTGATGCATTTGTGATAAGGATAATAGGTTCGACGATCCTGCGCATAATCAATATTGGTTGCCTAATGTGTGCTTTCCGGTTGCTCGACGTCGAATGAGTGTGGTGGATGTGAAGAGAAGTGTCTTCTACTATCAGGAAGAAGAAATGCAAGAATATGTGATAAGGCGTAGCGCATTTAAATAATGAACTATCATAATTTATATTGAGGTAGAAGCGAAAATAAGAAACGGAGTGATATGCGTTCATTGTGATATGATGATGAGGCCTAATATGTGAGTATCGATCAATTTTAAATCAGTCGCTAATCGTTCGCATTCATTCGAATTTATTCTTAAAATCGTAATACTAGTCATAGTTGAAAGATGTGTTAAATCTGAAACGGATTCAATGGTATTATTAATCAATTGCTTTTAAATTATACAATGGGGTACTTTTTAAAATTAAGCTGGTATATCCTGCAAGAAAGCAAAAATACAAATACTTAATAGTGATAATAACTGGAGGCAATTTAACAATTTAAAAGATTATGTACGAGCATTTTATATAATCGTATCTTAACCGAATGGGAATGTTTATTTAATCCGAAGCGATTAATTTATATCGTTTCAAGTCTACGTTTAGCATATTTTCTATCTCCTGGATGTACTCATTATGTAGTAGGCGTTTGACGTATTTCAGTATAACCGGATCAATACGGCGTCGGAGTTTTCCGTCGCGACGCCGCACATAATAAACTACACACACACTCACACAAATAACGATACGTACTCGTTTTATTTTCTCAGAATGATTCAGTGAAAATAATTAAAACAAGCAACCTTTAAACCAAAAGTAAAGGCAAATAAAGCAGTCTTCTCTTTTGATAATTGTAATGAGAGTGTAAGAAAGTAAAAAGAAATGTTTATATGTAGAACGTTTGGATCTCGGCCAAATTCAATATGTAGGTAAAGAGAAGATGGTACATCTATCACATATACGGTCTTGCCCCATCATTCCATCTCATTTTTTCTCGTTATTTATCATCTCATTTCGCTTTTCCACTTTCGATCGTCCTGTAATTTTCATCTTTGAATTTTCGATTATTAGTTGCCTCGATGCTTCTTGGACTAGATAATGCACAAGATAACCAAAGGTCTGAAAAAGAAGAAGAAAGGAAAGAAATCGAAACACAAAGAAGACGAGCTATTTAAGCCGGAAGAACTCGAAGCTTATAGAAGGGAAAAACAACAGCAACAACGACAGGAACAAGAGGAACAACAACAACAACAGGATAGCCATAACAAGGAAGGTGCGAAGAAGACTGGCGAAAACGAGGAATGGAAGAAGTTTAACGCTCTAACTGCTGGCATCGACGACATCTTAAAGAAAACTCAAGGTATTTCTAGCAAGTGTTCTTTTGCTGACTATAAAATTATGCCCTGATAGATGTTAATATTTACTTGGTTTCATTCAACAACAACAAAAATAATTTCAGGCGATTTAGATCGTATAAAGAGTACATCGTTCTTTCAACGTATCCCACCAGCAAGCGAGAAAAAAAGGGACGAACAAGCAGCGAAGCGAGAGAAAGTCGAGGATCGCGTAACCGAAAAGGCGCAAAATGAGGGGACGTCAGTATTAGAGGCGGCCGTCGTTATCGTATCGGAATCCGAGAGCGACGAGGAAGACGACGAGGACGACGACATCTTCGATACGTCCTACATTGACGTTATCGCAGCGGGTGAAGTGAAATTAGCATACATTCCAGGTGATTTTCTACACAAACCCACAATTGCTGTCGCGCAATAAAGAAATTGATTCGATCATTTAACTATAGAATCACCAACTGAACCGCAACAAGGCGACGATCCGTTTGACACGTCGATTGCGGAACGCGCAATCTTAGGACCGGCTGTCGAGAAAAAAGGCAAGAAATTGGTGCCGCTCGGCGCGGCCGTTGAAGTACTAACTGGACGCGTGCAAGCGCCCACCTGTCTCGTGCAAACGCGAAGACCCTCGACACGTAGGCAAATATTGAAAGAGCGCGATTTACTGTTGGGTAGTTTCGACGATAACGCCAATACATTAGCGGGCGCAGAATCTAATAAAGGTAAGCCAAGCTCGAGTTAAATCGATTCTGCGTCGTAACAATTGATTAATTTCCAACAGGCCCTTGTCTGTGTAGGATAACTATTATAGACAAGGTGAGAATTGCAATTTTCTTTCTAAGAGAACAATCATTAACATGTAGTGAAACGTAGCTCTTCTCGCATCTCTAATTAAATTGTAGTGACAATTTAAGAAAATAAATTCAAACGAGGATTCAACGTATTGTGATCATAACTTAAGTTGAATCTTGTCTTTCATTAATGAATTTACGATCGGGCTATTCAATTTTCAATATTTTGCAGTATTTGTTTTGCAAATGGTTAATTGACTGCCGCTAGAATGTTTTTTGAGCAGTTTTCATTCCCACTTTTTATGTTTGAAAAACGTTAAAAGAAAAATATTTTTGTTACAGATGCAACGGTTACTCCGGAACCAAAGACTTTACTCGACGACGACGCTCCTCCGTTATCGAATGAGCCAATAGATTTATCAAAAACTTTACATAAAATTAAAACACCGTCGCCACCAAAGGAGGAACAAAAGGTCGACGTAATCACAGATTTCGACGAGATCTCGAAGAGAGCAAACGAGCAGCCAGAAGAAGAGGAAGAGGATATCGAATTCGAACGATTAGCCGCAGAAAGTTTAAGCAAACCCGTTAGCGGTGTAACACCAACGGTGAGATTCGAAAGTGTCGCCGTATCCACAAAAAATAACGATTCTTGGAATGCTTTCTCTGACAACGATGATAATACCAAGGACACGAACGTCGCGTTGGACGATAATAAGGATAGTCAGGATGAATTATTGAATTACGAAGACGATCCGTTCGATACAACATTCGCTGAAAACCTTGTACCTGGCAAAGTCGAATTGAAATTGATCGAGAACGAGATACTGAACGCAACCGATGACGATTTCGATTTTAATCCACGCGCCGAAGAACGATTAACGGAATTATTAAGAAGCAAAGTGAGCATACATATAACGGATCCGTCTGGTGCACGAGAGTCGGTTTCATCATTGGATCGTATATCCGAATCCGAATTGAACGTGATCCGTCCCAATCATAGAGACTTGCTGGGCGGCAGTATAACCGATTTATCTAAATTAGAAGATCAACCATTGAAACCGAACGATATCGTCGACGATAATTATATAGAGTATTCGGATCCCTTCGATACTTCGGCAATCGATATAGCAACAGCTCCGGGTCAAGCGGAATTGAAATTTTTAGAGAAAGAACTTTTAAGCGATATTAAATTGAACGACGGTGAAAATATCGCAGAGGAACTCGACGACTTCAATCCTAGAGCGTTCGACGAGGAAAGAGAATCGAAAGTTTTGGATAACAATTTGTCGCACAGAAAAGTCTCTTTTGAATTACCGTTAGGGACGTTCGGAAACGATCTATTGACCGAAAACGACGATTTATCTATTAAAGTCACCAAACCGTTAACACCCTATTACATAAGGGAAAATTCCATACCGGAACAACTGCAGGAACGTGACGAAGAATACGATGAAGATCCATTCGATACGTCGTTCGTAAGAGATTTAGCGCCGGGTAAAGTCGAGCTAAAACTAATCGAAACAGAACTGTTTGAATCGAACCTAACGCACAGCATATCCGATCCGGACTTCGATCCGCGCGACGACAGACAAGTGGTGATAGCCAAAGTAATTCAAGAGATCAATAAACCGACGCCCTCGAAAGTGCTTACGAATTTGCCGGCAGGAGAGCCAGTAAAGAAAGAACCGATCGATTTGTTAGCTATTGATAACACGGTCGACGCTAAAGTACTAACGCCGGCCGCTTCGATAGACGACATTGTAACTTACACCGATCCGTTCGACACATCCATAGCAAGCAACATATTGCCTGGAAAAACTGAACTGAAACTATTGGAGACTGAACTGATACATTCCGATACTTCCGTATTGAAACGAAGCTTGAGCGATCCGGAATTTGATCCGCGTGCCGAACAAGATTCGCGAACAGGCGATAAAAGCGAGGAACGAATTGATTTGTTAGAGACGACGTTAGGCACTGCGGTTAACGTACGTCCGTTAACTCCATTGGTAGATGATAAAGTGAGTTTCTCTTTGGATGAGGATATCGATCCATTTGACACGAGCATTGCTGATAACATAGCGCCCGGTAGAGCCGAATTGAAGGTCCTAGAAACTGAACTGATTTAGAAACAATAGTAGCGATGGATGTTAAAGGAGCAAATCCTTTCCTCTTCGGCGAGGACGATTACTGCTCGCCGAATAATACCGCAACCTCGAATCCTTTCTTAATGACGGAAGAGGAATGCGTCGATGGCAATACGGCGACAGATAATCCGTTTTTGTCGCAAACGGCCGTAACTATGTCCTCCAATTCGAATTCGACGAATCCGTTCGCATTCGATCCGATGGATTTGGGACCACAGGAGGCGCAGCCGGCCGAAGTCGACGGCAATTCGTTTATGAGTAATAACAGTAATACATTAATGGATACCACTCTTACACAAGAAAGCAATATGTTTAGCATTAATAATTCGCTTAATAACGATTTCTTATCAAACACAATGGTTACCATTCCAAACGTCATTCCGGAGAAGCCAACAGACTTGAATTTAAAATATACAAACACTGTAAGTCTGAACGATGGATTAACTGCTAATAATAAGCAACATTCCACGACGATCGGTCCACCTAGACCTCCACCGCCGCGTCCACCGCCGTCGAAAGAGACTCAAGACCTATTGATGTCCGTAATGGGTGCAATGGACGCGACCAGTTCGCATTTGTTAGATCGGATTCCGCCGACACGTACACCGAGTCCCGTCTCGATGCGTGATTTGCACTCGCCTAGTCCGACACCAGAACCGTTTGCGGATTTATTAGATGTTTCAGACAACAAGTTGCCGGGCAGCAATGCGACGAATAAGACATCTTCCGACGTCGACCTGATGTCATTAAGTCAAGAAACTTGCGATATCAATCGTAATCCACCGTTAATCGCATCGAACGATGCCACATCGGCAAAACCGTCACCTCCGGTGAGACCGCCGCGACCGCAACCGCCGCAAAAGCCGCCACCGCCGAAATTTACCGCTCAGACGTCGCCACCGAAACCGACACCGGCCCTCGTTCAAAATCAACTCGATCATGGACAATCCCCGCCGCAGGAACAACAAATGAAACAAACTAATCAACAGCAAGAAGAATCACAGCAGCAATGCGAAATGATGGACTTTTTCGGTGTCGAAGAAAAGACTGCGCCAAAAGTTACGGCATCGAATGCGGACATTATGAGCTTATACAATGCTCCCGCCGTCACTCAACCGGCAACCTTTGCGGATCTATTGAGCGGATCGGTTGAAACAACGATGGTCACCGAGACGGTGAACGTCGCCTTTATCGGCAATAACGCACCCACTACCGATGTCACGCCGACAACTGGCGGCGAGAATGCCGTCGATTTAATCTCTAACGCGACGTCAGAAGCAAACTCGGAACGATCTGTCGCAACTCCGATCGTTCAGGACAATTTCATCTCGCCCGAACCATCTCAAACCGACTTGCAAATGGACACCAGCGATAGTCAAAGTAAAGAATCCGTTTCGAGCGTTACATTTAATCCATTTGCGACGGCCGACGAGAGCGTGATCACTAGCCCCAAACAAAACGAAGTCTTTGCAGCGGAGACCAACGCGACCGCTAACATTTTAGACAATAGCTCTTTTCAGGAAAGCAAATTGTTCGACACGTCGACGGAATCGGCATTCATTCAAAACGCAACGCCGTTCGAAGAGCAACCTCAAGATGTGTTCATGTCTTCAGTTACACCAACGCCTACGATGCAACCGATTAACAAAGCTCCAATCGACAATTCGTCTATGATGAATACGGATGGATTAGTAGGTGGCGACGATTTCGATGCGTTCGCTGCCAAATTCGAATCGGTCGGTGCAAAAGACGAGAACAAGAACGGTCTGCTGAGTGGATTCGCGACCACAACTGGAAACGGTGACGACGGCCACGACGCCTGGGGAAATCAATCGAATGCATTCGCCGATACCGTTAGCGGATTCGACGAAACGAGTGCGGGTACCGGTTTCGGTGCAGACGAATCGTTTGATGCGTTTTTGGCGATGCGCGAACCGCCAGCCGTTCCGCAAAGCACGCCCAATCGGTTCGACAAAGTCGGATCGTTGGACTCGGACGAAGACAAAGACTTCTCCGTTGTCATCAGACCGAAATCGGCCGTCGACGATGGCGGCTTTTTCGGCGATAGTGGCGCATTACCCGTTTTAGCGCCGCCGCCACCATCGTCCGCCACTACGGGATTGAACGCTTTCACCGATAGCTCACCAAGGTTCAATCCGTTCGATCAGCAAGCGAACGAATACGTGGCGGACGTCCCCGGAATAGAAACGGCCGCGCCGTTCGCCGTGCCCGAGTTCAAACGGACAGATTCGCAAGAGACACCGCCGACGCCGCTCTTCGACGACGACGTCTCTCAACCGTTGGAGGACTTTCCTCGGGTTATATATGGCGGAGAGGGTTGGGAGATGCATTTGCGGCAGCCGAATAAGAAGAAAATTACGGGACAAAGGTCTGCATATAGCTCTGTTACTATTCGATTTTAACGTTTCTTATTCTCATCGATTTTTAGATTCTGGAAAAAGATATTCGTTAAAATATTACATCAATCCGACTGTGTGCTGTTGCAATTGTTCAATCAACAAAACGACAAGGATCCGTTCCAAGAACTACCGCTACAGCCGTGTTATTCTGTGTCGGATATCGGTGCACAGCAATACGACAATTTCGGCAAGATATTCACACTGAAATTGCAATACATTTTCTACAAGGAGCGACCTGGAGTGCGACCGGGACAAGTGAAGAAAGCCGAACGGATAACGAACAAATTGAGCCAGTTCGCGGCTTACGCGATACAGGGCGATTATCAAGGCGTCAAAGAGTTCGGAAGCGATTTGAAAAAGCTCGGGTTGCCGGTCGAACATGCACCGCAAGTATCGCAGTTGATGAAATTGGGCAGTTTGAATTACGAGGATCTGAAACAGTTCTCGATGTGCATCGAAGAGTCACTGTTCACGTTACAAGCACACAGAGACAGAGCATTACAGTATAAGATGGAGGAGGTGCAAATTACGGCCGTGGACGAGCTGTACGTCGAACAGGATGCGGAAGGACACGTCGATAAGCAAATTGCTAGAGTGCGATTGTTCTTTTTGGGGTTCCTTACCGGTATGCCCGACGTCGAATTGGGCATTAACGATATGAGAAGGCAAGGGAAAGAAGTGGTAGGCAGGCATGATATTATACCGGTTGTCACGGAGGAATGGATTCGATTGGAGAACGTCGAATTTCACTCTTGCGTCCAACAGGACGAATACAACGACACTCACATAATTAAGTATGTTATCTTGAAATATTTGTTAGATAATTAAATATATTCTGTTATCGTTTAGATTCAAGCCTCCAGATGCTTGTTATATTGAGTTGTTGAGATTTCGCGTGAGACCACCGAAGAATCGTGAATTGCCTCTCCAATTGAAAGTCACAATTTGCATAACGGGAAACAGGGTGGGTTCATTCGTCTTAGGCCGAAGTCATTTAATTTTAACGAGATTCTCTTTTAGATTGAATTACGTGCGGACGTTTTAGTGCCGGGCTTTGCGTCCAGGAAATTAGGTCAGGTACCGTGCGAGGACGTGATGATTAGGTTTCCCATACCGGAGTGTTGGATCTATTTGTTCAGAGTGGAGAAGCATTTCAGATACGGATCAGTGAAATCGGCTCATAGGAGGTATTTGAATGAACACGGAATTCATGTTCAATTATAATACCAAAGAATTACAATTGATTGTTAGGACTGGTAAAATTAAAGGAATCGAAAGGATTTTGGGTACCGTCGATACGCTACAAGAGAGCTTAATCGAAGTGACTTCCGGGCAGGCCAAGTACGAGCACCAGCATCGCGCTATCGTTTGGCGATGCCCTAGGTTACCGAAGGAAGGACAAGGCAACTAATTGTTTTTCTTTTCTTGTGATTCATCCACAATTCATTGTCGATTTTATTTAACCAGGAGCTTACACGACACATAACATGGTGTGCCGTATAGCGTTGACCAGTTACGATCAGATGCCAGATCAATTGGCAGAATATTGTTACGTCGAGTTTACAATGCCGGCAACGCAAGTCAGTCACATGACGGTCAGAAGCGTTAGTTTACAAAATTCGGACAGCGACGAGCCGCCAGAGAAGTATGTCAGATATTTGGCAAGGCACGAATATAGGTATGGAAAATTATCAATGACGAATTTGTGATTAATTATTGCTTCAATGTTATTTTTTAACCCGAAAGAGTCGGCATCGAAAGGACAGAGGGCGATGGACCAGCCGCGTACGTTGCAGCTACGTATAGTAAACCTCAACCGATAAAAGAAGAACCAAAAGCAATACCAGAAGCGGAATCCAGTTCTGACAGTGAATAAATGGGCTTTCCTCGTTACAAAAAAACTTCCACAACCACACCGAAATTAAAGTAGCAAGAATGAAACGACGAACCCAATATTTAATTATAAATTGTAGATTATTAATTCAGAGTAGAATAGGAATAGATTGAATTATATATGTTTGGAGAGTAGTACACAAAACTAATGGATAATATTGAAGAGCTTTATAAATTTGATGCATTTGAAAATAATATACGTTTGAATTTAAGATACAAGAGAAATATATGCAAATTAAAATGCTTTAAATTGATCGGCAAGCATATGTGTTTGAAAGAAATGTAATAAGGAAAACCGGGCACACGCTTGAATTGAAATTGAAACGAGCTCCTTTAGATCTTAAGTTTCATTGGAAAAAAACGGACAATATGATTAGCACGTAAATATTAATTATAATCAACATTTAGATTTTATGGTAAAATTAAGAATTAATGATAATATTTTAGATCATGTAGCGTATAGAATTTTTGGCACATCTATTGCTGGCATTCGAATTGCAGAAATGCTATTTAAAGAATCATATTTGCTGGAGGAATGAATGTCAGTCGTAGATGTAACATTAACAGCCATGATTGTTCTTGTAGAATGTAGTTGCTTATTTAAGTTGATAATTAGAAAGAAATATTTAGGCAATTTATTTCTTACATATCATTCATATTTGTGATTTCGCCAAAGAATATAATGGTTTATTTCTTAGTTTTTATATTATCTTTTCATTTCAATATAAAAATATTATTCATTTTATACATATGTGTGTTGAAAGTGTTTGAAATCTTTGAAACACGAGACATGCAGCTAGATAATACCAAAGAAAACCTAAATAATATCGAAAATGTATTGATTGTATTTAAAAGCAAAATATATTAATATAATTAAGACAAAAATAAACGTTTATTATCATATATTTGTTAAATAAAACTCGTTTGTTGAAATTAAATTTAATTATTTTACGACTGTAAATTTAAAATGAAAATTATAAAAGTAAAATGAAACTTTTTTTTTTAATTATGTGTTGTTAATCCTAGTTAATCTAATGTTATGTGAACGGTAAATTTAGAGTGTTAACTAGTTGTAATAAAATTATTTATTTTTAATTTAATTTATTTCTGTTAGTTATTAATTAATTTTATTTTAAAATACGTATTAAACGTACTATTTTAATATGGGACAAACGTAATGTTTGTCTCAGCGAGGCAAATCTAGTCATTCGAGTACTTATTAAGAGAATATGTTTAGCAGAAATAAGGCACACATATAACTATTAATCTGGCGAAGAAATAAGAAAAACAACACTAAGTAGATCATTGTAAAATTGTAACATAATAATAATACATGTTTTATAATGAGTTCGGATTAAATGCGATATCTTATATTAGAAGATTAAAAATATAGGACGTATTTAAATTATAATAAGGTAACTGATTAATGTTACATAAACTAATATAAATATAAATAAATTATAATGGTGAATGAAGAAAAAAGTGGAAATGAAACAGAGTAAATAGTCATTAAGAATTATTTAAATGTTTTAGACATTATAGCTTGTCGCAAAAAAGTGAGATTGTGTAAAAGTAAGGATAAAAAAGATGTAAGTTTAAATATTTTATTTTTACAACTATTTATTTTCTCTCCAGTAGCGATTCTTTCGTGGTAAAAATTACCTACAATATACCATATGATAATAAAAGAAATAAACAAGCAAATAATGTTGGAACATAAAGCCTTCAAATAAAATTAAAATGAAATTATTTATGAGATATAGCATTACTACTCCACAATAATCAAGAAGAAAACTTTAGCCAAAAGAAAAGTGAACAATTTGAAAAACGAGAAAAAATAATCAATTTCAAAAATGTTATCAATAGAATATTGTATAAAAAGTAAAATAATAAAGACTTAATGTGGTACTACACGCAAATTTATATTTCTTTAATCTCCTTCCACTGAAGCGATACTTTTAAAATAGTAAACCAATAGAAAATTGCAAATCTTTATACAGAAATCGATCGCTATTAGTTTCCTTATTAGTAACCGATAGTATTTTATTCGTTAGAAATACATACAAGAAGGAAACTTTTAGAGATCGAAAAATAGAAGCGGCACACCCACATCATTATAATTATTTCGCATTAAAAAAATGCAAATACTTTTCGCTCTTTATTCTAAATAAAATCTGCGGCACTATCGAAATTAAAAATAAATTCGTTGAATAGCGTTTGCAACTTTCACTAGTCCTTTTGTTAATTCCAATTTGTTTTGCATCCTTAAATCTCGTGACCCCAAAAGAGTACTTATCATTGTTGGTGTTCTGGCAGCTTAACAATTAATCGTATCTCCAATAAATTCAAATTGCAATCGTAGCAATAGTACGTAATATGGGAATCATGAAAATTTCATAAAACATTTATTGAATTATCGAATTGGATTTCATGGCCAATTGATTTGACACTAGGTCGAGAGTGGTCGGGTTTCATTGGTATTGAAAGAATGAGAGAGTGTATATATGTGCGAGGGCCATTTATGGAATTCCAGGTGGATATTTTCTATATACACCTCCAGTTTTCGTTTATTTTTTATTTTATTTCTTTGATCACCGATGATGACTCACATTGTCTCTCACACAATCTGTTCGCCCACTTTTTCTTAATCATTAATTTTAATAAACTTACAATCGCCTTCTTTTTCGCTAATGACCTCAATGGGCGCACAATACTAATTAAACAAACGATTACAACAATAAAAAAACGCGGTGTGGTACAGATATTAAATAACGATTTATGGTATTTAATAGAGGCACGTCTAAATTGTTTAGACCTCTAAACTAGAAATGTGTAATAAGAGATTATTACATTTAATTATCTGTAATTTGCGAATGTAACAAACAAAAAGTAAACTTGATCTCGAAATTGGAAAAACCATAAAGCACTTTCAAAGTTGATCAAATAATAAAGCGTCCAAACTAAAGGTTCCATTGGAATTCGCAAAAGGATTACTTTATTTAGTAGTTGAATTGGTAGAATAGGATACCACGGTGTTTTTTGCACGTAGGTGTTAGTCGCTATTAATTAAATAACCATATTTATGTTATTTGCAAAAAGAGAAATAAGTTGGTGGACATTATTATTGTACTGAAATGAAATGAAAAATCGTGGAAGGGAACCTTGCAATTGAGTTTATTTGTTGAAATGACGACGCTTGCGCTTAATCAAAGCAGGATAAACTTGAAAAAATACGAAATAAAAAAGTTGTAACGCGACGGGATTGTTTAAAGGAAAAGCATAGTTTAATATCATTTTCGTAACGAGACCGAATCGAGGTTTTTCCCATCGCCGCTCTTCTTCTTCATTCGCGTGTGGTGATTTGTAAACTTCATAATAAATAATCAATTGTCATCGGCTATAAACGATAAAATAAGGATCTTCTAATTTTGGTTTCTTCCAGTTATTAATCATGTAAGTTTGATTAATTTTAATTTTTTTAACGTTACTTAACAATTGATAAATTGCAATTAAAAGGTAGCACCGCACACGTAACTGATTTTAATCGTTAACTATGATTAGTTTCAATTGCGAATAATTTATTATGCAAATTACTAGGTTGTTTTCAATATTCTAGAAAAAAGGTGATCTGTGATATTATATTCATAAAGACCATTGTTAAGAAAGTCATATTACGCGTAGATTTGCTAAACAAATTTGCTAAAAGTAGGTTTGTGTAATTGCTAAAAATAAATGTATACAATGTTATTTTGAATATTTTGTAAGAGTTCAAGTATAACGAGTTTAGTAGTATCGTCGCTTATACTATATACGTACATTGTGAATCCGAAATGAAAACGTAATAGGCGCAACAGAGACAAACGAAACCGATACTGTGCTAAAATAAATTATTCACCTCTCACCTTGACAATATTTTATTATTATTAATGGAATTATTAAGTCATGGTTTCTATTTTATTTAAATACCATTGAAAAGAGGCAATGATACAAAGTAAAGTTTACCTTTGATGTTGTTTTAAACAGAATTTATTGGACAACGATTAAATTAATAAAATAATGCAAAACATGTGCGCTAAATAATGGAAAATGAGAAAAGTGATGCCAGAAAATAGGTCAGACTCTTTTATTCAACAGATTGATAATAATTGATAGTTTTCTTTTTGTGTATCCACTTACAAATTCAGAAACTCGTCAACATCAACGAATTAGCCTTTTTTTAATTGTACATCCTATTCGTGGCCCATTTTAATAGCAATAATTATTATTCAGGAAACATAAAACCAAAAAATCTCTGTCATTGATACTCGTTTTGTATTTTTTTAGGACAGTGACGCAATACCGCCAGCTATAATGAATTTCAATCTCGTCTAATTGGTATTAATTCTAATACCATTAATAACTTGTGGAGAGACAAAATTGTTAATTAATATCATAACAGAAATTTATTTATAGAGCATATCTTTTTCTTTAATGTCTGTCTTTGACTAGTCAATAATTTGGTAATATCGCAAAAAAAATTGGGTCACTAATTAATTCTTTCAATAGTGGCAACGCATATCGTAATCGCGAAACCAATTAAATTAAGGATATGAACATTTCGAGATTTCTGCAACAAAAAATCCTAATCTCGAGCAGGAAATGATTAATTTTTTCTTTATCGACATTTTCCGTCTCCAATTTCTTTCGTTATCGACCGAGTTTTCCTTATGGAAATTCGTACCAGGCACAGTGTATTTTTGTATGGTACTGTACATTTTCCTCGTGGAAAATTCTACGTCTTAGTAATCGATATTTTACCTCTTATGCACAATTATATAACTAAAAATAAGTCGTTGACAACGATAAATTGCTTCAGTTCTAATTCTCGGAACGTGTTTCTATTTATTCTGCTTGTTTTTGTTTCGCGCTAGAAAAAGGAGCACGACGGTTTTAATCGCAAGAAAATTATATGTTCTTATTACATAAAAGCCCACACGGCACAAAATCGAGTATATTTTGAGGATAACCACATCAGACGCCTACCTACTCGATAACCTTTTTATAATTCCAATTGCGAGTAACACGACAACGCCGTTCTCTTGTCGCTATTCATTTGCAATTCCACAAGAGCAGCGAGATTCTAATCGCGGTAATTGACACCTAAAGAACTTAATTGGATTAATTTATTCGAACAAGAAGGAAGAACAGTGTGTGTGTGTGTGTTTATTTTTACTTAACGCTCAATCAACAAGCTGCTACTATTTATTACTAAAGACCGATTTGAATTGCAGATTAATTTGTAAAATAAATAATGGGTGGCTTTCAACAAAGACCGTGGACGCCGACGAAACGACGCGGACCAATTGCCGCCGAATTTCAAGGACCAGGTCCGGCAGCAATCTCCTTACCATCGTCAATTGGTAAGCGCGTTTCAAAAATGAATTAAAAAAAAAAAGAGAAGAAGGAATCATAATTCAAACTCGGCAAATCTCAATGCGTTAGGCAAACGACCGACGGAGTCGAAGTCGGGTCGAGCGCCGGCTTTCAGCTTCGGCGCCAGGCACAACGGCCGGAACGAGAGCATCGGTCCGGGTCCGGGCCAATACAACGTGACCGGACTGAGCGCGAAAGGGAAAGACACGCCGCCGGCGGTCAGTTTGCACGGTCGCCCGCGAGATCACAAAGTCGATAACACGCCGGCACCGGGCGATTACGATCCGGACAAGGCGGAGAAGGTGATCCACGACAGCTCGCCGAAGTACACGTTCGGCCTGAAAACGAACGTGGAAAAGGTCGTCGATACGCCAGGTAATTTGAATTGAATTGAATCGCCGAAGCGATGCTATGCAATTAATTTCGAATGGTTTTGTTAATGATTACGACGTTAATACGATGTTAACAATTTAATAAGTGATATTATGATTAATTTGATTAACAGCTCCTAACACTTATAACACCGGGAATTCCTCTACTAGGCCCAGTACACCTAGGTATAGTTTCGGAAGTAGAACGAGTAGTTGTAAGAGCTTAAATACGCCCGGTTAGTTTATTTTTGTTTATTTTTGTATTCAATACAATGCATTCTCGTTCATCCGGACTCTCTTACTAATCCAAATCCTCGCGGGAAATCCGAATGCGATTTTATCTGTTCAGTTCAAAAAATTAAGTAATGCAGCAAGGAAAAGTTTACAATTAGTCAATAGTACATTGCTCTACATTATTTTGGAGGTTGCCGTTATGTTGACGTTCCTTTTTGATTGCTTCCTTGAAGAAATTTAGTAGTTTACAGTTGATATGTTGTTGAAGTAAATTAAAAAGTTCCGGGTCGTTGTTGAAGAGAATTTCGAGTCCTATCGAAACATTGCCATTGCATAAAATTACTATTATTACAATAATAGGGACATTATTAATAAAAAGCAATAAAGGAATGGTTTAAAGATGAAGACTTACTGTTTGGACGAAAGCTATAAACTAAAGGATTGCAAAATCAACTAAAACACGACTCTGCCTTGCTAAAGTTATAACATTTCCCACTTAAGTAAAAAAGAACTCTTGAATTAATGTATGGCTTACAATGATTCTATTTTTTTGACAATCCCGCTCGTTGCAATTTTAATTATACCAAATCAACGAGAATGCACTGTATTAAGTAAGATTAATCGTAGATAAGCCATTGAGTACGTTTGAATATGCTGTAAATTTGAATTTTGAAATGAATTGCGTACTGAATGGCTTCGATTTAGAGTAGAGTTAATTAGATTAATTGATTAATATGATTAATTTGAATAATAATAATTATTATTTGTAGCACCTAATGCCTATAACATAACAAGCAATATACTAAAATCTTCGCCTAGATACAGTTTTGGAAAGCGAACGAAATTGCCAAAGCCGTCGCCAACACCCGGTTAGGATTATGGTTTTTATTTCAATTCTTTTCGCTTTCACGAATTACTTTATGGTTACTCGTCGGGTATTTTTTTCATAATTGCTTTATATATATTTTTTTGCTTACGTATTAAAATTATACGAGCGAGACTATTTCAAATGCGTGATTTTCTTCAAAGTTCAAAACAAGCCATCTGCATTTCTTTGTGAAAATAAAATTTTAAGTTTTTTTCCATTTCCTCGAATAAGTAATCCTTTAGTTTCGATCGTTCCACATCATGCAATCATTTCCAATTAGAAGACACACATCAGTATTTAATAAATACCATTTGTAGCTCCTAACGAGTATAACGTACCGAAAGCTGATAAAGTGTTGCATGACGCGGCGCCAAAATACAGTTTTGGAGCCAAGGTGAATTTGGAGAAACCATCCGAAACTCCTGGTTAGTGATTCGATCGATTTTGATTTTGCTCGTAATAATTGGACTTCTTTAAACAAATTTAGCACCAAACGTTTATAATGTTCCTAATGCCGATAAGGCGTTGCACGAGAATTCGCCGCAGTACTCCTTCGGCACAAAGGTTAATTGTGAGAAACCATCGGACACACCCGGTTCGTATATTAGTGAACAATTAATCTCTTAATCTTAATTACAATTAATAGATAATGTTTAGCAAAGATAATTAATAAGGGCAGTTAGTCTAATTGCACTTTTATTTTTATATACATATGTATATATAGCACCGAATTCCTATAACGTACCGGAAGCTGATAAATCAGTGCACGACCAATCGCCAAAGTACACGTTCGGATGTAAGACGAATGGCTTGAAACCCCTCGACACACCTGGTTCGTTAAAATCATGTTTAACGTTTAAACTAGTTGTTCGGTTGTCTAAAATTGAGAATTCTTTTTTGCATTTAGCTCCAAACGTTTATAATGTACCGAAGGCGGACAAAATTTTGCACGACAATTCGCCAAAATACACGTTCGGTAGTAAACCGAACATCGACAGACCTTCGGACGTGCCGGGTAATCATTTTCAATAGAAGCAAAAATATTGCCATTCTGAATGAAATTCTTCTACTTTCCTCTCAACACTTCTCATAATTCATTTCATAACTGTTTCTGATGACGTGGTGGAGAATTTCAAGCCAAATTTAAACAAAAAAGCGTAAATTTTATATTAGAAGTCGTTTGGGTATAATTTTAAGAGTGGATTTTCATGCCTGCTGTCATAAAATTAACAAACGTTTCCGCTGGTAGATGTTCAAATTATTTCAAACCTTCTACTTGTACCTCTTCTTCTTTTGCCTAAAACTCTTGGTTTCGCTCGTAAACTTTATAATCCAAGTATAATAATAATAAACTTTTTGTAGCTCCGAACGAATATAATGCGATTATAAAAGACAACACGCCACGATACACTTTCGGTGCTAAAGTCAATAACGAGAAGCCATCAGAAACACCCGGTGCGTTTTATCTTTTGCAATTTTGCAAATTTTAATTTCCTCGTCTCTTTCGTTGTATTGCTAAAAAAAATATTTCTTTTGTAGCACCGAACGTTTATAACGTCACCGTATTAGAGAATGCACCTATGTATAGTTTCGGGGCTAAGACCAATCTAGAGAAACCATTAGACACCCCCGGTTAGTTGTTTGATTTGATTTGTTTTAATTAAAATGCAATTAAGGGCGTACTTTTAACCACGGATCGAGTAAAATTACGATTAGAAATGCGCTCTTAAATGCGGACAATTAATAGTTAAACTAACGTTGTCCGTGTAAAATGAATCTCTCTAGCACCGAACGAATACGCACCGCAACTGTACGAAATTGCACCGAAATATTCATTTGGCAACAAGACCCAAGGAGAGAAACCATTGGACACTCCCGGTTTGTTAATTGCATTTTATTTTTCTAACAGCAAAAATTAACAAAAGCATTTTCATCAGAGACGAAAAAAATCTCTTCAAATCAACCCACATCAATCGCCAGATGATAATAATCTATTGAATCGATACGCTTTTACTTCGGTAACAATGTACGCAAAGTTGATTAACACTTCTCGTCGTTTCCGTTGACTTTTTAGCGCCGAACGTCTACAACATACCGCATTTGGTTGGCGATAAGAAATCGTCGCCGGCTTACACGATCTCCGGACGTAACAAGGACTTTATCGACGAGAGAGTGAAAAATCCGGGACCGGGTCAATACAATAACGTCAATCCGGAAAGTTACAAGCAGCATTCGCCCGCTTACACGATCAGCGGCCGATACAATTTACCCACGGACACCACACAAATACCGGGCCCTGGCGTTTATTGCCCAGAGAAGGTAAATCGACGGTTTAACGAACGAAATAATTAAAAATTCCTACTTGTTAGAGCTTATGCTGTGACACATAAATATAAGACCAGTACATTTTTGTGCATAAATTTCCTTTTCGGGACTCAATCTGGACCAAATCAATATTTTTGGATTCAGAATGACAAAATGCATCAAATTAATACGATTAAAAAAAAACAATTTATAAAAATTTAAAAAATAATTGCAAATAACTGAAATTTCACTGACACAAAAGTATAAGATCATTTGGGAGAAGCAATTTAAGGCAGTTGAAAACATCTGAAACTCTTTGAAAATGAACTGTTTGTAATATGTTAGGTCATTAATTAGGATTTTGAAAAAAAAATCGCGTTCCATTTCTTTATCTGACACCGAAAAAGGCCAAATTATTGCATACCACAGTATGGACTTAGTTAACGATACGTTGCAACGGTTGCAAACCGTTTAAAAAGTGTCCTGAAATATTTCTTGAAAAATCCTGAGAAGTATGGACGAATCAAACGTCTTGAATGTCCGTTCATGTTAAGGTGAAGTTAAGGGCAATACGCAATTGTGTGAGCCTAGTCTATCGTTATGGACCAAAATTCACCAAAATATATTAATTTCGCTTTGCGAATCTATGCAGAATCGTATTTTTAAGTTAATTCAAAATAATGGAGCCCGTACTAATTATTGAAACTTTTTCTCAAGTGATCTTTTATTTTTGTGTCAGTGAAATTTCAATTATTTTTATATTTTGTTGAAAATCTTATATTTGTCACACCATATTTATATTGTTTAACAATTAATGCCGAGAACAGAAAGCTAACTTACTAAATCAATGAAACCTATTTAAGTTTCTGGCTAGAACTCTAAATTAAAACAACTAAAATTGCCCGAATTAATTAACTAAATTAACGCTATCAGGTAACGGCTCATTTAAAGGAGGCACCGAGACATTCCTTCGGCATAAAGCATTCCGTGTATCTTGGAACCGAAGCGACATTAAAAACTAACAAAGACCGAATGAGCATGCTGTTTTAAATGAATAAATTACGTTCGGCAAGCATCACGGATGGGGGTAAATTGATCAAATTTCATTTTAGATTACGCTAATAAACTTTATTATACTAATAAGCATTAGATTAGACTGTGTTAACAATCATCTAATAAAATGAAATTACGTGGGAGCTAGTTCTAATGATTTGTGATTTTTCTTCATTTAGGTGGTATTGGACTATCAGCCGGCCCATTCGTTCGGTATCAAACATTCCGAATATTCGCAACATTATTGAAGCTTTTCAACAATTAATAATGAAGATAATAATAATCATCGCGATGCTTTACGAACGACTCTGTATGTCTATCACTGATTCTTAGCCCTCTTTTTGTTTCTTTCCTTTTCTCTTTCTTTAACATAGTTGCTCCCAGTTGCGCCAATTCCCAATTTCTGAAGACTACAGAGATACTTGTAATTGAGTTTTTAATACTTGTTAATATTGTTAATGAACTAATTAAATTTTATCGTAACATTATATTTGTAGATTGCTTTTCGTTATTTTATTTCTTCCACAGTTATTACGTCTGTTTGAATAATGTAAGATATTAATACTATTAATGTTTTGTATAATTTATTAATAAAATTAAAAAGAAATTGTTTTAGTTTGATATTTCTCACTCGATCCACAAAAAAAATATCGATATTCAGAGTAGTTATCGTTAATTTCCTTTTCAGAATGTTCTTTAGCATAATTTTTAACGGCACTGCTGGTTGCCATTGTAATCTTTCAGATAGGCGCCAACATTCCTTCGTTATTTTGAAAACTTTCTTTTTAAAAAGATTCTCATTGTATTGCTCATAATATAAAATATTTATCACAATTTTAATTCCATTAAAGAGGAAGAATAAAGGATACTTTGTCAACTCGAACATTTCGTAATTCAACCCGCGTACTTTTCTCAGATCTCCATCATCCAGTCAGATTTGTTCGTTAATAATATATAAACGTTGAACGTTATTATTATTATTTCATAATAGATTTCCCACGGGTACGTGTCGTAACTTTCGCAATAATCATAATAGAGCGTTCCGCCCAAGTTTTCAGCTAGCTTTCACGTTTGCTTACATAAAGAGCGTTAATATTAATGCTGAACGGTACGCGAGTCAGGAATATAAGAAAAACAATAGCAGAAAGAAGGGTATAGAAAAGAAGAAACTGGCCACAATTATAATTAAATTAAAGGAGGAAAATGTGGAAAGAGGACGAGCGGATGTTGTTTATAATATGAGGATGATAATTTTAAAAGGACCAGTTGTTAAAATTAAATAAATCGATTACTAACAATAATTTACATTTATTGCCACAACAATTATTAAATAATATTCCTTTTTTTTTATCAATCAATAATAATCTCTTCTTGTATCGCTTTAATTCTTGTAAGTTATAATAAATATTATAATAAATTAAATAATACGGCAACATAAATTTCGATGAAAATCCGTTCCGGTTTTTCGTTATGTCGCTCTCTTGTTCGTTTTAAAACCCCTTGTCAAATAGAATTATTTTTTTTTAATATATGAATATAAATCTGATTATGTACACTTTACAATATATAATTATTATCTCTATTATCATCATTATTTATTAACATTTAGTATAGCATTGTTGTTAATACTTAATCAAATAGTAAATCGTTAAGAAGTCATTAATAACTAGTTTTTACAACAACTCAATTTATAAATCCGGTTTCCTTGCTTAATCCATAACAGACGATCAACATTTATTTGCAAACGAAATTATCATCATCAACAAGAACCTAATAAACGCCAATAACAACATTAACAAAAGTAATTTGCATTTTGCTCTAATCTCGGGAGAAAATCATAAACAATTCGCATCTTATCATCAGCAATCGTTACGAACGTTAGACATTCCCTCTTCCTGCTTAGCCATTAGTTATTTAACATTTAGCCAAAATAATAAAGAACATAATCGATCAGTATGTATGCTGCTGTAACGTCGATCTACGGATATGTATCAATATAATTTCCATTTGTAACCGGTTAATTTTCTCGTTTATCATTATTCCCTCAAAAACGCTCCATGTACTGCTGTTATTTATTTAGACACCCACTAATAAACGTCGACCTACTGGAATTTTCCTCTTTTACTTCTTTGTTTCCCTTAAAGAATCTGCTTTGCTCCAAGGAAACTCATTTAAAAACTAATTAGAACAACGTCTCCTTCGACCATTTGTGCGGATGACCGTTGCCGTCGATCGACAACGACGATCTGCTACCGCCCACGCGGCACTCCTTCAGCTGAATCCGCGTCCTAACGCCGTCGTTCGCGTCGCCGTCGTCCGTCTCTCTATCGTTGACCAACGTCAACGACGACGACGACCGATTGTCCGCGGACGTAGACGGCAACGGGAACGGCGGCCGTTCGGTGATCGACGTCGGCGTCAACGTCTCCTTGCTGCCTCGCCGTCCGATCGCTTTCAATTTCGACGAAGTTCTTCGACAACAGGCACCTTCTTTATTGTCCGTCTCACTTTGATCACTGTCCGTCGAGAACGGATCCACCTCGTTTTCCGTGTCCTCGCATTCGTCGATTTCGTCCTCGTCGTCGTCCTCCTCCTCTTCCTCCTCCTCGTCGCGAAACACCGAGTCGGACGTGAACGAGTTCATGTCCAAGTCCGGATAATCGACGGCCAACGAACTGTTGCAACTACTTATCGACGCTAACGGCGCCATTCGCGGTTTCTTCTGCTCGTCGACGACGATCGGCACGCTGTCGTAGAGTGCGCGCTCGCTGCCGCACGGCGAACCGCCCGGCGTCGGCTGTATGACGCGGATGTCGATCGGATAGTAGAAGTCGTACTGTTGTTCGGGCAACGGCGACGATTGACGCCGACGGTTTCGTTGCTTGTGTGCCGGCAACGCGGGCAAACCGAGGATCACCGACGAGCCGCGTCGCTCCAGGTACGACGACGCCGACGACGAGCACGTTATGTTACTCGGGCGACGTGGCACGTTTAAATACCTGTCGACAACACAATTAACAATGTTAATCATAAGAAGTTCAATAAATTGCGTTTAAGACAATCAACAATTGGAGTGTTTCGTAGTTAGTGGAACGATATTTCTGTCTGTCGATAAATAACTTTAAAGAGATTTTAATCCACTGCATTAGAAATTTATTGCAATTAAAGTCCAGAGCTAGAGGTATGTTTCAATAGCAATCTCTTTTTTGCCTAATCAAATGCCGAGGATTCATTTGACACGAAACAGTTAAGTTTAGTGTCGATTTGATTCAGATCTAATAAAACGGCAGGTCCTTTCAATTTAATGAAACAGCAACCACGAGGGGATGCCCAAAATAAACGAAAATTATATTAGATATGTTTGCTTGACACTCTCCCTGATCAGAAGTGGCGTTCATGAAAAAATTATTCAGCAGACACAGTCACTGATATCCTAAACTCCTTTTTTACGTTGACTTTTAATGCCAACATCAAATTCTGCAGCGACCTGAAATCGTATCAATGCTTCGGGAAACTTATGGAGAAAGAAGCTCTAAGCCAGGCACAAACCAAAAAAGCACGTGAAATGAAATCAAACTGGAAGGCAATGATGATACGACTTTTCGACATCAAACCAGTCGTTCAATGTTCCTCAGAGTACCACAGTAAACCAATGCTTCTATGTGGAAGTGCTGAAGCCATAGGCAGTGAGAAACAAACGTCATGAATTGTGACTACTCGGCATGCTTCATCTTGATGCCGAACCTCTTCCTACAGCGTTTCAAATGAAACAGTTTTTGGGGAAAGCACTATGACAGTTCCTCAGCGCCCTTACTCGCCTGGTTCATGATCGCTTCTGGCGAGTTCTTATTCCCGAGAATGAAGGAAATTCTAAAGAAAACTTGTTTACAGGGCGCAGAAGAGGAGAAGCGAAAATCACTGGAGACACTATTAAACAGCCTTAGTTCAGAGGAGTATAAATATTTGGCACAGTGGAAAAACCGTTGAGAGAAAAGCACATAAAAAATTTCCCTAAATTTTAAATCATGAAATAAACAATTCTCGTTTCTTTTGGATATATTTACGCATCATTGATTATAAAGCATTATTTTAAATCAGCTTTTTGCACAATACAAACTCTGAACTAAAGTAAAATTATGACTTTCTTCAGATAAAATGTGATAGCCATAGAAACTTGGTTTGCAAACCAAGACGGCATATTTTTAAGGTTTATGAGTTATGACCCAGGGTCGTTGAGGAAATATTTTTTGAGTTAAAAGGGGCCTCTAGGTATAGTGATAACTTTCTTTTTTTAATTCCAAATATACATGAGATCTATGACAGACTAAGAGTATATAAATATGCCATCGTACTTTATATGAATTAATAAGACACCTTCTAAATGTTGATTATAGCTGATTTTCTAATGATTTTATCTTCCCAATTTAATTCCTTATTGGCATAATTCATATATATATTTGTTAAATTCCCTTTGGATCCAATATTCTAAAACCTTAAAGTAACCTTTGCTTGCAATCCTAATTATAAATTATAACCGATTAAATTAATAAAATATCGCGCCGTTACATTATTAAAACGTTCTTATCTCCTCACCCATCGTCACATAGAGCGTAAATTGATTATTTTTCTCCGACTATACCTTTAGAGGAAGATCTTTTCTAGTTTGACCTACAAATGTGCTCTGTTAAATCCAAGTTAGATTCACGCTCCAAACAAATTTAAGACTACAATTTAATTGCAACTTTTTGACAAAATTCAATTTTATGAATCCGCCAATTATTCTATCGAAAAGCAGAATCCCGGCGCATCCACCCAAAAAACCGTTTCAATTCGTGCACGATCCGTCTTACCTATTATAGTACGTATATAAATCGTCGTATTCCGGCGGCGAGTCCTCGTCGATCGAACACGGTAGCTTCGAGTGGGTTCGCGTCGGCGGCTCCAACAAACTGCTGTAGCCGCCGATCGACGAGAACCGCGTGGTGCTTCGTATCCAACCGGCCGGCGACGGCGACGACGCGTTGTCCAACGATCGTCGCGCCCTTCGGCTGATGGGATTCAATTGTTCGTAAGCGGTCGCTTCCAGTGCGGCCGCGATCTGTCGCTCCTCCTCCTCCGCCTCGGCGACCGCTTGCGCCGCCAATTTCGGGTCTTCGAGCGCCTTCTCCGTCTTCGACTTCGATTTGTACAGCACCAAGAGCACCATCAAAGCGAAGAAACCGCCGAGCGTCGCCGCTATACGAATTCCTGTCATAACATCGTACGTCCTGTAGTAAGCGATGCGCTCCTGTTCTCTCTTAATCTCATCGCTTTGATTATGGTTAGTTTTGCTATTGTTGTTGCTGAACTTTGGCGATTGTGTTGTTAGAATTGGTGCTAATGACGAGGCTTGATGCCTCGCCTCCATCACGTTATTGGTACACCTGGAACATCAAGCAAAAAGGAATTGACTAAGAGTACGGCGAAGAAAACGATGAGAATTAACAAATGATTGCAGAGAGAGAGAGAGAGAGAGAGAGAAAATACAAAGTATTAGAATTCATTTGAAACATAATAGCATAATAAATAAACGTCAGTTTAGTCTTAGTCATTTTTCAAAGATAAAACTCCTCTCTTTGCCCCGTTTGCTCTCGATTGTTCTTTTGCGCTATCTCTCCCATTCTCATTGTCTCCGCCCGGTGCTTCCGCCCGACGAGCGAGGCTTAACGCCACTCCGCCACTTCAAGGCGCGAACGGAGTATTCCCAACGGTCTCGTTCTAAACGGCGGATCCATTTTAAATTATGCGTTTGTTCCTTGTAAATTTCGTTTTTATTTAGTGTAACTTTAGCAATCGGGTCACACCCGAACCTCCGAAATGTTTTGCACGAATTTATTGTCTAATTTCTCGGGCGTCCATTGCAATTTAATCGCATTTAAATCGAAAGTTAAAAATCAAATCAAAATTATGTGAGCAAAAGTAACGGGGCGAAACTTACTTAAGTTTATTTTTAACGATCTAATGGAACGCCGCGCAGACGACCAATTGATTTTCTTCAACGAAAACGTGAAATCAAATACATTCGCTTTCGACAATCAATTTTCCGCCGTCCTTTCTGAATCGTATTAGCTTTTGTAAATGCCAATGATAATGACGAGCACTGGACAAAGTATAGAAATGAAATTTAAACAGAAAATAAAAGAGGGAACTAACTTTATTACAGTGCCACCATTTGACCTAATTAACGTGGTTTAGCCAAAGTACTGGGTTTGTGGAGTGACTCTTGAAACTGTCACCCCTATATTTTAAATTAAAGTATTCATTGTCTAATAGTAATAATGATAAAACGAAGTGGAGATAGAAAGAGGAATGTACATCCTTTTTCAGCAAACATCATCATCATTTCATTGCTTCGGTATATATGTGTGTGTGTGGCCTGTCTGTCAAGCTATAAGAGAGATATGAAGATGAGTTTGTTAGAGAAAGCTATATACATATATACGTTCTATGTAGATATATAGAGAGAGAAAGAGAATATTCTGTATTATATAGACGTGGTGTGAGAGGATCGATCAGAAAAGTTTCGGTCGGTGAACGAAAGTAGGGAGATAGAGACGAAGGAGAAAGAACGACGTTATTCCCATAACTGGTAATAGTAGTAAGGAGCCAGAATATAAAGGTGCAAGGTCTGAATGAAAATGAGCGAAAAAGAAGGAAAACGCGAAAATAAAAGGGACTAGACGGGGTAGGGCGAAAAGGGAGAATTGGAAAAGTCAACTTGCCAGGGAAGCCACTCACTTTTCCCCCACGTTCACGTTTTTGTTTTTTTAATCTCTCTCATCGTCCAGCTAATAAACGTTATTATTACGCGGGACTTCCTTCCAATTCCTTTACTCCGCTCTTCGACCTCTATTTAACTAAAGCAATGAAGTGAGATTATAGCGTTAAAGTTTTTCTCGTCGTTTTTCTAATTAAACACTCTTTCTTCCATAATTTATCGGTTTGCATTGGAATTACCTGGGCGAGATGGAAACTTTTTACGGGACCTCTGGAGAGATATAAAAAACACGAGAGCCATAAAACCATCACCGGACCTCGATGCTCCTTGTAAATTACGAATTCTTAATAGCGCACACACGACTCAATTTTAATAAATTAACGCGCAAACATTGTTCAATCTTTCAAAACTCGAAAACATAAATTACTCGAAACAGGTTCGTTTCTTTATTTCTCGCGATGCGATTTGTTTATTTAAGTGGGCAGCCGTAAAGAGTAGACAGCGAGCGAAGAAAATGTGTTTTCACTGCGAAAATTTTCTGCAAACATTTATAAACCAAACGAAATTTATTCAGAATTAAAATGGAGTTTTTTTTTGCAAGAGGAATATGTATAAGAGGGAAAAGAGTTTTCTAAGCGTGTGTGTATGTGCGATTTCTTCATAATAATAACAAACGCATAAAAAACTAAAATAGCCCGGTTTATTACAATATACACAGGCGTTTGTGTATTATAATGTTATTGATACACAAACTAATTTACAAACGGAATATTATTTAAACGAATGTAAAGGATGGAGAAATGAAAATCGAAGGAAAAGTGAAATGACACCGACGAGAGAAAAATGCCGGATCAATAAAACTATTACCGATAATTAATAAACATATAATTAAAAGAAAAATTGTTGTTTGTTTTCACTCGTTGCGAAAGACGATTCATTCAATTTCTCGCTTTGTTTTGGACAGGAATTTCACTTAAATAGCTTTGAATAGTTTTAAAATCAAGACGTTCTTTAAATGGTATTTATAATGAAATCGCTGGAAATATTTCAAAGTGCGGTCCGAAGGCTTTTTTCCTTTTTGTTAACGTAACTGAAAATAGAACCGAAAACGTTATTCAATTAGAACGACTATTAATAATAACAACGGCCAGAATGATCGTTGCTGTTCAAACAGTTTCTCCTTTTTATTAAAGTCGTGAAAACGACTGATTACTTTTTCGCAAATTCTTTATCCATCGTTCGCGTTCCAATTAGAAGCTTTGGGAAATGTTTGATTGGCGTCAAGAACTAACAAGTGCTTCGTTTTTGTAATCTAATACTCGAAAATCGTTGGTTTGGTGGTTAAAAGGATCGCAAACGGTTCTAATGGAACTAAATGAATCATTTTTCGATTAAATAAACGGCAATAGGCCTCTATTACATATTTCTGTAAAATTCCTTCGAATTCAAAGAAAAATCGTTATTTCGGCAATTGTTCTATAGGTAGCAGAAGTGAATTATAAGAGACGCAATGAATTGAAGTGAATGTATTCCATAAATAGAAAATCAAACAGCAATTGAAGGTGATCGATAAAATGTACGGAGCGCTCGTTGGATGAGTGTGTTTACAAAAGATCTTTTATGTGATATTAATGACGATAATAATGAGACCCGAAGTAATAAGAAGAGGGACGAAATGTCGAGATAATCTTTCTTGCCAGGAGAGTGTCAAAAAGACTGTAGATTTGCGCAATAATTGCAAACTATTAATCCACCCATAATTAACAAAATATCATTCGCTGTTATATCTTAAGTAAATGCAACAAGTAACGAATCTATTAACCTTTTATGCTTGCGTGTGAGGTTTATATATTTTTTTATCTCTTTCGTTCACCCTATAATATAAAATACTGTAAGTGGGTCGACAAAGGACAAAAATGTTTACAAATATACGTACAAACAGTTATTATAACGTTTTAAATTGAAAGAAGCAAATTATTCGCTTGGGCAAGTGACTTGAACGATACAAGGATGGAAAGTGTGAAATCAACGCAAGAAGGACTTGTTGCACATTTTTTTTAACGTTAAGAAATATTTTTCTCCTTCGAATTGATTATTATTCCGTCGTCATAAAATATGAACGCAATTAAGACCTTTATTAATTTTTAATTGATATTAGCGTAAGGAAATTGATTTAGCGAATAATAGTCTAATATGTAAGACCATAAAAAGTTGACTCGAATAAATTAAAAAGAAAACCATTTTAAAGGATAAAAGGAACAATATAACATGCCGAAAGTCTCTCACCTGACATAATCGTTGCACTGAAACATGTATAACAATAATACGACATCATTCAGAATTCTTTCTTCTTTGCTCTTGGTGGCCCTTTTTCATCCTCCAATTCCTTTGTTCTGTTTAATCTTTCTTATTACACCGCCAACTAAAGAATCACGGTTTCATTAATTTATCCAGGCGAGTATTTTGCCTTAATAGCCGAATACGAAAAATTCATTGTTTTTAGAAAAGCTTTTGTTAAGTCGAAAAGAAAACACTTCCACTTTTAATACTTTTCGTGGTACACAATTTTAAAATCCCGTTGCTCTCTCTCTCTCTCTCTCACGTCTACGGGCGAACGGGGTTTAATGTAAATTTTAAAATGCAATAAATATTAATGCCGAACCGTATATTGCCTCGTTTCTGGTAACATTCCTTCAATAACGTTTAACGCTCGTACTATTTTTAGTCTGCTATTTGCCATTTATTTGAATTCGTTAATCAAATAAACTCTCTTTTAAATGAACGAATTGAAATTAGTGAACTTATTACACATATAACTAATCTCAATTTACAATATCAGCGTTTGCCTTTTTTTTTTCTTATTTCTCTATTGGCAATTTTTACGACCGCTTGCGATAATTCTTCTTCTACTTCTATCCTCCTCGATGATGAGTTAATTAAATTATTGATTATCAATCGAATCGATTCAGTAGTAAATAGAAAATCGCAGGCTTATCCAAAACATCAATCTACTATTGAGATAATGATGATTAAATAGGAAACAGATCAGACATGTTGATTATGACAAGGTTCTGTTCGTTACTAGAGAGTATAACAGAGAGGAGACATGGAAGAGAAAAAGTTGCAGCGTCTCGACGCTTGCGTCTCATCGAACCGAATGGTGAACCGTTATCAGAAGCACGTGATGCTGCTGCTTCTTCTCATCTTAAACATGTACCATGGCGAAGCTATTCGTTTTAAATACTAATTAATTTCGCTTTTTCTCTCTTTCTGATTTATTCTTTTTAATTCTCTCCTTGAATCTTATATATTCCTCTTATAATATGAGCATCTGGTTTATATATCGAAAATGGGTTGCCTTTTCAGTCGCGTTAAAACAGAATTATTTCGCTTTTTATTGAAATTAATTTGATAGAGATGGGAATCGCGAATTCGCACGGACCCACCCATTTGATTGATTCTAACTACTATACGTTTTCATATTTCTTTGCAATTTTTATAAATATGACCTATTTTTCATATTTATATTACGATTATTTTCGCAGAAATCCCTATAAAAACAATGATAGAGCATTTAATTAATCACACCCTAGTGAGTTTTATTAAACTCTCGTGTTTTTTTTTCATTTGAGTTATATGATTCGATTTTTTTCTAAGCCGACAATGATATTGATACGTGTGGTGTTAAAGAATAAGTAAAATGAAATTATTAATAATTATCATTTTATTAAATAACAACAATCAAATCATTCTGATATACTTAGATCCGTTCCCTGCTTGCGGTTTTTGAGATGTGCTTCGGCGATTCTAGCGAACTCGTCGCGATTTAACAGTTTATAACTGCTTCTCAAATAACGTAACGCGGTAGCGTCTATCGTTTTTACCCCGTGGGCCAATATGTTTAAACCCAATTCTAAACCAGTACCGAAATCGCATTCGTCTAACGCCAAATTTGTAAACATGAAAACCGGTTGCAGTTCCGCCAATATCCTATCCTTATTCGACTCGTCCTTTGCTAATCTATCGAATAACTTTTTTAGTTCCTTATCGGACATAGCCAGTTCTCTATATCCTACTTGTGTCCTAAAATTAAAACGATGATACTGTGGTCCTACCATTTGTTAGTATTATAAATTACTTTTTATCATAAGGCACAACAACTCCTAATTTGTTGAATGTCTTAGTGACAACCTTCTTATTTCTCTTCTTTATGTTCTCAGTCTTCTCTGCCAATGACAATGACAACTTTTCAGCTTCTTTCTTCACCAAATTTTCGTATTTTGTAAATGCCATTTTCTTAAAAGGATCTAGCGACTTTTTGGAATCTTTTATGTAATTACTGAAATGAAACATTGATAAACTCCTAGAATTTGCTATTGCATAAAATTATTACTAAATAGCAGCAAAAACGTTTTCACCACATATTACAAATTCACCATTTACATTTGCTGAATTGTAAGCGAGAAATACAGGCAATTCATGTGGTTCATCACGGAAATATCCTATGTGAAAACCATTTGCATCACCACCTTTAATTACAGTTTGGAATTCAGGCGGATCATGAAAATAACGCCAATGTAACAGATATTTCTCATCTTCCAATGAATTTGAAAGCTCTCCAGCTAAAACCTCATAGGGACCAACTAATGTTAGATTAACTTGTGCCAATGCTATGAGTGGATTATCTGGCTTCAAAGTTTTACAGAAATCCCAAAATTTATAGAAATCTTCAGGCATTTCTATTAAAAACTTGTCTTTTATAAATACTCTTGTATTATCATGGCTACTGGCTGTTTCCTTTGTTTTTAGATTCTTTACATCAGTTTCAGATTGTGTTTCAGCAGACACAATTGTGTCTGCAATGTTCTTAGTATCATTTTCTTTGGGATCTGTGATATTCTCATTATAGCTCTCAGCTATATCAGTTGGAGCATATAGCTTTATGTTTGTAGTATTGGGTTTGAATTTCTTAGTTGGAGGTAATTCAGAATCCTGCTCTTCCTGAAAAATATTGTTTATTGTTCTATTAATAATAATAATAAGAAATAATTATAACTTACAGTTGATTTTGGCGGATGTTTATACTGCTCCAAATGCTTTGCATTTTTTTGATAACAGTTGATTCCATACTTGCATTCTCTTCTCGTATCATTTAAGTAATCTGCTTCTTGGTTAGACATGTTCTTTTAAATAAATAAATTGCTTTTATAACAAATTATAACAAATAGATTAACCAAAAATGAAATTATGAAATCAACCGCAGAAAAATTCAATCAACTTCAAAGGTGCCACAACAAATTTCTCTTCCTACATATATACCTACCGCAAATCTTGCAAATTATGTTGGTTATCGTGCCGGAATGAAATATTTTTGTAAGAGAGTCATATGTTGTTGTTATGAATGTCAGAATAATAAGAATAACAGGTGGTTTTATTATTAACGCAACAATACATTTCTAGTTTACAAAGTTTTGATTTGAACCTGTTCAAAGAAGATATACATTGATGATATCTTTTTTAACACGACAAAACGTAAGTTTGTTGTTTTCTATTGGAATTACTGATTTTCTAATTAGAATCGACTTTAAAGAAAATTAATAAGGAAGAGTGTCCACATGGAGAGAATTGTTGCAGGAGAAATCCTCATCACTTCATGGAATTTGAGCATGCACACTTTAAGAATTAAATATATAATATTTGGTTAATACCTCATTATAACAATTCTTGCAGTACACAACTTTATGCAAATGGGTGATGATTTTGAATTGATTTGAATTTTCCAAGACCCAGGGAGGTTGTAGTTGAACAACTCAAAATACTGAAAGAAATGAATCATATGAAGTTAGGATTTGATGAACCCTCACAGAAAGAAAATACGGTTGAACATGCACATTGTAAGAATTTCAGTGTATTATATTTGGTTTATTTAAAATGCTTCACTATAATAATATTTTCAGCATACAACTTTATCCAAATGAACAATCAAATTGAGTTACCAGCAAATATTCCACAAACTACAGATGTACTTGAACAACTGGACATACTAGAAAATATTAATCTTATTAAACTACAATCTGAAGAACCACCACAGAAAGACAACATCCATGAGCTTAAAAGTTGTAGTAGTTCAGTAGACAACAAAAACAATAATATGGAAAGAGATGAAAATACCACAAATTTTGTTTTAACTAATAGTTCCATTTATACTGCCAATCTTAGCATGAAAGAAAGGCTAGAACATGCAGCACCCTACAATATATTTTTCACAAAAGTTCCAGAGGCAAGTAAAACTTTAACTGATCCAATATCTATATCATTTTCAGGTAAATATGATTAAGTAGTAGTGATGTAATTTTTTTATCCATGCCATTTCAGACTTATTATGCAAAAGTCTTGGTGAACTAGAAACCAGCCTACAAATGAATTTCTTGGTAGATATAAATTGGTTAATTGAACAATATGATGTTCAAAATGTTGGGTATTATTAACATTGTTAAATTATAATATATTGAAAAACACTATAATACCTTATGGCTTTAGGCACCTTCCTTTGACCATACTGTATGGTTATGAAATTCCAGAAATGGACGAATACGTAAAAGAATGTCTTCCTAATGTTTCATGTCAGCTAATTAAATTAAACACTTCAATTGGAATTCATCATTCGTAAGATAATTAAATACTTTGAATTAATTCTCATTATTTGCAAATATCTTCAGCAAGATTGGCATTTACATATACAAAGATAAGAGTCTGAGAGTTGTTGTATCCACAGCCAATTTATATTATGAAGACTGGAATTGTTACAATCAGGGGTATTTATTTACATGATATTAATGATTGGCAAATAAATTGAAATCTTTGTAGATTGTGGATCAGTCCCTTGTGTCCCAGATTACCCGATGGTTCTACTGAGAGAGATGCTGTGGGTCCTACAGCCTTTAAAACTTCTCTTTTAAACTATATGAAGTATTATAATTTGCCAATATTGAACACGTGGATTGATCACATTAAAATGGCTGATTTCAGTTTGGTAAAGTATGTAATTAATATGTAAATTTCTTGATATGTTCTAATTCGTAATATATTAGAGTGTTCTTCGTCAATTCTGTGCCTGGAAGACGTTCTAGAGGATGTCACCTACATATGGTAGGCGAGTTGTTGTCTCGGCATTGCACTTTACCACAAGAAAGCACACCAGAATCAGAAGGACCATTATCATGGGCTATCATGGCACAAGCTTCCAGTCTAGGATCATTCGGACGTAATGCTGACCAGTGGCTGAGAAAAACCTTGTTACGTAGTTTGGCAAGTCACAATAAAGAACCACTGCCTGCAAATTCCTCTGCCACATTACATGTTATCTATCCATCTGTTAGTAATGTTCTAAACAGCTATTATGGACGTAAGGGTGGTGGTTGTTTGCCATATGGAAAAAATGTGAATGACAAACAGCCATGGTTAAAGCATTACTTACAGTGCGTATTTATAGATTAATTAATTAATTAATATTACTAATAGAAGTATATTTTTATAGTGAGTGGAAAGCTGATCAATTGGGCCGATCCAGAGCAATGCCTCACGTAAAAAGTTACTGTCGGGTATCGCCTTGCTTAAATAAATTGGCATGGTTCTTGCTAACAAGTGCAAATATATCAAAATCCGCATGGGGTTACGATTTGCAAAGAAATAATTCCATATCGGTATATTCTTATGAAGCTGGCGTAATGTTTTTACCGGAATTTTTTGATTGTGAATATTTTTACATAGAAAAATCAGATAATTACAATGGAAAATTGTTTCCCTTCATTTATGATTTGCCATTGAGTGCCTATCAAACCAGTGATGAGCCTTTTTGTAATTGATTGTCTACAATTGAATATTGTTATTTTCTTACGAAATTTTATATTGGAGATTTGCAAGTAGCTTTTTTAGTAAAAGTCTAAGTAGTAGTTTTAAATTCTAAAACTAAAAATATTGTTTATTATTAACTTTTAAATAGCCACTACCTTTTACTACTATCTAATATCATAAAAGACTCTCCTACATGCTCAGTTTAAGTGCACTTCTTATGCAGTTACCAGTCATGAGTCTGAGGGATTGCCATAATAAACTGCACAGTTACTTCAGTTAATGTTCAGTTTCCAGTCAATTATGATTTGCATGATTTTATGAATAATGATATTTAATTGAATTTGTTCAACAAAAGTATTGCAGAAACCCCATAATTGAGAGTCTTCAAGCGTTTCTATTAACAACTTGTTTTTATAAATGCTTTTGTATCCTCATCATGATTGGATTATACTAATAATATTAATTGCAGCAAATAAATTAGAATTTTTTAGGTGGAGGTAATTCAGAATCTTGCTCTCCCTTTTTTGCTGCAGTCTTAATTAACAATAAGGAAATAATTATAACTTATCTCTGACTGTTTTTGGTAGATACTTCACCAGTTACTCTTATTTAATTTACTACACATGTTCTGTTCATTCAATTAATCGCTTTCGCAAGGAATTATAATGTACTATTAGCCAGGTAACGAGATATAAATATGAAATCAACCGCCTAAAAATTCAATCAAATTCATAAGTGCCACAACATACTCCTTTTTAAATATATACAACTGGCTTTTCCTTTTGAAAAACATATTGGTTATACTGCAATAACAAAATATTTTCGTAATAGGTATCACAACATATAATATCTTTGTCAATCTTGTTGTTACAGTATTAAGGTGGTTAATTATAAGTTTTAATTTCTGCAAAAGCATTGATGAAATAATGAAATCTTTTTTAACACGAGAAAATGTCGATGGTAAGTAAGTGCGTTTCCAATTGCAATTTAATAATCACTGATGTTCTAATTAGAACCGCCTTCAAAGAAAACGAAAAAGGGAGAGTGTCCACATGGAGAGAAATGTTACAGGAGAAATCCTCATCACTTCATTGAATTTGAGCATGCACACTGTAAGAATTTAAATATATAATATTTGGTTAATACCTCATTATAACAATTCTTGCAGTACACAACTTTATCCAAATGGGTGATGATTTTGAGTTACCAACAAATTTTCCACAACCCAGGGAGGTTGTAGTTGAACAACTAGAAATACTGAAAGAGATTAATCATATTAAAGTAGGATCTGAAGAAACATCACAGAAAGACAATATGCTTGAGCCTAAAAGTGGTAATAGTTCAGTAGATAACAAGAATAATATTTTTAAGAGAAAAGCAAAGACCACAAATTTTGTACCAAGTGATAGTTCCACTTATACTGCCAATATTAGCATGATGGAAAGGCTAGAACATGCAGCACCTTATAACATATTTTTCACCAAAGTTCCAAAATCAAGTAAAACTTTAACTGATCCAACATCTATATCATTTCCAGGTAAATGTGATTTAGTAATAGTGAAGTATCACTTTTATCCATCCCATTTCAGATTTATTATGCAAAAGCCTTGGTGAACTAGAGACAAGCTTACAGATCAATTTCATGATTGATATAAGTTGGTTAATTGAACAATACAGTATTCAAAATCTTGGGTATTATTAAAGATGTTAATCTATATTGTGAAACATAATAAAATTTTATAATTTTAGGAAACTTCCATTAACAATACTCTATGGTTATGAATTTCCACAGATGGAGCAGTACATGAAGAAATTTCTGCCAAATGTTTCATATCAGGAAATTAAAATGAAAGATCCATTTGGAACTCATCATTCGTAAAATAGTCATGTATTTTTAGTGAGTTCTTATTATTTGCAAATGTTTTCAGTAAGATTGGCATTTACTTATACAAAGATAAGAGTCTGAGGGTTGTTGTATCCACAGCCAATTTATATTATGAAGACTGGAATTGCTACAATCAGGGGTATTTACTTATATGATATTGATGATTCGCAAGTAATTAGAAATGTTTGTAGATTGTGGATTAGTCCTGTGTGTCCCAGATTACCTGATGGTTCTTCTGAGAGAGATTCTGTGGGTCCCACTGCATTTAAAACTTCTCTGTTAGAATATTTGAGACATTATCATTTGCCAATATTGAACTCCTGGATTGATCATGTAAAAATGGCTGATTTCAGTTCAGTAAAGTATGTAGTAAATATTTGAGCTGCTTTATATGTTCTAATTGTAAACATTTCAGAACGTTCTTTGTTAATTCCGTGCCTGGAAAACATTACAGTCAAGGAAGTCACCTCCACAGAGTAGGCGACTTGCTCTCTCGGCACTGTGTTTTGCCGCAAAAAACTACACCAGAATCGGAAGGACCATTATCGTGGGGTATCATGGCACAAGCTTCCAGTATAGGATCGTTGGGGAAGGATGCCGGCCAGTGGCTGAGAAAAGTCTTGCTGCGTAGTTTGGCCAGTCACAATAAAGGGCCGCTGCCTGGGAATTCACCTGCCACATTAAATGTTATATATCCATCCATTAGTAACGTTTTAAACAGCTACTATGGACCTGATGGTGGTGGTTGCTTGCCATATTCAAAGAATGTAAATGATAAGCAGCTTTGGTTAAAGGATTACTTGCAGTGAGTATTTATTTGAAATTTTTGATAATACTTGGTTGTGATATCATTAATATTATTATTAAATTTAAATAATAATTGTAGTGAATGGAAAGCTGATCGACTGGACCGATCCAGAGCGATGCCTCACATAAAGAGTTACTGTCGCGTATCCCCTTGCTTAAAGAAACTGGCATGGTTTTTACTAACAAGCGCAAACTTATCTAAATCCGCTTGGGGTGGTAACTTGCAGAGAGATAATTCCATAACGGTGCGTTCCTACGAAGTTGGCGTAATGTTTTTGCCAAAATTTTTCGACTGTGATTATTTTTACATTGAAGAAGCGGATGATTATCATGGAAAGTTGTTTCCCTTCATTTACGATTTGCCATTGACTGCCTATCAGAGCAACGATAAGCCTTGGTGTAATTGATTGCCTACGAAAATTGAATATTGTTATTTTATTATTGCGAATCTCCAATTTGTTTTTAGATAAACGTCCAAGTGGTTGTTTTAAATTCCAAATCTTACTTAAGCAACAAGTGTAAGTGTTAAGTCACACTAGTTGCATAAACGTTTAATAAAAAAGAAACATTTTTTTATTGTGATTATATACTTATTTAGAAGTATCGACTACCTCTCACTACTATCTAATATCCTAATACTAAATAACAAATTATTGTTTATATTGTTCTAACAATATTTCTCTACCTACATTTGAATTAAATATAAACAAAATGCAAAGTTAGCAATCGCTGAAATCATATAAATCTTATGTAAGCCAGAATGAAGGCACTTTGTAACTTTATTAATTTAATTGAAGTAATTTTATTTTCCACAATTTCCATTTAGTTTATTATTGTTATATTATTTATAATTCAAAAAGAATCGCCCTGAATAGTTTCTTATTTTAATTTTCATTATTGCATTTAAATGACGAGGAAACGCTTAAAGATGCTTTTCAAATAACTTCCCAAGTGAATTGTCAACATTAATTATCATAAACATAATTATTCATGGAATTCTTTTTATTTTCTTTCTTTCGCCTCTAAACTGAGCAATTAATAAAGATGACATGAAAATGCACATTTTCCTTGCTTGTTCAATTATATGCAAAAAATATGTTTTCTTTGGCAGTGTCATGTAAGCTGCTAAACAATAAAGAGCATGCGTTCGGTATAACATCGATATTCTTTGAAACCCTTACTCAATCAATTTTTTCCTCCTCTAATACCATTATCGCAATAAACCCATATACTTATAATATTTTAGACTTTTTTCATTATTTCGTATATCTGGTTGAAGTGTTGTTTATTATTGTTTGATATATTGATGATACTAAATAATTATATTTTTTAATCGTAACTATTATGTCAGCATTTTCGCCATTTAATAATATAACAAGTAATTTTTAATTTTCATTCGTTTCAATAATGCACTAATATGCAAAGTCGTTTTAATTTTGGCAGCAAGGTCGGTTACTTTAAATTAATAATTGGCTATTAACACTTAAAAAAATTTTAACGTGCTAATCGAACTTCCTCCTGTGATATTTTCATCAACATTTTATTATTCAATCGCAAAAAAAAACAATCAAATTCGCGTAAAACCGCATCGTGTTAACTTTGTCGCATATTATTCGATTGGAAAAATGGTACTGTGCTATGTGATTTTAACTATTACGTGCTTCGTTATTTTATCCTATTTAATATTAGAATTGAATTATTTCTTGCGTATGTCGTTTTGTGTGTTAATCGCCAGATTTTTAAAGAAGAAAACGCACATATTGCACGAGACCGCAGTGTATGGTAAGCGTTATATGCATAAAATATAACATTGCATTGAAGCAAATGCATACCTGTCTTGCATTAATAATCTTTTTAGGTGTATGCGTAACATCCGACATTGATACGTTATTGTATCACATGAACAATGCGAGATTTATGCGCGAATTGGATTTTGCGAGGGTCGATTTCTACGAACGCACCGGCCTCTACAAGTGCATCAGAAAGAAGGGCGGCGGAATTGCAATGGGGGCCACCACCATCAGGTACAGACGATTCATTCGATTGTTCCACCGGTACATGATAACGTCGAAGGTAATTAACGTTCGATTTTCTTTTTAAACAAAATTTGCAATTGCTTTACAATTTCAGTGTTTCGTTTCTAATTCTTAAACTTTCCATTCTGAACTGTGCCTAGTGATTTTACTAAATTACAATTTTCCAAATATTTTCGATGAGTATTCGCAATTAGCCTATCGGCACTTTCACTTTACTAATCGATCCGTTTTGTATATTAAGTAAACCGAAGTATTTCGTTGTAGATAATCTATTGGGACGAGCAGAGCATTTACATGGAACACAGATTCGTCACGCCGAAGGATAAGTTCGTAAATGCGATTGTGATAACGCGAACTCGCCTCATAAATTGCAATACGGAAGACGTGATGAACGATATGTTGAAGATGGATAAAGGAATCGATGCGGAAAAAGCGACCAAGTTCAAGCCGGAGATATCGATCGAATTGGAGAAATGGATCGAGTATAATGCGGTGTCTAGTGAGATGTTGAGGAAGGAGATTGTTTAAATAACACGACATGGACGAGTGTGTTGAATTATACATATATTTTTAAAAGAGATCTCAATCAAACTTGCATATTAAATACTTATCTTTATGAATCTATTTTTGTCGAAGAGAGCTTTAATTATGATGAACTATTTAAAAGTGTTACTGCATTTCTCCGTAGATGCGATTGATGTTGTTGAATGGCGATCTTATCGAATGGTTTAACAATCGAATAATGAGAATAAAGTCTATTTAGACATAAATTATATTGGATTTGAAAAAGGAAATAAATAAACGGGGTTTATCTATCTTTGTATTAAATTCCACTGGCTTATTGTTATAATACGTTAAGGAATAAATTCAGTAATTGCATTGATTTTATTTTTAGAAAAAGCATCGAGTCGATGGTACCGTTATTGAGATTCTTAATAGCAATTTCTCCTCTACGAATGCGAATTTCTAGGCCATACGAAACGGGAACGTCGTTAATTGCAAAAACGAAATATGACACACAAAATTGTAAAACTTTTTCTTAAACTTATTACTTCTAATGCTACCACGTTATAATGTTAAGTAAAAAATGTAGGAGAGGATGTGTTGGCTCTCTAACTTGAAGAGTTTATTCACACGACGCTACGAGTGCAATGACGTGCCGTTTTGTTGTTAATAATAATAGGTAAATTGCATTCGAGTGTTTGCTGAACGCAAAATCCTATCTAGTAGTTGCACCGGCAATCTAATTGCAACGAAGTCTTGAACTTGCACGGTCAAAGAACTTGTACTCTTTTTCCCGTGTTTTTCTTTTCTCCGTTTAGTTTGAGATGTAATTTTATACCTGTATGTGTATGGAGAAGTTCCCCTACTACTAACATCAATCGACGATTTACTTGTTTAAAATGAATTTCCATCGCGTTGATTGAATTCATTTTATTACAAAACGCGCGTCATTACGGTCTGGTCGGTATTAATTAAATCGATTGTCGTTGAACTAATTGCATTCGAATCAAACTTATAATTAAATTAGTAAATATTGTATGACAAATATATTAATTATCGAGTGATCATGTTGCGAATCGATTTCGATGTCGACATTTTCACGGCTTATTTGGCCGTGATTTTCGGCTTTTTATTGTTCGTTTACATCTTTTGGGATGTAAATTACTTCATTAGAACCATCTGCGTCATTTTGTATGGCAGATTCTTCCTGCCGAAACTCAAACTGGACGAGACCTGCACGATCTATGGTAAGTTATTTTTTTCCTGGGGCGTGACCGCAAATCTTTAGCAAAACCGGCAAATTTTAAACCGATAGACTTCTTTTGTGATTTTGTATTCTGTTTTTGCAACCTTTTAGCACGTCGATGCCGATCGGTAAAATTTTGATTTAAGCAATTAGCACATTTTTCAAACGTCCATGGAATAACCAGGCGTCAATCGCGAATCATTGAAGCGACTTTTAATTTATTGGCGACATTTCTTTGAATTTTTACCTAAAATTGGCGATTCTAATTGCAATCGGTGGAAAGTGCTGTGTAATCGCCGTTTGTTGAATATTAGCACACATTTCTTTATCAATCGTTTGATTGCAACAATAGCCTTTCCTACGCAAAATATTGAGATCGAATCGCATTTTGCGTGGGAAGTTTCGCGAGAATGGCAACTTATACGCCGCGAATTTGATTCCTGACGTCGTAGGATGTGGAAAATAGAAAAATGCCGCTGCTTTAACAAGCATAATTGCATATCCTCTAGCTTTCTTTTTGTGATCTTAACGAAAACAATTTACTTTACTCTCTCGTATATTTCTTCTTTTTAAGGAATATGCACCACACAAGATTTGGACATATTGTTCCGGCACATGAACAACGGCAGATTCGCGAGAGACCTGGATTTCGCCAGGTTCAGTTTCTACGACAGGACCAATCTGCATCGCGTAATTGCCGAAGCGAAGACTCACTTGTATCAGCGCGCCACTAACATACGTTACAGACGTGTAATCCCATTATTCAGTCTGTACAAAGTAACGACAAAGGTAACAATAATACAACGATCATTGATTATTTATCGCTGACTTAATTAGAAACGATTAAAAATTATTCCTATCGCCTTGAACTTACGAACGTTCGTCGATGCAAATTGCGAAACGATTTCGAAGGTGCACCTTTTATAAAAATTAGCAAACTTTATCATTTTTTTTTAAATTATTTTAGTTGCTTTACTGGACGGAGGATGCGATTTATTTGGAGAATCAATTCATCACGTTAAACGACGGTTTCGTTAGGGCGGTCATCTTGAATAAACAGACCGTCGTCGGACTGAACATGTGCGAGGTGATACCGAAGATGCTGGGCAAAGACGAGAACTACAAATTGGAGGCACCCGAAGAACTCGATCTATGGATCAAATCGATGGAAGTCTCCAGCGCGAGATTAAAGAAGACTGAATGATTGAATTCAAAACGCTTCGCATTTTACTATTATCACAATCATGTATCGGTTACTGTTTTCTGCTTATTTAAACTCGTTGGATTGGCGGTTAGTTGTGGTTGCGATGAAGAAATCGCGCATTATTAATTACTTAAACTATGTCATATTTTGCCTCGAATTGTTAATTGCTAATTAGATGATTAGCGCAGTTTGTACCAAATAATGCAATTCTTGTTTATACTTTCAATTTGTGCACACATTTATTCATCTCACCTGGTTTTCCTTCGATTTAGCAACCATTAATGCTTAAATGTTAAAAATACTTGAAATCTGAAAAGCAGGTTACATAATTTCAAATAGCATTTTCTGCATCAGATGGCCTCAAAGATGACAGGATTAAATTAAAGAACCCGAATCACCTTTTCGTAAATTTATTTCATATTTATTATACGCAAACTTTGAAACTTTTAACAACTTTTACACAAAATTTTCCGGTGAATTTCCCTCAACATAATAGTCGCATGTTTTCGTTGATAATATTACCACAGGAAGCCGACACACGAATCTATTGTTGCTATTAGTTGATGGTTTGACAATGGGCATGAAGAACAATTACGATGGAAGAAGGAAACGTGCAACACTCACTCGCACGTATTATTCGTTCCCATTATATCCGATTAACATTATTTACGTATTCACGTCTTCTTGCACGGGAATTCGTTTCAGAAACGAATATCGACGGCTCGTCTTTCCGTTTCTACGTGTCGCCTCGTCCTTTCTCTTATTGTCTACACCTTTAATGAACATTGTTCAGGTAACTCAACCAAACCTGATTTGTTTGTTGTTTTATATACGAAAACGTCGAATAACGAATGCAAGGAGTGAGGGAATGCAAGAGAGACGAAACCAGTTATTATCATTATCGTTCCCTACCTTTTTATCCATTCGGTACATTATTTTATTCGTACCTTATTTTCCAAGTAAAACTAACGTTATGGAAATGCGGCGTGGAGCGTAGAGAATTGTCGTTTTGGTAGTAGATTGAAGTAGCCGTAGTAGTAGTGGAGTATGAAATTTCTTATATCGTCGTAGAGTAGTAGTAGAAGGATTTTATAATAATTCAACGTTGGTGCGGGCACCGTATTCGAAAAACCGATCGGCCAGCATCAGAATTGAACGCGCTCCCGTGCGGTACGGAAGTTCTTATTTTACGTAAAGAAAACGCTCTGTGTGTGTAAGAGGTCAAATCGCAAATTATCATTATTTAATTAGTCCGTACGCTGATAAAGAAATCGTTCGGAATCGAGGAAATAAACGAGCGGCGTCGCTTTCTAATGGTTTCGCTTGCTTATTTTTTGTTTCGCAAATAAAAATAAGGAAAATGTGCACGATTATAGTTTGATTACGGATGGACTTTAATTTCGTCGTTTCAATCAATAATAATAATATTACGAACAGATGGTCTTCTGAGCTATTTGCATATCGTTAATTTGTTTGTTATTTGTTGTTTATTCCAACAGGTACGTTTTAATAATCATTATTAATTCTGCACACAGTCATATTTTAATATTAGCATGATTCCCAAACGGTGAGCGAATATTAGTGCGAAAACTAATCGAAATGAAGTTGTGTAAGAAGATTAGATGGAAAAACATAGGCGTGGAGGATTGAATACAAAAAGTAATTGTAAAAGGAAATACCATTTCCAATTGTTCAAAGGTACATAATGTGATCATCATCAATAAAAATAACGAGGGTTCCTGGCCACGAATTCCTTTTCTTTATTCCTCTTTTAAATCGCACGCGATTCATTATTAACTAGAACGATATTAAGGAATCGGAACCGATTTAGCGCTTTTAACTTAAAATTAGTTAATCACTATGTTATACATTATCATTATACAGTCAGTTCTTTTTTAACTTAACATCGTGTTACGTTCAAATGCGCTGCAAGAATATTTAACAGCGATTTAATATTTGGCAACGACTTCTGACAAATTCGCGATATCGGAATCTTTTAATAAAAGCGACAAATGTTACGCGCCTATTTTTCCAATTAAACCTGAGACAACTATTTTCCGTTTTTTTTTACGCTCATAAAATTCGAAGTTTAACATCCTTGGCAAAAATAAAATCACCAACCAGGACGTGATTATATTGTTGATACGTTCCTTATTAAATCGTATTATTAATAGCATGACATTTTGTTTTAAATCGAGCACCACTTGTAATCATATACATACGTTGCTATTTAAAAAGAAAACTGGCATCAAGTTCAAGATTCATGTTGGATAATTAACAGTGGAGTAATATACTAATAGTAATGAGTTGTACGTATTCGTCAAGGTAAATTCCACCTGATACTTACTTTTTTGTTCGCTCCGTTTGTCGCTTTTAATGTTATGTAATTAAGCTGCTGCTGGTGGCCTTTGCAAAACGATCAAAACAATATTGTTGTTCCTTGATTTTAATTCATTAATCAAAAAATGAAAATAAAAATCGACGCTTCTTTATTGAATGACTTGGCCATCTGACAAAATACTTTCCCATGTTACTTTTCACTTCTTATTGTAAGTTCGATGCAAAAATAACGATTATTTAAAGAAAAAATCGATTGCTCTTTTAACGACAAGTCCATCTTCTACTCTTCTGTCTTTTCCTTGCGTTCTTTTGAATGCGAACGGCACAGAAACCAATCGGTCATGTCGGATTAACGAACCGAAAATAACGTAACATTTTTTCCCTTCTTTCGAACTACGTTTTTAGGTGAATATTCGAATTTTATTTGTTCTTTTAATTTGCTAAACCGAACGTTTTATGTTTGCTCGTTCGTTAATGTTATTTCTTTACGGTTTACAATACATTTAGCACGTTTCGAATACGAAATGCACATCGTTTAAAAATTATTGCTTTTCGAACGTTTTCAGTACAGTTTCCACAGTAAATTATGGTCAACGTGTTAAACATTTTATGTAAGATTATAGCTTAATTTATTTTTATTATTTACGCGACCAGATTCATATTTTGCTCGAGATTAAATTAGCGTTCGCAAATTGCGAATTTAATTTTAATCATCGCTATTATCAAACAACGACAACAATAATATCATTTTCAGCCAGGGACGCTATTTGTAATACAATATTATCATTCGGGATATTTTTCTAATTATAATAAACGATTGTTGTGCAACAAATGATTTATAAATTTGCAAATAATGAATAAAATATATGTATCCACCGTTATATTTATGCATAAGTTATAAAATTGCGAGCAGAAAGTACACATAAAATCATAAATTGTTCGATGTACAGTTAAAGCCGTTTGAAAGATTTCTCCGGTTGATGAAGCCCACCGATTCTTTCTAGGATAGTAAAACAGGATACATGAATTAAGTTCCGAGTAAATAATAATGCACTGTAACATACTTGTACGACAATTTCAATTAATTGCGATTAACAATGATTCGCCTATATTTTAATAATCGCTGGATCACCAACGATCATCATAATTGAATTCGCCTTAAAAATCGATGCGTAAGTTATAACCGCATCCTGTATACGTTATTGTTGCGATCGCAATTAAAGCTGCTGATTAGGAATTTAAGGGAATAATGAAATTGTTTCATGATAAATATTTAATCTCGTTATTAAAAAGTAATGCAATAGGAAATATTTGCAGTATTTCCGGTGCAGGATTGAATATTAAATATTGTTACGTTACTCTAATGAATGCATTTAAATTGGAATCGATTTCCTTATTGTATAACAAAACTTGCGGTAAAAAAAGTTTTTCTTTGCTAAGATTTCTCTTTTAGTTTCCTCTGGTCATACTGCCAGAAAAAGTTAAACTGCCATAATAAATTTCTTTCGTGTTACGTTAAATATGTCAATGGTCTGTTCTGTAATGTACCGTAAGAAAGTCGAGCAAATACAGGAGGAATATTTTTTTGCATTTTACTTACGCGGATTACGCAAAATTATATAACGTACTATAATATTGAATTTTAACAATGAACGATAGCAATAATTAAGGATAATTGTAAATTCAATTCGAAACTTTGTAACAAAACTTCCAGGTCAATTGTACGCGTTCATTCGCATGCTAAACTACTTTATTTACAATCGCAAAAAATTATATAGTTTTTCTTGTTTTTGCCGTTTGAAACAGTTTATTGAACAGTTTTTGCTCGCGTTTGTACGTTAATAAGAAGTTTCAACCGAGTAAAAGAATGAAAAACGAATTTCGTTCCATCAACAAATTGAAAGTTCTCGCCGTTTATTTAAAACCACGTTCCATTTTATTTATTTCTTGCTTCGATATGTACCCTTTTTGTCTTGTTCCATACAGTTAACGGTTTTAATGCAATTACGTTCTGGAATCGGAAAGAGAAAACTAAAATGTACCAGACGCATGTTTGTATGTACATTGTAAAATAAACCAATTTCATTTTATATTTCTGGACTCTATTTTCGTTCAGTTTTCAATCATAAAAAGGAACCTTTAGCAATACAAACTGCTATTTATATTTATATTCCGCGTTATCGACATAAATTCTCAGTAAAGAAATAAATAAGTATTAATCGGCTGCCGAAAACATATTTTGCAATTAACCATCATTTTGATTAATTAATGTTATCTCTTATAATTAGATTAAAAATGTAAAGAGGAATTTCCGATATTTTCTATTCTCTCGCAAATTCTCTACGTTTTATTTTATGCTATTACTTTTTTTTTAATAAAAACCTTTTAATATAGAATTCAATCCAAAATGTCAAATCTATTGAGGCTATAAATGAAAACTGCATCATCGAATGAAGGAAAAGTATAATAAACGATTATCTCACACTTTCCAATTGGAAAATTATATATTCTTTCTTTACTAACATCAATAAAGAATAATAGGTAGTTTCTTTTTTAATGCTAAAGATGATGCGTTTAAAGCAAGTTTGCTTCTCACTGACGAGCAGCCACATTCGCAAACGACGAAGAATATTATCGAAAGAAAAAGGACGAATAACGTAGATGAGGATTTAATTTAATTTTAGAAGTTATGTGCATAATTTTCGTAATTTGCCGATTTTTGCTTATGTTGTTAACCTTCGAATAATTGATGATAAACTTTCCATTTACGATAGAAAATTTCGATTAAGGTCAATTAGTTCTTATTCAATTTTTTCTTAAATGTATTATTAATTTTAATAATCAACGTCATTAACTGATTCGGGGCTAGTTTTTTGCTTCAATGTTTTGACGTAAATGCATTCCACGATAAAAAATAATCCCAAATTGAACACATTTTAAGCGGCATAATTTATTTATCTTTCGATGCAAATTTATCCGAAGAGTGCAAAAAGATTCTGAGTAAGAATATTGCACTGTACACAGTCTTCGATAATTGTTTTTTTTTTGTCGTCGGAGTGCGTTTCGCATGCCAAATATACATAATTATTCCAATCATCGTATTATCCTATAACGAGGATGTTATAAATTTGTCAAATAAACAAACCCTCATTGATCGCAATCATATGGCTTAATGCGATATGTGATATACGAGTGCGAAAGTTGCAAATTTGTACATTTCAATTGGTTGCATTACTTACAAATAACAGAATATAGAAACGTTTATTAAGTTAATTGGGAAGGACGACAGGTAATGAAGTAATTAATTACACATGTTTCTGTTTATTTAATTTTCCATACGACCTTAAACAATATGACTATTTGAATAAAAAAAAAACGATTGCGAACATTTAAATGTTAGAATTAGATTGCGGTGCTTCCTTTAACAAAAGTTCCTCGCGTTTCTTGTCGGTCTCGAATTTTACGCACATCAAATTATAATAATGCTAATTGCGATTCTCATGATTAATAAAAAGGAAAATCAACATGCTCATTATAATTTAAAACTTGATGAATGTGTGACATTCCAAATAAGTGCAGAAAAATTAAATCGTGAGAATGGTTGTATGAATTACAAACCGATTTTACGCATTTCGACAATATTTTAATTTATTTCTTTTCTGTTTCAGGATCCTCTAACTAGCAGCAAAGTTTATAAGGTGTAAAAGACAAAACAATGTCTAGTACTGGTTATTCGTGCGTGAGATACATATTTTGTTGGATAAACGTATTATTCTGGGTAAGAAAGAGACAATCTTTTACGTCTTTCTTTATTATAAGTTTAATCATTTGTCGCTTTGTGCTTAGTCTAGGAAGTTGAAGATCTCGAATGAGATTAAGCTTAACGTCACAGCCTTGCCAATGATTTATTGAGGAATTATTGTAATTCAATCGAATAAAGAGCAGGATCGAACGTCTGGATACGGGATTAATATATACGAATGCATAATGTATTCTTGGGATGACGAGACAGAAAGAACAAACGTGACGTTTTCGATTTTAAAGATGATTCTTGGACGCTTTATTGTCGGTTATAAAAGAAATCTCTTTTCCCAAGGTGTGCATCTCCTTCTGAGAAATAACATTGTTTTCACAATTTACATAGTGCTTTAGGTAAAATCACACGGTTTCATATACGAACTTATGGAACGAAAAGAAAGTAAGTTTGGATAATGTTAAAGTTTAAGTGAAAGAGATTTGTTTTAAGGCTCTCAAGACTTCCTACTTTATCGACGTAATTGCTTGTTCACGAACGAAACACTCCTATAAGACAAATAATTATGAATGAATAATTATCACGTTACGTTAGAAAAGGAAGAATGAACCGCTTGTTGCTTTCTTCCTGTAAAATTGCGTCGGAGAACGACGCTAAGTTATAATAAGAAATAAGAATTTGTATGTACATTACGATACTAGAAAAGATTCTGTTTAATTATCATGTGTTAATAATTAACAAATTTTATCGTCATAAGCAAATAAGATAATGACCATATTCTAGTATTTGATAACGCTATTCAATTACACATTTGTGCGTCGTTTAAAACTCGTTCAAAGGAAAAAAGAAAACCTGCAGAAACACGGAGAAAATCGATTCGTTTCGCTTTCCTTTCCATTAGATACATACAATTACAGATTATCCTTACTTTCATGTACCGTTTAATCAGTAATTAATTGTTAGCACCATTTTGCAGATAAGCGGTTGCGGTATATTAGGTGCCGGCATATGGCTGAGGGTCGCCTACGAAGGCTACACCAATTTGTTGCCGCAATACGCGTTACTTAGCGCGGACACTCTGGCAATCGTCTTGGGCGCGATCATTTTCGTGTTGGCGTTTTTCGGCTGTTGCGGTTCGTGGTTTCAAAATCGATGCCTTTTAATTACGGTAAATGGATTTTCAACTAAAAAAGTAAACAATGTGAAGTTACAATTTAACAAGGAATTTGCATTGGTCGGATGTTTTTCTTTTTCTTTTTAATTGATTTCTTTTTGTTATAGTACTTCATCTTGGTGGTGTTCATATTCATCGCGGAATTCCTCATGGGTTCGTTGGCGTTCGTCTTCAGGGAATCGCTTAGTCACACGCTGAAAGAGGAACTAATCGACGGCATCACGAATCATTACAACGTCACCGCGAATGGACCGAACAGTTTGGTCACGATTTGGGATCACTTACAGTCGGAAGTATGTCATTTTTTTTTCAAATAAGCAAGTTTCGATTCTAGCGCATTTCGTTCTCTAGTACCATTGCTGCGGCATCAAGAATTACGAAGATTGGTACATGATAGCGGCATGGCCGGATGAGAAGTTGGTGCCGAATTCTTGCTGTATCGGTGGCGACGAGTGCGCTCAATTCAAAGATCCCCGTCTATGGTTTACGATCGGTTGTTTCGATCAGATTCACATGTTGTTCGTGCAAAGACTGTATATCGTTGGTATCGTTGGATTAATCGTAGCTTTCATACAGGTAAGTTGCGATAAATGGGTGCGCACTTCGTTGTAAATTAATTATTTGGTTCCAAAAGTAACTGTTATCCTTTTGTTCTAGCTGTTTGGATTGATTTCATCAATGTTATTGTTTTGCACGGTGAAGTACAAGAGAACGTCGCACACGTACAAATCGTACGATTGCAGTTAGTCTATTGTTGATGTAAATATGGAAAATTCTCTTATTATTCGAAATATTGTTAAAAGTTCACCACAAAGTGGCATTATTCAATGAGCTTTAGCAACAATCATTCGTGTTCTTTCTAATGACTCTAAAAAAGAATACTTTGTCGAGTTTGATAACTTCATCATGCTATAATGTGTACTACAATTATTTCATTTAAAACAAAGTGTAGTAGTTTGTTATCAGCTTTCAATTTCGATAGAAATTGATTTGTTATGTCGTTGTTACATTCCGCTTGCGCTGTAAGTGCAAAATTACTACTAATATATTGTATATTGTTTACTCTATTTTAGAGTGAAATTTAGTAAATGTAATATTTATATCAAAGAAATACATATACGTATATATATCATAAGCGTTTCTTTGTTCATCTGGTTATATTATCTAATATTTGAAATATTACTTTTAAGCGGTTTGTCAATTTGGTTGCATACAGCAATTCATTTTCCAGCCATTGGTATCATTTAAACGTGAAATTCAGCGCTAAATCACTAGCTAGTAACATTTTGCTGTCTTTGCCGAATTTCAATTCTTTATCGTGCTCGTTCACATTTATGAATTTCTAATTCCTTTTTTCTCGGTTATTTCTCATTTTAAATAATTTATGTTAATAAAACGAACAAGAAGATGACGAGGTGAATTAAAGGTGAGCGAAAGTAATTTTACATTTGCTTTTAATTTGTATCAATTTTAGAGCCAACATCGAATTGGGAAACGTTACTCCACACAATATTAAACAATTAAAACGTTTAAATAGCGTAGTCTTTCCAGTATCCTACAACGATAAATTTTATAAAGACGTTTTAGAAGCCGGGGAATTAGCCAAACTTGCATATTACAATGACATTGTTGTAGGAGCTGTTTGTTGCAGGATTGATACATCAGAAAAGTCGAGGAGATTGTACATAATGACATTAGGATGCTTGTATCCGTATAGAAGATTAGGTATAGGAACATTAATGGTCCAACATGTTCTCAACTATGTTGAACAGGATGGAAACTTTGATAGTATATTCTTGTGAGTATCAAAATAATATCGATACAAAATAAGATAACCTGCGAGTATTTTAGGCATGTGCAAGTAAATAATGAAGGGGCCATAGATTTTTATAAAAAATTTGGCTTTGAAATTGTAGAGACAAAAGAACATTATTACAAAAGAATTGAACCTGCAGATGCACATGTATTACAAAAAACTTTACGAAAAAATGGCCAAACCAATGGAGTACATGAATAAGTTCCAATTTTTAAAAGAGGATTCATACCAAAATTAATAGATAATTTGCAGTATTTATTTATAAAGACCTTTCTTTTGTCGGAAAATTGATTGAATGTAAATATGAAAATCATATTTTAAATTGAATAAATTTGCTAGGTACTTGAATTACTTTGGTTTATATTAATTAATTAAAAATTACATGTTCATGTATATATATTTTTTGTTTTAAAGTTGATAATAGCTTTTTTGTAAATAACTTTGCATTTACCATCTCATCTTTAATTAGTAATGATAATCATTAGAATTCTTTATAAATAAACCATTTGAAATTAGACGTGGAGTAAATTTTCTTTATTGTGGATATTGTCATACAAAGATTTTTAATTTTTCAACAAGTAGATTAACTGGTTACATACATGTGATGTATATATGTAGACGGCATAATACTGTTTATATTGACTATTACCCATTTCCGCATTAATTTCATATAGGCCTACAGCATCCTCTTTTGAATATATGTATAAAATTTTGGAGGGACTCTAAATTACGCAAAAATTATTCCTTACATTATGTGTATAAGCTATATTATAATATGCTCGAGATTTTATAACTTGTAACGTTTTCTTGATATTTTCAATATTTAAAGAAAACATCTAACTGTTTAAAACAATTATAGGCGAATTGAATTTATCACGAATTCGAGTATTAAAAGAAAAGAGAAATAATTAATAACATTACTGGCAATCTGATTTTTGGCATAGAACTATATGAATTACTATCACAAAACGTTTTAATAAACTTTAAAACCGCGTGATGCAATAGAACCAGATCTGTTTATGTATATAAAAAAGAAAAATATATGTACATAATCAATTTACGGCAAACCATCCAAATTTAACAGTTCGATAATTTTCTTTGCGCTAAATTTAGAACCTTCGTCGGCCTCTTTGCATACCTAAAAAGAAACTTTTTAACATATTTTGCCATATAAAGAAATTTTCACAAACGTACTAGACTTAAGCTCAAAAAACCATGAGGCAAACCGTCCAATATGTCCAGGCTAACTTTATTGCCCAACTTCCTTAGCCTCTTGGCGAACTCTATGTTTTCATCTAAAAAAGGATCCAAATGTGTTGTCTGCAACATGATATTCGTTTAATTTACGGCAACAAGGCTTTACGCCATTCAGTTACACACCACCGATGCGATCGGAGGAAACTTTTTCAAATCGTCATCCGTCGCCACGAATGGATTTATATACGGATTATCTATGCTACAAGAGCATATTCCGTCCAACATGTCCGACTCCTTCGATGTATCGAGATAACCCTGATTATCGTTCGATTTTAATCCGACGTACTCCCCGATACGACCCCTTATAGATGTAATGAACGTTGTAACTTTGTCCTGTATGGAACTGGTCGTTGTTGTACCGGGCACCGATACGGTACTATTACCTCTACTATCCAATTGTCTACTAATCGCATCCGTGTCAGTGTCCGAATCTAATGCGTACTTTTCTAGGAAATCCGCCACGTACCTCTGTGACGGATTCTGATTGTTCTCTTCGTTCGTCAAATTATTGTCTTTGTTCTCTTCCGCCGAATGCGAACTTAACGAACCGTAAGTGAGCGTATCGGACGTTTCGGATACTGGCGATTTTCTCGCTTGTAACTCTAACAAATCGGATTCTGAGATCTCCTCGAAACTTTCGGACGCGTCCGAAGTGTTATTGTAATTTTGTGTATTATTACAGTTCTTCGTAAATGCATACGCCTTTACGCATCGGACTAAGAACGTAAATGGTACTATAGGATCCATGATGCCTAATAATCGCGACGGTGTTATTGTTAAACTTACTAAAGTGGCCGAATAAGCCAAAAATAGACCCATTGGAGGCGGCATGCCTAAGTGCAGACACTTTAAGGTGGTGGTTAACCACAGATTGGCACCGGCCGAATCCCCGGCAGCAACGATCCGTTCGCCTTAAAATGCGAAATATTGCAGGTATTATAATAAATAATCGGAACAATAAGAAGTACCTGTGCTGCCTAACAACTGATAATTTTTCAAAGCCCACGCATATACATAAGTGACTTCTTCCAGTGCTCTTGGAAATGGTGCTTCTGGTGCCAAACTGTAATCAATGCTTAATATAGGAACTCCAGTTTCTTTGGCCCATTGCCTCAGATAAGGTTCGTGAGATTTGGATGATTGCGCAACGAATCCTCCACCGTGACAATGAACAATTAATCCTCTGCTCGGCGGTTCTGTGTTACCCTTGTTCATTGCTTCTCCGATCATGCCTTCCCTTCTGTAATAACTTATCAGTCTTACTTGAATGGGTTTCCTTCCTGGAATTAAAAAAAAATGTTTTCCCATTTATTTTTCAATTTCATATTCACTTACCAAGATATGCCGAAGGAACGGGTACTGTTATTTCTTTACCTTCAATTTGCAACGTTAAGGGTTCAGGGGGTATTTGTATCACCCTACAAACAGCAACACGCTGGGCAACAACTGATGGTAATTGTTTCATTAATTCGCTTTCTGATAGAAACCAAAATGCTTTCAAAAAGTGTATATCGGCATGTTTAAATACATTAACTATTCTTTTTGCTCTTTCTTCCGGATCCGTTAAGTACTTGGTTGTTGTCCTCACCGAATTTGTTGCCTTTGATAATATAGAGCCTATTTTAATGCGAAATATATTTGTATTGAAATTGTACAATCAAAGACAATTTAAATCTTACCTTGACTGTAGTAAGCCTCCGAAAATACTGCCATTGAGAAAACGATAAATCTCAAAACATTCTGCATCGTTTCGCAGAACTGTATCATACAAAATCCATTTTAGTTAATTATTTCAGAAATTGGTTTAAATCAAATACCTGTAAACCGACATGTCTGCCATAGAAACAGTATTGATTTATTTTTAATGTCTGTGCATAAATCTCGTATGGATCATGTTCTAATTCTGGTATTAGACCATCTTCTGGACACCAGGTCATCAGTATTTCTAACTGAGAAAAGCATGTTCCAATACTAGCCACTGTTTGACTGCTACATTCAATTTCTCTAAATCAAACAAATAATGATGTTAGCCAAACATTCCATCAACATACTGAATGAATTGTGTGGTAAGATGTTATCTGCATCAGGTTCAAAGGTACTTACTTGGTATAAAATGCTTTTCGAAACAAAACACTCTCATATCTGCTACTGATCCTCTTATTTAATTCTATTGTATTGTCAATAACAGTGTTATATATGTTCATAAAACTTCTATAACCATTACCAGGAGTATTTTCATCAAAATCATATCTTCGAACAACACTTTCTAATCTATTATATGTGGGGAGAATATTCAGTATATTGTCCCTAATTGCTAATAAGGACAAATATAATCTTTGACCATTTTCTGTTGTGTCATTTTGAAAATATTTGGCATTGTTCTCACATAATTCTATCAATTGTGTAGGTTTTGTAATTACTTTTTCCTCATCTGCGGCACCATTCAAATTTGCTTTAGACATACTACAAACATATATAAATTAGTTTAATCACTGTTGTGTTGTTAAACACCAACACGGTTATTACTTACATTTTCTTAAATTAATTCATCATAACAATATTTGTTAGTATTTTATACAACAAGTTGACTTGGAATTTACAAAAATAAAGGTTGATTCGATTAGAATAAGTGTGAAAGTAGAGATATTTTGAGTGTTTGACAGCGATAATCATTTATACAAATAGGAATGGTACTTGTTTGAACTAATTTCCACCAATCGGCAGTCCTAACTTATTTGAGTGTTAGTAACAATAATTAGATTAATTAACAAGTTCATTAAAATATCTAATTACATTAATTTGTCATTAACAAATGACTTAATTAAAGGTTTTGCACATTTAAATTTGAAATCACCTATGACTCGACAAAGGATTTTAAAGTGACCTTGATTCTATTAAAATATGCTTACTAATTTGTGAACTGATTTTCCAAAAATAATCTGCAAATTCTGTGTTTTAATCAAATTTAACACGGAACTGGAGAAGATAATAAACGTAAACGAAGAAGAAACTGGAACTCTTGAAAGTCAATGACGATTGATAACTTACCATTTATTTATTTTTATTTTTCTTCTCTTGAAGCAGCAACATAACATTTTGGAAGTTTTTAGGAATTTAAGAAACTTGCTCATTTACTTATATGGTTTTTAATCTACAATCACGGATGTACCTAATATGCGAAAATTATCAAAGGTTACATAAACATATGGTAATGAACACATGATAAGATAAAAGTGTTATAAGGATCCAATTTTTCACAATATTGAAAAGATTAGTAGCAGAAAAAAATTGCAACATAAAATTTAAGTGTATTAGTAAAATGGCGCAATTGGAACCTGTGAGAGAAGCAGATTTGCAAGACTTGAAACAAAGAATGCAACTTATAGCAGAAGCTGATCCTACACAATATCACAATGACTTCTCATTGCGAAGATACTTAAGAGCTTTCAAAACACCTGACAATGCTTTTAAGGTACTTAAGTCAAATGGTTTATGATTATTATTAAAATGTTTTGTTCATAGGCTATTCTAAAAACCAACAAGTGGAGAGTAGAGTATGGTGTTAAAGATCTTAATCCAGATATGCCTGCAATAAAATCAAATATGGAATCTAATAAAGCTAGAGTATTGAGACACAGAGATATGGTTGGTCGACCAATTATTTACATACCAGCTAAAAATCATAGTGCAACAGACCGTGACCTAGATGAGTTAACAAAGTTCATTGTTTATTGTTTGGTAACATATATCATTATTGTTTTGTTCCACTCACTTATATTTTTTAATTATGTTCTTATTATTTTCAAGGAGGATGCATGCAAGAAGTGCTTTGAAGAAGTAGTAGATAACTTGTGTATTATATTTGATTTGAAGGATTTTGGTTTGAATTGTATGGATTATCAAATGTTGAAAAATCTTATATGGCTGTTGGGCAAACATTACCCAGAACGACTTGGTGTATGTATAATTTTAAATGCATCAACCCTATTTACTGGTTGCTGGACAATTATTAAAGGATGGTAAATATGAAATAATGCAAACTCAAGTACAAAAAGAAAACAAATGTTGTGAATTCAACTGATATTTGAAAAAAAAAAAACAACAGAAATTTATATTGGGTAATTTGTATCTAGAAAATTATGTGATCTTGTAAAGCAATACATTAGAAAGTAATTAATGTTATACACAATGATTTTAAATCACATATTTTCACTAATTAATTATAGAAATCAAGAAGCACACAATTCAGAATGACATCACAATTTTTGCTGATTAATTTGGACTTTGATTTGCAAATGTAATAAATTTTCGTTTTAGGTTGGACGAGAATACTGCAAGCAAAGTGCATTTTATAAACACAGAGGAAGCTTTATGTTCCTACATTATACCAGATGTTTTACCTACAGATATTTAATAATTGAATAAATAGGAAGTTATGAATGTCAGGGTATAATGTGTCGAATTGTGATTGTCTGATTAATTGAGACTTAAGCAAAAAGTTTTATTTTTAATCTTGATTGTTATGGGGCAGCTAGGCGGCTACCAATTTAATATTTTAATTCTATTAACGGAAACTTAAGCATATATAATTATATTTTTTTAAATTTTTAGTAAATTAAATAATTAATCATGAACAAAGGAAATACATATCTATTTTGAATCTGTTCTTTATTGTTCAACTAATAGTTGTAAATGTTAATGAAAAGTATTGTAGAGTACATTATAAATTAATTTATTATAATAAATATTACATGCAATTAACTGTCTAGATTAGTAAAATTGTGAGAATTAGTTTAGGAAGGTAAAACCTAATAGAATTTCATCGTTTTTACTTACATTTTTTTAAAATTAATTCATCATAATATTTAATAGTACTGTATCCAACAACTTGACTTGGAATTTACGAAAATCGTCGCTTCGATTAGAACAAGTGTGAAGCCAGAGATGTTTTGAGAGTTTGAAAGCAATTATCATTTATACAATGGAAATTGTACTTGTTTGAAGTAATTTCCACCAATCGGGTGTTGTATCTTATTGTTAGTAATAATTAGATTAATTAACAAGTTCATTGAAGATAATTGTCTAATTATATTAATTAATGGTATTTCATTAGTAACAAATTGACTTCATTAAATAATTTCGTACATTTAAAACTAAAGTAAATCAATCATCTATGACTTGACAAACGATTTTGAAGGACTTTGATTTGTGAATTGACGATTCGAAAATAATCTGCAAATTTATATATAATATAATAAATGACGATTGATTACTTACCACTCATTTATTTTAATAATGGAATAGATAGGAAATATTGAATGTCAGGGTATAATGTGCCGAATTGTCATTATACGATTAATTGAAACCTAAGCAAAAGGTTTTATTTTTAATCTTGATTGTTATGGGGCAGCTAGACGGCAACCAATTTAAAATTTTAAATCTATTAACGGAAAATTAAGCCAATTAAGAAATTAATCATGAACAAAGAAAATACATATCTATTTAGAATTTGTTGTTCAACTAATTGTAAATTTTAATGAAAAGTATTGTGGAATTGTTAGCGTACATTAAAAATTAATTTATTATAATAAATAATAATTGCAATTAAACTGCCTGAATTAGTAAAATTATGAGAATTAGGATAGGAAGGTAAAACTTCTAATAGAATTTTACCACTTTTACGCGTTAGTCTATCATATAAATTGATCTCGCGAGTGTTATAAAGTAACATCTTATTTTCTTTTATAATTAATATAATTAATTATCTCATACAGGCTCCTCTACTAAACTAAAGCAATTTTATTATTTGGAATATTTCATATACAATTGATGATATAAAAGACCATTTTTCCTATTTGACAAGTATATTTCATGTAATAATATTATAGATATTCGCTTGATTATTAATAAATATTCTAACAGCTTAACGTGATATTTCGTAATAAATATTTTACATACAAATCAACGCTAATGTAATGAGGATTAAAAATAACTTAACGCATTCACTTATTCACATGGAAGTGGGGAATTTTACAAATTAAATTCAAATTATTTTAATTTTAAAACTTAATACAGGAACTATAATTAATTGTTATCGCCTTTTTTACTTAACATAATGTGTTTTTATTGTAGTTTAATGTTTTCGTTAAAAATTGTTTTGTTGCAATTTCAAATGCATACATTTTATTTTCATTTTAAACTACATTAACAACAATGTATATTATTTCATAGGAGAGTACACTTCATTAAAATAGTTTATTTCTAGACTTTAGCTAAAACAAGTTATAGGTACCATCATTCTTTTAGTTAGATAATTTTTCGTTCGAATGTGGGGCAGTTAGTTTGAGTCGGTCAAATTTATTTGGAGAATTTTGATTATTTCGTTCCTTTAAAAAATTCATTTAGATCCGTTTGCTATAAATCTTGGATTCTGTTATATTACAGGGGGGCGTGAAAAAAAAGCCTAATTACTCATTTGAAGGATTCATTTAAACTAAACGAACTAATAATAAACATTTGCTGCCCATGCAAAAAAGAAATAATTATTCCATCTAATTATTCGTTTATTATGTCACACATATTTTTATGTATAAAAAATACTATTTTAAAGTTTCCTTCTTTTATAAACAACTTATGAATAATTGTGCTAAAGATAATATCCGGTCAATTCCTGAATAAACTGTTAATCGTCGATAAATTATAAATTTTGCGCATCTTCTTTGATTCGATACTTAAAACTTTCACAAGTTTACGTCCCTCTGAAAGGGAAACCGTTATCATTAAAAAGATTATAAATTTGAATCACACGAAATCATAATAACAATCACCAATTTACGTTTTAATTACACATTTATTTATAATTTTTATATATGTAATATTATAACATTATTTAATTTATTTATGATATATTAAGGCCTCAATATTTCATGAAACTCTATTTTTATTACGTTAAAAATTCAATATTAAAATCTATTTCTTTCATTTAAATTTTCCGTATTTTTGTTTGCGATTCGTTTCATCATTTGTAAATGGTCCTTTTCATTTTGTAAAATACTCTTTTTAAAAGATCAGTAATATGTACTATGTGTTGTTACCCCTAAAGAAACGACCATGAAAATCTAATGTCAATTAAAATGGATGCGTGTCAATTCGAAAATGAGTGAAATTAAAATTATTATGAAACTAATAAATTATTAAGACTTCTATTAACTACTACAACCATCCGGAAGGTCCACTGTGACCGCTCAGCGGTATGACGCCTGGCAATTTCGGTAAACTGTGCCCGTTCGTTTTGTAATCGTCTTCGGGCGTTTGCGACGACCCCGTCGTCGGATTGCTGGACGACGTGTAAATTAACGGTTCGCGCGACAAAACGCCGCTAGTTATCGCATTTTGTCCCTGTGCATTCGTCATACTCTCTTCCGTCGTCGACGGCGTCAACGTCGACGATTGAACGGTGGCCAATTCGATGGATTGCTGATGCAGCGACGGCATTTCGCCGATCCTGTGCATCGGTACCGGATCCGGAACTCTTGTCGGTACGCTCGATGCACGTTTTAGTACTTGCGAGACCTGCAAATCAAATGTTTCATTTTTTAGATGAATTAAAACGGACCGGACCAAAAGCGCGTTATAAACGGGACGCGCAATATTCTAGATGTGAATGAGTAATATTTTTGCTATTAAAATGTCTGTTTCAATGTAGAATCGTAATTACATAACTTTCGTTTCAATTTATGTAATTAAATTTTCTTTTCATAATTTTAATCCTTATTGAATGCACTAATTGACAACTTCATTAAAATCGCGATTATTTCGCATCGGTTAAGCTAATCTACAGTTCATTTTTCTAAGTTGACGAGTATTTAGTGTTTCTGAAGTGAACCATGCCTAAACTAGGTGAAAAAATGTTAACTGCGAATTATCATTCGAAACGAATTTACATGCGGCGCGCACTTTTGGTGTTTGCAAAAGCACAATCACTCGCGTTTATTTAATTACAAATAGACGAAGAAAAGTCGACGGAACGAAAGTGTAAATCAGGTCGGTACAGAAAGGCCAATCATGTCACCGATCGTTCAATTTTTACTTTATCAGTTAACGCACCAACAAGTTCTGTGCAACGAAGTCTTCGCAAGACAGGATTATTTGGTCGACGTGTGGTGTTTCAGACAAGATAATGACCACAGACACAAATCGCGACTTGTCACGGACTGGTTAGAAGACAATAATGTTCGGGTTCTTGCTTGGCCGTCACAAAGTCCGGACTTAAATCCAATAGAGCATCTTTGGGACGAGTTGGGCAGGCGAATATAGGGTAAACATTTTGAAAATGCGGATGGATTATTTCAAGCTTTGAAGTGAGAGTGAGAATCAATTGACACCGCCACAAATTCATAAGTTAGTACCTTCAATGAAAGCAAGATGTACGGAAGTTTTGAAATGCAAGGGCTTTTCAACACGTTATTAATTGTATTAAAAAAGTTTTGTTGCATTGAGTTAAATATTTTGTTGATTAGACTAATTTTATAAAAAAGTTGTCAAACTTTTGACGCGTTAAATCTAGTTTTGTTCTATTTTTAAAAAATCTCTTTGATTTATATTATATTTCGTTAGAAAATCGGTTGGTGCATTCAATAAGGATTAAAATTATGAACAGAAAATTTAATTACATTAATTTAAAGGAAAGTTATGGACAAAAATCCAAAGTTGTCAGACTTATGACCAATACTGTACATAATGAAGAAGTTAAATACAATTATGAGCTTGCAATATGTTATTTTCGCGTAAACAAACTTTTAATCGAGGTTTGGTGAGATTGTGAAGTTAAAATTGCACTTTTCATAGTATTTAAATGTTTAAATATTTTTCATCGTAGCACCGTAGGACATAGCACTGTAGGATGATGAAAGGAAATAGCACAATAAATCTTGCAACGTTGCTTTGAAATTTCTTGAAAAAAAAGGGCCTTTTTCTATAAACAAACTCGTGCGCGTTGTTATAAGCGGTATTTTTTAGCGTTAAAAGCGATAATATTCACATGTAAATGGACAAGTCAAATGGACTACGGCAGATGCGCGTAATATGCGGGAGCGTTATAACGCGATTTCACTGTAAATAAACATAATTTTAAGCAATCGATCGAACCTTTTTATTGCTCTTATTGATGCAAACGGCAATTGCATGCTCGACCGTGTTCGTGGCCGGCACGTTGATCGGATTGGTGTTGCGCGACGCCGAGAACTTTTTCCGTTTCTTCTTCAACAGCGCCAGGCCGCTGACGAGGCCGTGCGGCGTCAGGTGTTCGGCCGGACTCGGCGGCACCGTCGCGTCCAAACTAGGATTCGAATCCGACGGGCTCTCGGTGATGTTGTCCTCCGACGCCGGACTGTTACTGTGACTTTGCGACTGCCCGTTCTCCTGACAGTGCGAATTGCAAACGGAGTCCTCCGATCGCGATCTGCCGATTAGGCGCGACACTTTGCCCGTTTTCGCCGCTTCGATTAACGTGCCCCAACGTCTTTTGTGCGATGGCGTACGTCTCAAGTGGAACCTAAAACGAGAAGGAGTTGAGTGAACAAATGAACAAACGAAGTGTTCCTCCTTATTGGCAAAGAAAGCGATTCTTACCTTCCGAATCCTTTATGCGAATGATGATGGCCGTCGTTGATGCTGTTCTGCGACGACGAGACGGTGCTGCTTTGCTGATGGAGTTTCCGCGGCGTCGAATTGAAGATGTTCGATAACGTCGAGCCGAACAATTCGTGATGATGGCCTTCGTTGTGATGCTGCTGTAACGAAGCAATGAATTCGGCAACCGGTGGTAGCGGGCCGGTAGTAGACGGCTGCGGTGCGATGTTGAAACCTTTCATCAATCGTCGCTCCTTTTGCCGGTTCTTTTTGCCACCGGCTCCTGTTAACAGATTGATTATGAGTTGGTATATCGCGTTAGTGTCTTTTCCTTGCGCGGAAATACCTGAGCCCATTCCGGAATGGGCGGTCGACGTGTTCATGCCCGAATTCTTTAGAATCTCAATCAGTTCGAAACGAAAGGCAGATATGTCCTGTTTGATTTCGTTCACGTCGTCTTCGGTCACGCCTTGGTTTTCAGCTTTCCTCTGCTCTACCGTTACGTATCTCCTGACCAGGTTGCGCATGATGCTCTGAATGAAAAGCGATAAAATAGTAAACGATAAAAGTGAGATGAAGTTTCAAACGTTTGTGGGAAAGAGTCGTATGAAGTTGTTTCTGTTCTGTTAAGTGGATGCGAATATTATCAGGTTGGTGCACAATTTCCAGCCGTTTTGTTAACTTCAAAATATGTAACTAATGCACCAAAGGAAAGCTTATAATTAGTCAACAGTATTATATATTCTACATTATTTTGGAAGTTGTTATTATGTTCCCGTTGCTTTTTGATTGATTTTTTGGAAGAAATTTAGTAATTTGAAGTTGATATGTTGAAGTAAATTGTTCAAAAAATGATCGCTATAGGTGATAATGGGATACGGCATTTTTTTTTTAAATTTAACAAAACGGCTAGAAATAATGCATCAACCTGATACATTTCCGCGTGAAATATGAGACCGGGAAGGATAATTGAATGGATGTCATTAAATATTAAAGTAAAAATGTGCAAAGATTGGACTCACCTGATACCTGAAATCTCGCTCGCTCGCCTGTTTCGCTTTCCTCTGAAAATAATTCGTTCAGCCGTTCGTCAGAAATCAGAAAAATTAATTTAATTAATCACATCGAGTACTACTTATTAGTTTAACCATAGCCACAAAATTGCAATAATATTAAGCAACTATAGAATGTGTGATCATTTTCACACGCAAAAATAGGCAACTAATGAATGATTTCATCGATTGTTGGTCTTTAATTGAACATAAAATTGAATGACACTAATCACGGAGCTAGCGAAATAACTGTCGTGTTAACATACTGACTTAAAAAGCACGTTTGCTCCAAAATAACATTTAACATTTCCGATGCTAAAATCAAGATTAAAAAGTTTTTTCTTACGTCCAACAGATTTCTGTTCTCCTTCAATATTCATTTTCTAATCTACTTTAACTTATTGTTAAAGATTATTTGGGGAAGCACGAATCAAAGAGTTTGAATGGTGAGAACTAGGTATTTATAATGTATTGGTACGTTGATGTAAAACTTGATGATACTGGATCTTGTACAAAAATGTGAAAGATATGCAAACATTTCAGCAGAATTGGCGAGTAATAAAAGTTGACGGTCTTCTCAAAACAATTTTCTTATCCTAGAATCTGGTTGTTTGCAGTTTCTACGATATGTTTTTTAAATTGCCGTTGTAAAAATTTTTACTATTCTTTAAAAGTTTCATTATAGAATTAACGATAAAAATATGCCAAAAATTAATTACCTATATTCGTGATTGATAATGATCGCTCGTTATAATAATAGTTTTGAAATTCATGCAGAAAGTTGCTTGGTTGTTAACACTATCAAAGCATTTGTTGCAATATTAAAAATTGTGCATAAAGCGGTTTGTTACTCTATCAACTATTAATCCAAAATAAAGAAATCAAAAAATTGTTTCACTACTTACAATACGTACCCGAATGGTCCTCATGTGCTCCTTCTTCGCCGCCCTCGAGTGTCCGCAAAACTTTCGCTGCAACCACTGTACTATGTACCAAACGGTCTTGTGCGTTGGCATCACGTTAAAGGGCGGCGGCACGGTGCCGCCTTCCTCGAAGTAGCTTATCCACAATTTACTACGAGCAAATTTCCATTCCACGTCCGCACGTTCCTATAATCATAGAATTTTCGCTCTGATAACAGCTTTAAACGCTCAATTTGATCCTTCTTGATTGCTATTGTACATTTGGCCGCAAGAGATTACTAAAGAACCATTTCCAATTAGAGGATTTCTATGGCCACGATTTACATTATATCAATTTCTAATTGGATTAGATAAACGTTAACAAAACACTTACAGATATAAGCTGATAGGAATGGTTCATCATTGCGATGAGTAAATTCAATAGTACGACTATATTTATCACTGAGAACGTGCCGAACATCAACATGCCCCAGAACCTGGTGAATATCTTGATACCGCTCAAGTCGAAGCTTTCCAAATCGATTAGACCGAATACGGCCCAGAATAAGGTTTGACTCGTCTCGAACAAGCTGAAACGGGAAACGAAGATAAACTCGGAACGAACGACGTTTAAAACATTCGGAAAAGAAATGCGAACGTCTTTTAAATCGTATGAAAGGCAAACAATAATAGAAATGCAAGTGGATGAAAATGGAATATTGAGTTCGTAAAGATGAAATTGCATACGTATTCCCATCTAACATCTTTTATCTTTGTTCGATTGACGTCGACTGAAGAATGCAATATATGTGAGATATGGAATCACATGCTACCATTATTAGGGGAAACGAAAGGACAAACTAACTCACTTTGCAAATCTCCTCCATATGGTGCACGCATTAGAATCGGTCGTAGTCTCGTTCGTTGCTTTCCCATACGTGGGACATTTCAATCTCTCGGCTTCCGCGTAATACCATAATAATTGATTCAGACCTGAAAATGGAAAATAACAGCGTAACCGCAAAAGCTCGTTATTTGAAGATAACAATAAACTCCATCAATATACAGGGTGTTTTAAACAAATTCGCAAACTTTGAGGGGTGATAATATGGTCCAAGATAAGCAGCAAAGCCTTAATGAACGTGGGGTCTAGAAGCGAACGGTTTTGGCGATACGAAACATTTTGCAACTTTGATTATTACATGCAAACTATGAACAACAAAACCAAGCAAAAATTGCTCAATAAGATGTTCAAAGTGCCCTCCTTCTATATCACGGAACCACGACATATCTTTGACGCAAGAACCTTCCAAATCTTTCGGGAATCATTGGCAATCTAACATTGGCTTGAATTCAGTCGCGCCTTTCATCTATTCGTTGTTTCATTTCCTGGAGCTTATTTACAAATGTAGTATAAGGTAAGCTCTTCAAATATCGCCAAAGGAAGAAGTCTAGATCCGATCCGCTCCTTGGTCCTAATCTTCCTTTAAAATCCTTATGAAAATGTTCTCTAAAATGACGAACTGAAGGATTTTGGCGGCGAATTTTGGTTTAATTCAAAATTACAGTAAACAGGTATAAGGAAAATGCGTAAAATTGTCATTAACCACTCAATATTAACTACAAGCTCTATGTATGACTGAAAAAGGAAATAAACGAAGTCATTCTAGAAAAATAAATAATCATCCGTATCTTTGAAACGGTCCATTTCCGGTCCCATATTCATTAAACCTCTTCTACTGATCTTGGACCATTTTATCACCGCTTAAAGTTGGTGACGCGATTTTTTAAACACCCTGTATTATGGATGGTCGTTGATTTGGAATAAATGCCCTTTGTAAGATTAATCGCGCGAAAACGTTCATCAATCGATTCTTGGCCTTTTAATTCTTGCCCAACAACGTTTTCTCTTCGTTAATTCACGTTGAATTTTTAAATTTCATTAAAAAACATATTTTATTTGATGCTGAAAATGTCGGTTCTCCTTTATGTTGGCAAATTAATTCCCCCCCTTTTTTTAAAGTTTGCTTTGTCTTTTAAATAAAAGCACACGTGCTTGTGTGTGTGTTTAGGTTTTATGTAATCTAAAACGTTGCCGACTTTCTTTTTGCTACGTTGAATAATGGCTCGAACCGTGTAGAGTTTTAGCACGTTATTTATTTTTTTCGTTTCTCATCTCCTTTCACTTTCCGTCCAATTACTTACCGCACGAGAAAGCGAACAGCACCAAAACGTAGAGGAAGAAAAACTTCATGATATCCATGACCATACGTGACAGGGAAACTTGTAGTGGTCCCAAGTGAGGATTAACGGAAAAGATGTAGACTAACTTTAAGGAGCTGCAACAGAAAAAATAAATAGAAAGGAAAACCAGAAAAAAAAAGTTATTAAGGTAAATCTCCGTGTTAGAAATTTTGGAATGATTTTGAACTGTAGGAAGGTTGAGATTAAATTACATTGCCGATTTTTAAAAGTAAAAAGTTTGCTATCTTTCTTCTTTTAGAGAACGCGTTTCATTCGTGGCATTAAATCATTCTGTCAGTTTATTAGGCGGCGGCAGAAGAAAAAAAAACGACAATAAATAAATCTTCCAATTTTCGGGTTGGGCTTTACGCTAAGAATTTATGGGGTGAGGGCGAAAGGAACCAAAAGGAAGATGAACAAGAAAATGTGGAACGTATCTGTTCCCGTATTCATTGGGGACTTCCAAAATGTTATTCCTTGAATCATTTAGAAATCTCTTTCACCCATATTGATCTAATAGATTCGGTTTTCACATATGCTATTTTGTATTATAACAACATAGTATTATTACCTGAATATATTAGCGGCAGAAAATAATCCCTCGGATATTAGCATGGGATCCCAATCGTCCCATTCTTCCCGTTTTGTCGCTATACTCGCCTCGTTTTGTACCTGGTTTTCATAAAGATTTGATTGACAAAAAGAGGTTAAAATGAAATGGGAAACATAATAAAGTACGAAGGAAACGTGTTGCGAATGGAAAAAATGCGAAATATCAGTATGCGTGTGTGATTTATATTGTATAGTGAACTCACTTTATAATATGATACAATTCTCAATGCGACGGTGGCAACGTAAAGTGAATTCGTTATGAAATCAATTACATTCCACATGTCTCTCACGTACTCTTCTAATCCGACATCCCACAATTGTTTGATTTCGCTCCATATTAATCCTTGAATTCATTAAGTAATTAATTGTCTTTCATTATCTCTGCGAAAATGATTTTTTAACTGATAAAAAAATGATCACGATATTTACATATTTTCGTGGATTTTCTTAAGGAGTTTCAGTTAACATTCGCTTACCGCTAACCCAAGACAATATGATCCATTCGACCAAGGAGGGCGGCGAGCCACGTTTTGTAGTCACCTTCTTATTGTCGTCGACGGAAAACAGTTTTTCTATACGTTGCGATGCCAAAATTAACATAACTGCAAAATAAAGGATGTAATCTCAATGAGTTAATAATAATTAGTCAAACATTCATTCCCTACAAGGAAAATAAGAAGCAGAAAGGTAAACGTCACATAGTTCGGGCGATCGGCGCACAAAATGTTATGAAATTCAATTGAAAATTAGGGAAAATGAACATTTCCCAATAGCATAATTTGGGAATCCATCCACGTTTTGTTCGTGATTCGTCATGTGCCGGAACGTTTTTTTCGTAAACCGAATCGTTTGTGACCTATGACGTGATCCAAGCTTTGACTGTATTGTTAGAGACAAACTTTAAGGGGTGTTATAAATGAATATGATCCCGGAAATGGACGATTTCGGAGATACGAAACATTTTGCAACTTTGATTATTACATACAATTATGTACAAACAATGCAAACTATGAACAAAAAACAAAGCAAAAATAACCCAAACAAGATGTTCAAAGTGACCACCTTCCATTTTACGGCATCCACGGCATCTTTGTCGCAAAGACCTTCGACCTCTTTCGGGAATCATTGGCAATTAAGCATTAGCTTGAATTAAGTGTCATCTTTGCTCTAATCGTTGTTTCAATTCCTCGAGCTCATTTATAAACGTAGCATACATCTAGAAGATTTAAATCTGGCGATTTAGCTACTCATGATACAGATTCGCTCCTTCCTACCCAACTTCCTCCTAAAATTATGTGTAAATATTCTCTAAGAAGACGAACTGAAGGAATATGACTTCACTTGCTTCTAGCACGACCATCGAAAGGCATGTCGGCTAATTCAAAATTTCGAAAATTGTTAATGAAAAAGGAGATATATGAATATATGCCACACTGTTACCCCTTAAAGTTTGTGAGACTTTTTTACCACCCTATATAATTCATAATTAAGAAAACATGGTCGCAGATTCTCTTGATGTAAGAGAAATAGATGTAAAAAGATCCTAGTAAAATGTGGCGTTGGTGGCTGAAAGAAAATCAAGGAGTACCGGAATGAAATGAGAGAATTGGAAAACTAGAATGAGTTGGATTGAGTTATAGAGAAAGGATGTGCAAGAAAGGCAGAGAGAGAGAGAGAGAGAGAGAGAGAGAGAGAAAGTAAACAAAATTTTCGTAATATAATACGTGCGCTATCCTTAAAAGCTCATACAACAACAACAATCTCTCAAATAGAGGTGGTTTCGTAATCCAAGTGCTTTTTACAACACATAAACACACACCTTTATTTATTTTAATCTAGAAGCAGCAACAATAATAAGAAAATCCAACATAAAAGGGAAACGTGATATGAGGGGAAAAGGCATAAAATGAATTTTTTCACTCTACTTAATTCAATGCAAACGAAATAATAAATAGTTAAATATGTATGAATACCGTGAGTCAATAACCTGTAAAATACTTTACTTGGCGGATATCATAGACGCGTAATTTAACATATAAAAGAATACTTCGTATAGTTAGGATAATTGGTTCTGCGAATATTTCGGTTTGAAGGAAACCGGACAAATTGAGGGGCTATGCTTAATAAATATATATAAAGAATGAGATTGGGTTGCAAGAAATAAAATTGATTGTTCTTAAATAAAATTTAATAATGGCTTAATTAAAATAATTTCAAAGAACGTATGTATTCTGGAATATAATACATTCGTGATTCATTAAAAATGGCAATAACAATGTTTGCACATTCATCTTACTACTTTCTCTTTTGCTGCGATTAAAATGGAGGACAACCCAAAAGTTTTAAAATGTTTTCATAGTTTCAGATATTCGCAGCATTTGGATATGCTTCTAAGTTAAGATGAAAGGAATCGTGGATATTCGTTTACTAGATTCAAATATCAAACTAAGAAACTGAGTCAAATCACTGGCGGAATTTTCAGAGTTGGAGTCAACAAACCTTGATTCATTGTTTCAAAAATTGCTAAAACGGAATTTATGCCGCACCGAAAAATAATCCTTGAATGTGTGAGATATCTGACTCAAATAGGACTCAGGATTTAAAAAGACCCACTTTAAAAAACTCGTAGGTGATCGATAATAAAGATAAGTACCATCAAGATAACAGTTCTTTAGGTTGAGTTGAAAAACTTGTGAATAGTTTTCACAAGTCTGCGAATCCGCAACGTCTCCTGATGGGATCACTTCTTCAAACGTGAAGCACATTGTCAGATTCCTAAAATTGTGTGCAAAATAAACGAAAGATATCATATAGAAAACTCGAAAACTAAATAACTTTGTGTTCTAATCTTTTAGAATTTATTTTTGTTTTGTGAAATTAAAATTTTCTAATCAATTCGGATTGATCGAAGCCGAACTATGCGGGTTATTCCTGTACTTACAGCAAAGAGTGGATTCGATTCAAAAGCAAATCAAGAAGTGCCATCAAATAATATTTGAGAAGCGTTATCAACTTCTGCGCGAAAATCATAATCTTCTATTAACTAACGGTGCTCACATATTATCTTGTAATTTGATTATTATTCACGAAATATACTTACATAAAAACGTGAAATAAGAAGCGGAATGGCAAATGAACTTGATGAACGGTTTACGCATCGTCTGCCCAATAACCGAATGCGGCGCTAAGATGTAAGCGATCGAGAAGAACGGAAACAAAATGCCTATACGGACGATCTCTAGCGCTTGCAACAGCATATTCTTCCTACGGAATCCGGGTAATCCCTCGTACCAAATCGATGCCAACAATTGTTGCACGTTCGAATGGGCCACAAACTTGATAAGAAATCATTGAAAAAAAGTTATTAAAATATGCAGTTTGTATTAAACAAGTTGAAAGTGGGCTTTTTTCGCCAGACCAATTTCTTTGATTTGTTCTCTAGAAAGATTTTCCATTAGAGTTTATGTTTTAAACACATCACGGTTTCACAATAATGTTCGTATAGCTTGTAAAATATGTAACAATGAATTTAAAATTAATTTCCCATCTCGCAGTTTCCATCGTGTTTTGTTTTTATTCCCTCTGTTTTATATCGTCTTCTTTTTATGGCATTATCTATACAACATTTTGTGTCACATGCGAATTTATATAAATTTGTCATCGTCTTCTCTTTTTTATGTCCTCCTGCCATACGAAGGATGTACGTGACATCTTGCGTCGCAGTGGCTGTGTGCGAAACTTGTATAGTCGAAATTATGAAACGTTAAAATTTAATTTGCACAACGTACATAAATGCTGTATACAAATAATGTGATTTTCCACGCAAAATAATAATAAAAGCAAACGAAAGGTTTTTGCATTCGGCAAATACCCACTTGGAAAGTAATTAAATTAGAACAATTATTAGTTCGGAACGAGGGGAAAAAGGAAAAGTTGGTCGGTTAGTTAGCGAGATGGATTTAATTGATTCCGTAATAGATTAATTGATTTTGTAGCAATGAAACTAAGTTCGCAAGCCTTCAGGGCACATAGGATCCATTTAAATGGTTTATATGCTGGTGCGAGATGATACGTTTAAGTCGATCAATTAGCGCTACTAATTGTAAATGAACTCGATTTGAAAACATACGATACCGTCAGGTGAACTAAAACGAAAGACGTTCGAATTTGAAATGATTGAAATTGAAAGGACATTAATTAGAACCGATAATAATGCCGAAAACGGTTGTACAAGATTTATTATTAATAGTTAAATGGGGGAATTCTGCACACACACGATCATGTTGGATGGGTTTGAAGGATAATTAATTTTAGAAATGAATGAAGTTGCTGCTAAACAATATAATCATCGTTATACGTATTTTTTTTTATAATTCAGTGTATCTATAACAGGAAAAATTCACAATTGTGCAATTTTGCGGCGATTATGAAGCTGCACGTGTAATAATAATGGAGCGTTTATATGTTATACAGGTATATAAAATTCGATCGGTGGCACGTCACGGTACCGTAAAAATGGCAACCTACATAGGGGTTGTCGCCCTTTTTAAAATACGTTAACATCGTGCGCCCCATAATCGAACACAAAAAAAAGCCAACAATAACAACAACGCAGCCTTATTATACCGATGAAACGAACGAAAACAAATAACCGACACTGATTTATGCCCTACTTTTCCTCCCATTATTAAGCACGAATGTATATTTAAAAGGAATACGCTACGATATCGAGAGATGATCAAATGGAAATTAACGTGTATTTCCTAATTTATTTATTACCGAGAGCAAAGAAAACGAACTTTGAAACATTGACAATCTCCGCCACTTGTTATTGTCGTTCGTGTTTGTTATAAAGGCAAATTAAGGAAGCGAAATGAGGAAAAGAGCAATAAGAAAGAAAAACGAAATGCGGAGAGAAAAAGGGAGAGACGTATTATTATTAAACGTCGATTTTCGTTTTGTCGTTAACGAAAATTAAGGGAAAACTCATTAAGAACAGGATGATAATAGCGATAATAATAAAAGCCAGATGGTTTAATAAGGCTGACGGTATCAAAACATTTTCTATTTTCTTTGGCGTTTCCTTTCTCCTTTTTTTTGTCCTATTCCGCCACCGAAATCTAATCAAGCTCACTGATGATGCATCGATCGGTGTTTTATTTGTTTTCTCCCCTTTCGAAAGAAAATTAAGCAAGGGAAAATAATAAATCAGTGCGATAAGAGCGTAATGGGGAACGAGTTGATCCGAAATACATATCGATTAAACTGAAGTATCTCGGATTATTCGCATAGATTAATTTTTATTAGGATTTAATTTGCAACGCGAAATATGTATGCGAGTTGTTGTATTTGTACAGTTTTTATCTTAAACTGCAGTTATGTATTCAAAACTATCTCTTTGAACTGCAATACAACAATTTTAACAGCATAAAAGTGCATCAAATTACATTTTAATACCATCTTTAGGTACTGTGAGTGGATGCAATGGTGTATAGATGCAAGCTTTTTAAATTGCGTTTATATCATTAAAACATTTTGCTGTAATTGCTAAATAAACTTAAAAAAAATAATCGCAATCATCACCATAAATATATTCCTTGATTTGGAAATGTTTTTAGTAGTTGAAACCGAACTTATTATTATTATTTTTGTACCTAGATCACAAAAATTAATATTAACATTAGTTTTCAGGTTATTAAGAATGTTCGGGAACTTTTAAGACAGAGTGCGTATATCTAGACTTTAATAGTACGCAGATGTTCATAGCCCGTCGACGGGTCTCATTTAATGGACGGGATGATGAGGAAAGGAAATGTTTAACTAAACTAATAACACGTAATCGCATCGTGAGAAAATTTCCTCAACATCAGCCACGAATCGATTAGATTAAATCAGCAAGAAATCAGATAAAACATCGGTCGGTGGTGCGCTGCGGAGGCAAAAAGGAAGCAGAAACGACGGCAAGAAAATATTATTCAACCGCCTTAATTATAGTCTACTACCACTACATTAAACCAGGTAATAGCGTAAGGTTCTTAACCCACAAACGGCGACCTATTTAAACTTAATCCTTCATTTCATATTTCCGCTTTTCTTTTTCTTCATCTTCGTGTCTACGTTGAAGAATTCCTTTAGCTCGCTCGCTCACTCACTCACTCGCTCACTTTTAACCGACTTTCACGTTATTATCCGTCATTATCAAGGATCGATGATGGACGATTCAAATTGGACGGAAGAAGTACGTTTTTCTCTAATCGTACAAATCTGGTGGATGCGCCGGGTCAATGGAATTAAGAAAATCCCCGTTACTTACTAATTACTATTTAATTAATGACAATTATATTTCTTATCGACTAAAAGCGAAGCAGATTTAAAATCGTTAAACCGAAAATAATCACAATCGATTGTCCCACATCGACAAATGTTCCGAGCATTTCGCCGTGTCCTCATAATACGTCGTCGATAACGAGCACAAATGGTCCTTTAAGCAAGTGTCACCGCAATGTTTCGCCAATGCCGAGTCCGCTTCTCTGCTCACGAATCTAATTCAACAGATATACCATCAAACATGTACGAATTTAAAGTATATCGATTAAATATTCAGCTTCTTTGATATCCTCGCACCATTTAAAAGTAATTGAAACTCGGTGTTTTAAGCAGACTCAAATCATCACTATTTAATGCAAGTTTACGCTTCGTTGACACTCAGTGAGCGTGGACGATACGAAACTGTATATATCACGCAATGCAAATCTACCTGTGATATTGTTCCATTAATTGATAACTTCCGGCCATACGGTTTAGCAATTCGGCGAAACTGGCCGGTTGCAAATTGTCCATTTTGTAAGCGTCTTTGAACGAATAAAGCTTAAACCAATTCGGATTTTCGTCGGCATTCAAATTCGCTTCCGTCAGATTATAGATCCATTGCTCGTAATCTGTCACTTCCTATAAGTTTTACGTACATTTTGAATATTTCTGTTTACCAAACAAATCTCGGTCCTAAGTTAATGTAGATTTTAATGTATGGTGTGACATAAATATAAGACCACAACATTTTTGCACATAACGCTTTGTCTTCGCAGCTTAATCTGGACCGAACCAATATTATTGCATGCAGAATGGCAGTATGCAAATAATTAAAGCGATTATCAATCGCTTTTCGTAATTATTTTGAATAACATTGCAAATAATATAATCGCATCAGAAAAAGGGTTTTCATAATTAGTAGGGACTCCATTATTTTGAATGAACTTAAAAATAGGATTCTGCATTGATTCGCAAAGCGAAATTAATATATTTTAGTGAATTTTGGTCCATAACGATAGACTAGATTGCCACAATTGCGTATTACCCTTAACATGGAGTTGGAGACGCTGCATGATTCGATGGTTGTCGTTCAGAAAAGATGGACGGACGTCCAAGACGTATGAGTGTTCCATATTTATTAGGATTTTTCAAGAAATGTTGCAGAACGTTTTGAAACGGTTTATAGCCGTTGCAACGTATCGTTCACAAAAGTCGCTTCTGTGGTAGGCAATGATTTGGCCAGATAAGGAACTGGAACGCGACATTTAGATCAAAATCCTGATTAATGTCGTGACATATTACAAAAAGTTCATGCTCAAAGATTTTCAGATGTTTTAAAATGGATTAAGTTCATTCTCTCAAGTGATATTACATTTCAATTAATTGCCATGATTTTTTTTAATCGTATTAATTCGATGCATTTTGTCGTTCTGCATCCAAAAATATCGGTTTGATCCAAATTGAGCGACGAAAGAAAAAGTTATGCAGAAGAATGTAGTTGTCTTATACTATTTATGTCTGACACCATATAATAAAACTTACAAAGTTTCCCGCATCGACGTTGTACAACCGGTAATTCGGATTGTTGTCCGAGTAAGTGGTCAGACTGCCGCCGTTGTAGGCGACGGCGATGGAATTCACGTTATCCTCGTCGTAATAAACGATAAATTGATCGTCGTGCGTGTGCCCGTTGAATACGGCGGTAATCGTCGTCGAGAATCTGGCGTTCAGTAATTAAGACCGTCGGTTATGAATAAATTTAACGGGAAACAAAAAGTCCGAGATAATCACCTGCGAATAATGTTTCGCAAATTCCTGCTCCACACTTTCAAGCATGTATCGTCGCCGGTCGGCACGTGCGACAACAGATGCACGGCCTCATTGTTACGTTCCGCTTCGGCTAAGGTGCTCACCAGCCAATCTAATTGGCCGTACGTGTCTGAGTTCTCGTGCATTATCCACCTGTTTTCGCGTGTGCCAAATATAAATTTGCAGGAAGCATTATAGTCACGAAAATTGCAAAGATTACTACCCAATAATTGGCAATTACGGATAGGGACGAGATTTGAATTGCAATTAACCTGAAGACGAGCATCTCGGAAAAAGTAGTTTTGGAATAAAATCTCTTCTTAGCTAATACAATTTAACATTGTTTTCTTTTCATCTCCGACAATGAATTTTAATTACACGAAATAAACACTTCGTTGCAAAATAAACTTTGCAATGTAGTCAAAGCTCAGTTGCCACGAACAATTCGGTTTATGAAGAAAATTTCCGAGCACAAAAAGTTTCGGTTTACTTATTTCTGGCTACAAACTAATTAGCGAAATGTATGTAATGTAAAGTTACATTTTGACAGGGAATATTTGGCGGACATGTTGCAAAGACATTTACTACGATCTAAACTTTTTAAAATGTTCGATATGTCGCAAAATTATTCAGGATTAATCAATTCTGCCAATAAAGCGATTCGTAAATAACGTTCAAGAAAGAATTAACTTCGTAAGTTGAGCTTTGGTTGTACTTTTTCCGCTGAATTGCAATTCGAATAGTTGACTTTTGGCAAAATTACGACGTACTTATTAAAAATCGCATACTAACCAATTGTAAGTGAAACAAACGTTACTGTTAATCGCAACGATTCTGAAACCGGGCCGCGGCGATACCGTATAATAACCGCCTTTCAGTATCGTCTCCTTCGTTTCTTCCGGTAGCCAAGCGCTCCACTCTTCCGCCGCTAATTTCATCACCCATTCGGTCGATACGAACGCCGGACTAACGTTTCTCGGCACGAAGCTAAAGATTAATTAGAGACGGTTCCCGTGTAGAAGGGAAAAATAAACTAACCGTTCGATCGATCGTGCGGCATACGTACACATTAACCGGTTGCGGTTCGTGGTTCCCGAGGATCGGATAAACCGGCTTATCGAACTTGTCGCGGAACTCTTTCATGATCGTTTGGATGTGATCGCGATTCGAATCGACGCTCGTGTCCCACACCTTGTGACTGATTATGTCACCGGTAAAGTAGACGTAGTCGTAGTCCTTCGCGAACAAATTGGTTACCCATTAATGAAGTTTTAACAAACAATCACAGTTTAATGTTCTTACGTGTTTGCTCGCTTGCGTAAAAGCGTCTTGTATCATTTCCAACGACAGATCGCATTTGCGGTAATCGCCCCAACGTTGGGCCGCTTCTTCGGGCGTCGACGCCACGCCGTTATCTTGCTTGCAGCACATCGGTTCCTTGCATTTCGCCAAATTGCCAATCGTATAGGCCGGGTCGTAATGAATGTCGGTTATTTGGAGCACGTTGAACGTCTCGTCGCTTCTCGACTAAAACATCAACCAGCGTCAGTCAGTTCGCGGTTCGACGATGGGTGGAAATGATTCGATTACGTTTCGTTGATGCTTGCTCTTCGTCGCCTTTGGTGGCAAATCAATGGTCCACTCGGTTAATTTTGGCGACTTACAGCCGAACGATTGTAGTATGACGGCGGCGGCCAATTGTCCGTCTAATGCGGGCGTGTTGTCGATTATATACGCTAAAATGTCCTGGAGCGATGTTTGGTCGAAGATCGATCCTTAATATTTACGTTTAGATTTGATGCGGTGATACGTACCAAATTCAAGTCGATGGCGCCCACGCAAACGTTCGATGGTTCGATTTGCAATGTGACGCAAATGTTCTTCAGAATTGTGCTAAGTTCCTCTTTGCTGGTGCCACTCCGTTTCGCCCCGATGACGCTTTGCAGCAAGTAAGAGCTGACCGTACACAATAATTTTCTTGTGTATCCATTGAACAATCTCGCCGACGTGCGAAACAATTGCGGAAATACTTTCTCGAGTATTTGCACTAACTTATCGAAATTACGATTGCCCGCTTGGATCGCACTGTCCAACTTGTCCAGATTTGCTATTGAATAATTGCTCGCCAATTGTCGCCATCGAAGGATTATAATTTATTACTTACCCATAACATATTCGTACTCGTCTCGAGTAACATCTCGCGCACCATTACCATAAACTTTTTTACCGTTAACCGAATTAATGGCAACGATCGATACTAATAAAAATATTTGCAATAATAGCAAGTACTTCATGATTTGCACCTGTCAATAATACGAATCTAAATGTGAATGCGAACGCGGAGTTTGTTGCTTTATAAGTGGTACCGTTTCGCACATGTTTAGGGTATTTGAATTTGATAAGCAGATAACAATCGAATTCGACAACAAGGAGCTATCGTTACTTTGTGGTTGTTGCGCGGATTGATAAGATTCTTATGAAAATTTTTTACCTCCATTTAAAAGTATGCAAGTTCGGTAGAAATTAATTTTTTGATTCTGGGGTTACTAAGAATGGCGTTCCATTTTTATAATTGAATTGTTTCACATGCATTTTTGTCGCACTGTTACCTAATTTGATAAACCTTAAAATAAAACGAAAATAATTGAATGCAATGCATAACTAATGGTTTTCGACTGTTGTAAATGTTTTGGCGTTACCTCAATAAAATAATGTAGGCATTTTAAACATTTCTATGTTTACATATTCTTTTACGAGCCATTATAGATTAACTACTGTGCATAAATTGAGTATTTGCCATTCACAGAATATTCTTTCTAATTTGTATTATGCTGTTATATACTTATATCCAACTAAAGTGATGATTCCATCTACAAGGGAAGCAAGTGAAGAATTTTTGATTTAAAAAACACTTTTCATTGCATTTCGCGCAACATTCTCTTCGATTTTAATTTCAAATAGCGTGAAAATGTTTGGTTCTTCGAAGCATATCTTTATTATCAAAACCAATAAATCAGACGAAGGAAATTTAGTTTGAGGATGGATTGGTTTTCGTACAAATACATGGCAATCAATGCGTTAAAATATTATAGCATTGGGATTAACGTTTTGTAAATTTAAATAGAACGGATCGTGAAAGGAATGCAATTAATTCTCGATGCGAATGAATGGAGGATGGAAATTTAAATTTATAAACAAAAATTTAAGCGCATTGTGAGACTATTGGCAAGAAAATCGTTTAATAGTTGTAGAATTTTTAAAAGCCGAAACTTTTTTATCTATTTTCAGGCAAAAAATTGGAGAAATTTCTTTCTTTCTCCAGCTCAACACATTCTCTTCCTGCTCTTTCACGTGAATTGATGGCGTCGTAAAGAAATAAATTCAAAACTTTGAACCATTAAGAAAGAACGATTGTTCGCCTGGATTCCGGCATGAAATTTAAGCCACGCACTGGCAGCATAAATGATAGCGATACGAATCATTTCCGTTTTATTTGGTTTAATTAACAACCGTTGAACACCTACTATATGGGTGTAGTCGTAGAGTTTAAGTTCAGCAAAACCAAATCCAATATAATCATCTTCGCCCCAGTTTTGCGGCGTTTAACGAAATTGAATCCCACTATTCATTTTCTATTTTTCACTATACTTTAATTACTTCTGCTAATTCCTTCCTGTGAAACTCCTAACGAGACACTCGCAGCCGTTTATAAGCACTTTACTGTAACATTATTGCCACCGTAATAAATTGTTAACGAATTGGCGACTTGGCTGGAAAATACATTTTCCCTTTTAAACATCGTCTACGGCTAATTTAATTACTAAAGTAAATAATACTTTTTTTTTCTGTTCCTTTTAACAATTACACATTTTAATAACGGTCCAATTTATAATGGTTATATTCTGCGCGTGGAGAGCTCGAACCTAACAAACGCAAAGAGGCGATGGAAACGAGAAAAGTTTATTTTAGCGATGGCAAAACGTGAGAGATAAAATGGAAACACAAAAGACTGTTGAATTGTTTCCGAAATTTCGGCCATATTCAAACAGATTCCAACTTTTTAAAGCACATTCAACTTCATTCGTTGCTTTTCGTATTCAATTTGAATCGGTCTGGCGTTCGTACTACGTAAATTAATAATTAAAGAACATTTATGCGAATTGATCGCCACGTAATTGAATTTATTGCTCGTCCTACCTTTTTCTGTCGCAATTTCACCGCCAATTTTAATCGATTCAAGTGCATTCGTTCCCCATGTTCGAATGCTGGTCCCGTTGGATCGTGGTTCAATAAAACTTCCAATTCATACGAACTCCTCGTATGGTCTAATAATGCGGTTGCGAAATCCTGGCATTGTTTCCTCAACTCTTGATACTCTATCTTGAACTCGTGTTCCATGAAGCTCAATCTATTTAGAGGAACAAACGTTTTTTTTTTAAAGAAAATTAAGCAAATTCATTCATTTCATAAGTACGCAAAATGATTTGTAATTATAAACGAAAAAAAGTACATTATCGAAAACAATTTTGAAAAATCACGATAAGATGTAAATCTTTAACTAAAAAAAAAATCGATTGATATATTACAAAATCACTTTTTCATTATCACTCTCCGCTCATTTGATTGCTATCGTTCAATAACAATCGTTATTTATAACGCGTTAAATATACCACTTATCAGGCGAAATGCTTTACTTATTCAAACGTTTTTCCCTTTCGTTTGAAAGCGAACTGGGAATCGATTTCAATAAAGCATTTACTTTTGCAGCGCCAAACTTGTAACCTCTCCACTCACCTTCTCAATTCCCACGACAATTCGAAAGCGGTCAGTATGGGATCTTTCGATGATAACGCGATAAGCGACGGCGACGCGAGGGCGCGATATGCATTTATTCTGGACCGCGAATGCCTGAGCGAATCCTCCATCCTGGACGTAACACATTCGTCGCAGCCGCATCTACGAGAAGAAGAAAGCAAAAATTGATAAAACACTTTTTATCCTGTCTCTGCGCTAACAGAAAGGATTCTGTAAACAAAAAGTGTGCGATCAAATGGAAGGAATCGTTAAATGAACGGACCCAATTTCAAAAGAGTCGAATGGTCTTAGAATCGTTACATGATTCCCGATATTACGTTTCGCAATTGCCGCTGATTGGTTTTGAAAGAACGAGATGATTTTCTTTTCTCTTGCGGTCGCTATCGAATATAACAATAAGAAGATGTAATTCGAGATCACTCACTCGCTAAAACACTCTCTGTCCTTCATCTTGCTCTTTGGACGCACTCCCACCCGAAGACGCTACTTCAATCTCGTCGGTCTCTTGTTAACGTCGGTAATAGTAGATCGGAGATAAGCGTAATAATAAGAGTGGTTAGCTTCGTGTGATGGACTTTTGTATTAGCGGGAGGAGAAAAAGTCGAGCATTTAGACGGGACACGCTTTTATCTCTTCAACGTTAAGACGTATGAGAACAACAACAACAACTACACCGTGATTGTACACACAATGGTTTAATGACAAATGGCATGCGGCTAAGCGGTTTTTGTTTGCTCGCCCATTTACTCCTCGCCATCTCAATGCGTCCATCTTCTTATTGTTTTCGTCGCTTTACTTATTCGTGCAAACACAGGCGAAGAACGTTTCCTTATAATCCGTCTAAATCATATTTACCTTACGTTCGTGCGGTCATTTTGCGCTTTAATCAAGTGAAATTTTGATGGAGTCATTTTCTGATCGCAGCAGATGACCGTTTAGCTTGATTATTGAAATTAATTCCATTACGACAATATTTGCTTTAACGAAAAGGCTGATTAAACTACATGTGGAAAATTGTGTTCGAATTCTGTTTGGATACAGGTATTCGTATAACACGGTAAATTAGGTAAGGGAAAAATGTGTTATATGATGCATTTTTATATCACACGTAGAGCTTATTAATGACCAAACTTTTTATAAGATTTTTAAAAAAATTGGGCTTGGAAACCTTATTAATCTTACGAAGCAAAGTTTAACCCTTTTGCAAAAAATAAAAATCCTGGGACAATAGTGGTCTCGTTGCAGTTTTTTAATGTATAAACCCCACCTTCGTTTAAATTTAGAGTTTTCGCTACATGTGAATTTCCTCTTCGTATGAGACGATAAAGTTTTTATATGTTTACATCTGGATTAAATTTCTCTAGATTCTTGATGAATAAATTTTCTCATAAACTTTGCTTTGCCAATTTTCTGATGCCTGATATTTTATTTTTCGAAAATCAGACTTAATTTTAAATGAAAATCATCATTTAACATACTACCAAAGAAAGACAATAGATTTCTTATTTAGTTCATTATAGTATAGAAGGGAATGAATTTTAGTTATTCGTATGTATTCAATTTAATCCAAGTTCATTTTCTCTATTCGTCCAACTTCTTTAAATTAATAGACTCCCATCTACCTTTTAGACGATTTCGTAGTAAATGACATGTCAAATTGGATAACATACCCAACATCCGTACCAAAAGAAGAAGAGGAGTCAGGAGTTAAGGATCGAATCGATTTTCTAAACTTATAAGCTCGAAATTGTTTCCTTTGAGGACCTCCATATAAGCTAGTGTAATGGATTAAATTCGTTTCGTCGTCGATCGTTTTTAGATATTTAAAGCAGACGAAAGCAAGAAAAAACTTACTTTTTATAATCAAGCTTAGCAAAAACAAAATGTTATCCATTATTCTTTTATGACTTTATTCTTCGCCTTCAAAGTTAAATTATTGTTCTACTGCTTTACGAAAATGAAGAACCGTGGATGTACGTGAAAAGCGTATTGATTAATTGTGGATAAAATGGATTGGCAGATTATTCTCTCGGATCTCTCTATAAAAGTAATGGAACGCTTTTACTTCGTGAAATAGTGGGTAGGTAGTAAAAGGCATCTTTAAAGTCAAACGAAAGATAAAGGGAGTGGAAGCGACGACGAAGAAGAAGAAGAATTATGGCTTTTTTGAACTGACTTGAATTACGATACGAGCAATTGGAATCGTTTATTTTTCGATTGTCTTTTAGGCTCTTTAATTCGAAATCCAAGAATAAACGGCACGCGTTAGTTGGCAATAATTTTTCCTGTCGCTAAAAAGCAATTTTAACGCTTTTTTTATATCTTATCGGATTAATTGCGAATAATTAGTAACAAATTATCGTTCATGATTTAGATTCCTATTGTGTGATTATTATTTTTTTCAATTTGATACTACGATACGAATCTAATTCCTTTTTATCGATATCCACGCGGTTTAATACCCGACTGACAAATTAATCAAATTATTTTCCTAGCGTTTCGAAAATACAATCCCACTTATAAGTGCTCTAGCAACACTTATTTTTGCACTATTGTGTTCTTATCAATGGCCCTATGCGAATTAAATTCTTTATTTGACTTAATAATGATTATTTGCGATATTAACTTATTCTGATTTGTAACTTATTGTTGGTTTTAATTAATATATTGTAATATTAGTAATAATGAATTCACGATAAAAAACAAAGTTGATTAAAGAATCTTAAAGTTGATGGTAGATAATCTTAAAGCCGTAACCAATACGGGATTTACAAAGGAGGTCAATGAGTGAGAAAGAGAATAGAATGAAGGGGCATTTGCGGCACATTGTAGTGCTTTCTTAAAGCATTTTTTGTACATCAGAGTGGCGAAAACTTCATTTTGTAAGTATGAATTACAAGAAGAAGAAAACGCGACGTTTCCATGATGTAAGTAGTGCAAATAATTCGCACTCGGTTACTTTAACAACTAATATCGTCCCTTTCCTCACATAAATATGGTAACAGATGTAATTCTACTAATCGATTTTATTACATTTAATACCTCCTAATTATATCAATAAATTTTATATGTAAATGACTTTTTTACAATGTGGAATAAATTCGACGGTAAAAGTTTGGTAAATGTTTATATTCAATCGAACCAATAAGCCTTTTAATTAAAATCGTTTACATTTACAAAAATAATTACAACAATAACAACAAAATTATTCAAGTTTGTACCCCAAAATTTAATAATTGATTTATTTATTTTTCGAATTTGATTAGATTAATTTGAAAAATAAATTGTCACGAATTAAGTTGAAAAAGGAGCGAACAATAAATAGGTCAGGGGATTCGTTGGAATTTAGGTAGAAATGGGAGATCTTATCTTAAGAATTATAAATCATTACGTTTATTCCAGTAACCCGCATGTTAGTGGTAAAAAAGAAGCAGCAGAAAGATGAATTATAGCAATTCTCTTGCATATGGTTTTTTATCGTTTCATATATTTTTATAGCGTTTTCGGGTGCTCATCTGCGTTTAAACGCCATTTGCTATCATCGATATTTTTTAGAAAAACTGTTGAGAAATGATCACCCCAAATTCAAATTGATATTGATTGGTAGGTCGATTAAAATTTAATATCTGCGTTGAGTAATGTCGAAAATAAAATTGCGTTCGTATATTCCAGTGCTTCTTGTACTACAATAACGTAAACTTGTCCTTAAGGGCCGTTAAAGTTTAAGGGATTAAAGTTAATGTTGGGGCCGTAGTAATTTACGAAAACCTCGATATAATAATAAGCTAAGTGGGCCGCATTAGATGGGAAAGCATCAACTTTCACGTTATAATGCAAACAATTTTAACAATTCTTCAAGGAATTTATTAAGAAATTCGAAACTCTTTTAATAAGTTTATAATCTGTCTTCAACAAACTCTCAAGTTGAAGCGTCTCCTCTATGTTGTCCACGCTTAAAAAGCAGTCACTTTCTTCTTGTCTTTTTTTCCTTTAAGTTTACAATCGAAATCAAAGTTTATGGGGGACAATAAAAATAATAAAGTGCAATATAAATTTCATGTAGACGCTAACAGCAATAATATTGTAGTGATATGTAACGACGATAATAATGATTATATTGATGATGATGGGTAAATAGTTCTCTCTCGATGTATAACGCTTGCCATACAATACGAACGAGTGATAGTGATAGCGCATAATGTTGTTACAAAGTATCCCTAGTGTTCGATGGTTATGTGTGATGGTCGTATGTAAGAAAAGGGCCGTTAAATCTTAATGTCGTGCAATATAAAGAAGAAAATTTCCGTTTTACATGAAATCGGTGATGATGATTCGCAAGCGGGTGCATAATGCGAAAATATGCTCTCTTTTATGCCATCTTTATGATCCGTATATGATTTAATGTTAATTGTTTGACAAGGGCGGAACGAAAATAAATCGGACTGATTTCTATTTTAATTTTATAATCCACTTCACGGGAAGAACGACTGAATCTAACTTTTCGACTTAGCGGCCAAAAAATGAATACATTTTTCCCACTTTAGGCAACTTTGATATTAGGCTTTAATAAAATTATGACTGTTGATCCCTGAACCATTAGTGCAAAAGGGTTTCTACTTGCGCATTATTCTAGGATTTCTGTCCTCTTAAGATCTTTAATGATACGAAGAAACGATGGTCTCATGGTGACTTATTCGGGCTAACTGAAGAATGTTCCAATCGCCAATACGTTTCTTCAATTATTTAGTTGTTACAATGGATGTATGTGGCCTTTTAATTGCATCAAAATTCTGACGACGAAAATTCTTTCCTTTTCCACACTTTAGGAGTCCTCTAAATGCTCGCACCCACTCCTACCATCCCTTCCTTCCATTCCAATCGCAACTCCTGGTGATTAGTACCAGCATCAACATCCGGAACACCATCATCAACAGCAACATCAACAAACACCAGTGCTGTCCGGACCAGTACAGATCAGATCAGGACAACACCATCAGGGCTCAAAGTTGAGCAGCAAGGAGACAAAACTACACCGGAGCAGGGACCGGAAGCTCCGAACTCCGAAACTCTTCCAGAGAAACAACAAACCACAAGTGCTCGCAAGAGTAGTCAGCATTGATTATTGAATTGCCAGAAAGAAAATCAATGTGCAAAATCGAAATGAGAAACACAGTGGCGTTCTTATTTGTGAAGCTAATACGCGGTCAGTGTTTGTGCTTTAAATGTTTAATCTTCTCTCGCCCACCAGGAATAGATTTAGTCCAATTGTACACTTGGGACATTGATAATGTCAAATCCCCAAGCCCTTCAAATAAACGTCATAAGATTTCTCTCTGTGTTGCACTCACAAGCATCAAAAATTTGCTAATGATTCGTTGCGCCAAAGAGTGACCCTTTTAGATACTTGCAAAATTGTTGACTAGAGTCGCCAAAAGGAAGCAACGATGTTCTCCCTATTCCTAAGGCGTTTTATTAACATATATTAGAGCCCTGTTATCTAAGCATTTCGGTGGGACGGGCAACATGAAAATTCCGATTTATTTTTGATTTGCCCCTGTAATTGAATCAGATGCAATTCGAAACTTCACCGTTAACCCTTTTATTAAACGAAACAACAATCAAGCCGGTGAAATAATTTGTTGTGGCAATTAAATTGAACAAAGAGTATATTTTTGGCGAGCGCAACTGCGACATAAAAAGAGTCTCTGCTTGTTGTTTGGTTTACAGTTTATACGCGGTTGTAGATCGCGTTTTACTAAAACAGCAATTTCAATTTGGCATTTTCCTTTTTTATTTCTTCTTGTTCGGTTTGAATCGAGTGTGAAATAACATTTTGCACATTAATACCGTTAAGAAAAAGAAATACTAAACACGGTTCCACGATTTTATTTATATCTTTCGCTTTTATTTTTCAAGTTTTTTTTGCGAATGAGAAAAGTCGTTGGTAATAGAACTTAATTGAACAAATAGAAAAAAAGAAACAGCAAGAACGCATAAATAGCAATATACAAAGTTTACATGTAACTACTGCAGTCAAAAGGAAATAGTATTCGAAAGTCACAAAGTAATCTGCAAATTTTGGACGAGATTAATTAAAATTAACCGCAATGTGTTTTAGAGTTTATATAACTTCTACAAAATTAAAACAATAATATTCCGCGTATCAGGGCGAATACCTACGCGAAAATGCGGTTATATTACTAGATCGCAGCTAAATTTCAGTGGAGCGAAGTTCTCGCAATCGTCTGTTTTCGAAATCAAAACTTAAATTCCAAACCGTATTTTCGAAATTTGTAAAAACAAAATAAGATAAGTTCAAAAACACTTTAGCTCACCTGACGTCGTGCGGCATTGGAAGTGTTGCACCGCGATCAAGAAGTATTTTAATTATTTCATAATTGTCCCTATGGGCTGATAATATTAGTGGCGTTATGTCCGGCGTAAAGGTGGCGGTGTCCGGCGGTAGCGCTTCCCAACTCTGCAAAAGGTTAAATAAAAATAATGTCGTCACTCCGGCAAACAACTTCGAATCCACGAGCTCGCTTCGGAAATTCCTTCGACGAATTTGCACTAACTTCGTATTGTAAAATTATTTTCGCAAAACTGTCGGAATGTATTTTTGCGCGACGAAAATTCGTTCGTCAACGCATTCTTAAATTTAGTTTGAACAATGTTTTCGCATTGTCAAATTTAAATTTAATTTCCATGACAGAGGAAGGAATGGACGATTTTCCTTTTTGATTTTAATTAAAATTTGCAGGAACGAGAATTAATAATTTAATTTCGTCAAAGACGAAATTGCGGAATTGTTCGGCTGAGAATAACATAGCGATTACTAATTGGAAGTAATTAATAAAAAGAGAAATTTCGGAGGTCAGAATGATTTCTTTTCTATACGACTCATTGCTACTGAAACAATTTTAATACGATAACGTTAAGAAGTTAAAGACGATTTAATAAAGAAGGAAGCAAAATTAATTCGCCTCCGGTAAAATGAAGTATTCGCTATTTTCATCCCGTTTTCCATTTTTTCTGTGTAGGAAGTCAATTTTCAATTGGTGATATACGTTTCTGCCATTGTCACCGAACATAATATATTCAATATCGAGCGGATATTTGCGCCGGAATAACGGTTAATAATGTATATTGTGCGACTATGTGAAAGAGACCTAAGAGTAAACAAGAAATTGAACGACAAGACGCTCTTTAATTATTCACAACACTTCTTTGTTATACGTGTGAAGCTAAAAGAAAAGTGGCCATTATTTTGCAAAACGAGTCGCTCTCGTCCGCATCAATCACTGTGTAAACGAAAAATAAGTGGCAATAAGAAGACGAATCATCCATCGTATAATACACTCAATGACAATGACTAATTCCAAATTATACAGACATTTAAATTGCAGATTAGGAAAGTAATCGAAATTTAATTTTATTACCGGTATTAGGTGCCCACTTTTAAGTATCGCTCTTCGCGTACTTTCTTACACCGTTTGTTTCTTAAGGAGAGCAGTCTCCTTAAATTTTATTGAAGATTGGCTCGTAAAAAAGCAGCACGTTTTTACCGAGAATCGTTGCAATTTCGAAATTTCCTATCGCAACCATCGTCGCTTTTATTATTGTCATTATCATTAACGAAAGAATTCTAAAACGATTGTTAAAGGGCAGTTGGTGGCGTAATAAAAATGGCAAAGGGTTCACTCACTTGAACTTATCTGTAATGATAAAAGAATAACATTGGCGGTTTTCATTTGATTGCTAAAATTGATGTGTTTATCGGACACTCTTTTCTGTTTTCTTTAATGGACTTCTAAATTACTTGAAAGTGTGTTAAAATGCAGAAAGATGAATCGAAAGATTGCCCACGTAATTATCTTTCAGTTCCCTTGTTTTATCAATTTACTTCGGTACCGTTTTCATCGCAATTTCGGAATTCGTTCCAAATATTTCTCGGATTCTCTTTATGTATTTCCTCGCGTAAAAGTAACTTTATGTTATGTAATTTACATTTATTGGAATTGACGTCAAGCAGATAGACGGTCCTGAGTAGTAGATGGACGGAAATAGGTCAACTCCAACGACGGCATCCTCAACAATAATCATAATTATTTCCTTTTTCCTCTTACCACTATTCCTGTATCAATTGGAGAAGATGTAAATATTCGATAGGAGAACACGAACATCGCATTGTTTGCCACAATAATGGAACAACAACTAACTTGTCTTATTCGATTCCGTAAAATTTACATTTCACGCTCGTTCGAACACGACGAGCGAATTGATTGATGCCTTTTCCGCTGTGAAATCGTTTTATTATGATGTGTTCGATAATAATAAAAAGCAGAAATAGATGCAAAATAAAGAATTAAGGGTCAGTCGTATTGAAAAGGATAAAAAAATCGGATTTCGAATGGATCCATTAACTTTTCATCCAACACGTGTAATATCTTTTCACATTTTCCTTTCGGCCATCCATCCATCTCTCGCGGGTTAAAGAAACTAAATTAACACGTCGATATCTCCTTAAACGATTGCGAAAACGATGCGAAATGAGCGAAAAGAAAAATGAAGAGCAAAATGATGTTGCAGAAAGATAGATGCCTACTCGCTAGAGGTGGCACAAGATAAATATCGTAGAAAGATGATAATAATTCCAAGATTAATCGCAAGCGATAGCCAAAAAACATTTTTGCATATCTTAATGTTATCCTTATCATGAAGGAAAGATTGATTTTCGCGAAAGTTGGCAGAAACGTCTAATCGACTCATCTAACGAGGAATATGCATTTAACCCGGCGCATCCACCATTTTTCCCAAGACTCTGTTCTTATTGGATTAAGCCTATCGCAAAAGCGATTGAAAGACACATTTTTTTTCTTCGCGCTGTGTTTAGGACTTCATAATTATCTCCCTAATTAAATCACTTACATGCGGCTCGCCGATCTTGTGTATCGTTTCTTCGTGATCTAACAGTACTTCGACGGCCTCCACGAATTCTTCGGATATGGCGTGTAATAGGGCGTCCTTTGTCTCGACGCGATGCTCGATTAACAGTTCGACCATTTCCAAATTCTCGTTATCGATGGCCATCAATAACGCGCTTCTACCTAACGGATCGACGCAATTTATGTTAATGTAGCTGGTTTCTTCGGCACGTTGTAACATTCTGTATGGAAACAAACAAAAAACAAGACGGAATTATTTTCGTCGTCATTGTGTGTGCGATGAAATAAAATGAAAATAATAAACTTTGTTGATACGGACTTCTCTTGCTGTCGCTCATTTTAATATCGACAACAGGATCTTCTTTTCCATTTCTTTCTTTAACGACGTCTTATTTATTAACAATTCGTTGGAATGCCACGTGGCCAGATCGAATCGTTTTACCGCATGTTATTAAACAATTGGATTCAACATTTGATTGCGAATCGATGCGCAATCAACATTCTTGCCTCATTATTTTTATTGATTTAATTATTTGTTTTGGAAGAAATTGCGAGCCATCGTGTCATTTAAGACGATATTCATGTTAGAAGATTTGAAAAGGGCAAAGGGCATTTTCGCATTTCTTTTTTATCATTTTTTTCTGTAGAAACATCATTTAGTTGTCCTTTCACATCATTGTGAACAAAAAACTTTCCGCGGAAAATCGCCTTTTCCTATCCATTCTTAAGCAAATAATGTTATCATAATCTATTCAATTTCCTCGCTTTCTTTGGGGCCAGTTAATTTAATGACTGCTGCGGAAATTTCGCAATTTTTCCTCCTAAGAAGCATAACAAAGAATTATAGAAAAAAAGAACGGCACGATGAAAAGGTTTCGTGAAAAAGAATGAAATTTCGAAGTCTGTCCAACACCCTTTAAAATATATGACGTTTAGGATAGAATTTGTGTTATCAATAAATGCTTTCATGACATAAATTTGCACAAACTTATTATAGAGCCAAGAAAAAGGGAAAGAAGCAATTTACGCTCACCATCGAGCGCAACAAAAGAATGGATGCAACAGCATTAAGAACGAAGGCTCTACATGAGATTATTTCCAATTTAAATTTCGAAGCTCGCTCTCTCACTTTTCTATCTTCGCTTTACTTCCTCGAATTTTCATAGGAAGAACATAAATTATTTATAATAGACTTGTTGTCTGGTAGAAAATGAAAACAAGGGCATAAATGGAGGCGAGGTGAAGATGAGGAAAAGTATGCGTTTTATTATTATGCGAAAGACAAAAATGAGGAAAATGTATCTCGAGGACAAATTATTATATCATATTAGTGCTTCGGATGGCGTAGTGTCAGGGCCGTAATAAAAAGAAGCGCTATTAAAACGTTCATTTAGTAGGATTAAATTGTACACAAAATGGAAAGAAAACGGGACGAAAACGTAGAGCTTTTATTAAATTAACGAATATTTTTATTATGAATATTAAAAATAAACGAGAGGAAGAACGTCTCATTATTTTAATAATTATGAATAAAACGTATTTTATTATGTTCCATTTCGGCTCTTCTTCCAGCAAACCACTACTTCATTAAAAAAAAGAGAAACTTTGATCTTCTTTCATTTCGCTGATGATAATGGTACATACAACTCAGCGTTAAACTCATTATCCAGTATTAAATTTTATGCAAATAACGAGGGCAAACTCAAATTGTTATTACTCCTGCTAAGAATCTGTACGGTTGCCTTAATACGAAAAAGAACGTGTTTCCTAATTAAAACTTTCCTCTCTCAGATAATAATTAATTTGGCTATCTATTGAACGTGAACGACATAAAAAGTAAAAGGAATTAACACGTATTCCTACTTTAGGAAACGAGGACTAAAGAACTGGAAGAGAGCGTTCAATTTCAACTTGAAGCTGAAGGCAACGGTTTCATCATCATCATTATCAGTAACAAAGTGGTGTCAGATTCATTTCTTAAGGCGTGCGACATGACGGTGATTAATTAAAGGCAAGTTTCAGATGGAACGGAAGAACTTTTCTTCCTGTTTTACCTATGGCTTCATTCTTCTTGTTCTAGATTTTGCGGCTGATGGTATTGTAGATGTGTAAGAAGTAATTATGCTGTTAACGATATTCATCGTGCTACTAAGAGATTTAGGCATTACAGATTACCTAAAACTACTACTCGATTAAACTTTCACGATGTTAATAAGCGCTCGCGTCGTCTTTGCATTAATAAATAATCACTCGTACAATTTAATCATATTAATTTATGCGAGGAAAACACTTTCGGCAAAGGGAAAGTACGTAGAGCGCGGCAAATGGAAGTTGCAAGCAAACTTATTCACGGTTCTGTTCGCAGTTTGTTTGTTACGTTGCCGAATCCAATCGGCGAGAGGAATTGAAGGAAAAATAATCTGATTTTATTTATGTTAAAGTTGGTGGCTTTTCGTTACCTTCTTGTCGACGCCACGTCGCCCCGTTCTACGGCCAATAAGAATTTCTTCTCGTCTAACGACAGTTGAGCGATTTCCTGATGCGGTCTTATCACGTTCTCCTCTTCCATCATGCCGTGGATACTGTGACGCTATAACGACAAGAACAAACCAAATTAATGCTAATTGCTAGAGATTGATGCGAATTAAGCGATTTATAGTGGAAGCAAATCGTGAATGTTCGTAGTTTTCTACGAGAGCCTTAAACATCGCCGTGGAAAGTCGTGTGAGTGTCTCGATGCGAAGGTAAAAGGAAAATGAGAAAGAGGAGAGGAATCGATTTTGAAGCAGCGTCCTCGTCTACCTTGTTTATTCTTAATTTAAATTTTAAATCAAATTCTATGTTTTTCTCCCGGCTTTTTTCCACGTTTCCCATTCCTCTTCAGCCGGTTCGCCTTCTGTCTTTCGCGAATCAATTTATAATATGTAAAGAAGACTTTCGACATGTGTATGCGATTTACCTTCGTTCCATCATCATCGTCGTTACATTCGACGCAGAGACGGAAACGAAAACGCGACGTCGATGGATATAAATAAGGGCAAAGTAAATGTAATAATAAGTTTTAATAAGGGCGAGTGAGTTCGTATGATGGAAATGCGATTTGAATACAATCTCACCTGCAAGATTCCCTCCCTGCTTTTGCTTTTATCATTACTACTATTCATACTATTGACGAAACGATTTCTTTTCAATCATCTTCTTCCCTTTCTCGTTGCGAGATGATAAATAGGTTGATGCCAACAATTTTTCTTTGCTCCTGTTTTCCTCCGTCTCCTCCAGTATCCATTCGTACAATTCTTCGTTTCACTCGCTGTTTTTCTCATTCCTTTTTCCCCGTGCTTTTATTATTAGTCGTTTTTCGTTCACAAAATAAATAAATGAGATTTCGTTTCGACTATTGCCCATCTTCCACTTATATTTTTATAACTTTTTGAAAATATAATAGAAAACGAAAAACACAAATGGTATGTGGAAATCGAGATATAAAAATTTTATGTTTAAAACACATAAATACGAAATGCATATTCATAAATTGATTTTAAAGTTAGAATAAGAAATGGAATAATTTTAAGCATCCTCGTCGGTTTTATGGCACATAGAGAAAACTCTTGGTATGAAATGCACTTTGCATATTAAATTAATCGAACGCACAAGCAAACGTTCCAGTCGTCGCTGGCATTAATTGTCTGTTCGGTCTTCCACTCAAATCCAAACGACTTAAACTTGATGACTTTGGGAATGCATGTTAATGCTGGACGTTTTTATTTTTGGTTTCAGACAAACCAAGTAATGCAACGAAAGTTTTCTCGCACTATTTTAAAACAACTGTCCATTAGTTTGTTTCGGTATAGCGAATACCGCCACTCAATCTTCTCTTCCGCTAAATAAAAATAAGATTTAACCATTTTTAAACTTATTTTTTTGCACAAATAAATAAGCTTCTCTATGTAATATTTTTGGACACTACTTGGACGCTAAATAAACGGTTCGTCATAATTCATGTTACAATAGCGTTGCGAGTGGCCAAGAAATTGCTCCATAACGTTATGTCAGCGGAAAATGGTCCAATTTATTTTTTATATTAGTGAAATTGCAATCTACGGGGGGTATACGTACTTAGTTTTATTAATATTGAAATGCGGACCTTTGGGGTATTTTGATAATACGAAACCAATTTCGTTATATAATCTTTAATAGTTCGTTCATTGCGAATCGCATACGAACGAAATTGGTTCGATTATTTCAATTATTTGCATGTATCTTTTACTATTTTAAACCTGAATCCGAATCCAACGATAGAATTTATTAATCTGACTAACGTTCGTGGCATTTTCCTCTTGTTCAATAACAATCGATAAACCACGTGCAGGAATAAGCTCGATGTTTTGTTTCTTTGTGAAGCATTATTACGATTACAGTCGTTCCTTGGCAAAAAATACTGGTATTATTGCAAAATATTCCGCACAGAAAATCAGGAGAAATTTATTTTTGACTATAATAATAACTTGTCAATATTTCTGCGTTCAACTCTTCTTCCTTTTCTTTCTATCTATCGTCATCATCATCATCATTATTTCACATTTCGTTCAGTCTGGTAAATACTCGAATAAATCGTACACGGTTCATTAATTTATTTATTCGGTTTCTTTTCGTTCATTTTTTCTTCTTCTTTTCACCATTACTTACATAACCGGAATGTAAACACTCTTGTGCGACAACGCCGCAATTACTATAACAATTTGTATTTGTTCGGATGGCAGAAAAACCAATAACAAGGATGTTAAGTTGACGAGAAGGACAAAATAAAAATAAAGAGATTATAATATCGAAATGCGATTGGCGAACTGTTGCGAATAATTTTTGGAACAATAACAAGAAGGGTTGATTTCCCTCATACCATATTGCCCTTACGTTTTCATTAGAGTTCTTTTCGTTTCTACCTTTTGAATTCTGTTAATTGGAAATTTGCATTTAATTTATACTCGATAGTCGTATTAAATGGGGCGTAAATACTTCGCATCTGCACGCAAAAAAGGAGTAACGGGCTACATAGTAAGCAGACGCACAAAAAAGAAACAAGATGGAATAACCGAAACGAGATTTATCAAACGTCGAAAAGGGAGTTAATTAAAACTATTTCATTACTTCCACTAGAAATCGTCGGCGAGCGAACAACCGAAAGCTCGTATAAAAAGAAATTGTTTACCGTCTAATTACAAGCTTTTCGTTCGGTCAGACATTTATTTGCACATCAAACTTTTGCCCTGTTTCGACTAACGAATTAGTTAGAAATTTATTTGCGGGCAAATAACTGAATCGTTCGAATACTTACTTTCACCTTCTTATCGATACCCGGCTTCTCCAAGAAACACGTGACCGGCTGCAGTTGTTCGCTTCGCGGTATTTCGATGTAAGTGTCGCCGGCGCCCAACGACGTGCGTTTCGTGATTTTCGCCGCATCTTCGCCCGTTTCCTCTTCATCTTCACCCGTACTCTCTGCAAAATGAAAAAAAAAAAACAATAAGGCTCGGATATTTCGAACACATCCGGATGTTTTTGTAGTCAATAAGTTGACCGGTGATAAATCTGTGAAATTTTGAAAACAGCGTGTCTAATAAGACGATAGAATTTGAAAAACATTAATCGATTAGAGGTCAAAGGAAATGTGCCGCCGTTTTGCAGAAGATTCCTCAAACGTTTTTGATCGGCTTCTTACTATGGGTCCATCACTATGACCCAGAGACTAAAGAGCAGTCCAAAATCCAAATAGTGGAAACATGATAGTTTCAAAGCACCCAAAAAAATCCGTGTCCAAAAATCGGCTGGCAAGATTCTTGCTTCAGTTTTCTGGTTCCAAAGATTATTTGGAACGAAGCAGAACTATCACGGCACCATATTATACTGAGTTGTTAACTAAATCACGTAAGAAAATTGCGGAAAACTTGCAAGAGGTGTGCTCTTTTTGCAAGACAACATTTCTGCTCACAAGTTGTTGTATTTATGCAATTCGTTTTGAATTGGTTTACCACCCGCCCTCCGGACTTAGCACCGTTAGATTATTACTTGTTCCCAAAACTCAAAAAACATTTGTCAAGGCAAAAGATTTTCGACAAATGAAGCAATATGTGCCGTTGAGCAGTGGTTTGCAGACCAAGACAAATATATTTTTTTAAATAGATTAGGCGTACTTTATGAACATTCTGCTAAATCTATGTCTTAAAGGAGATTATCTTGAATAAATAAAATTTAGTTTTCAAATGTTGTGCCGTTTTATATTGTGGGCTAATGAAATATCCCCTCGTATATTGCAATCCCGGCTGAGCCTAGCCTGGAGGGCATCACATTTATTTCTTTAGCAAACTTTTTATGTTATCTAAATTCTGTAGGTGTGCATAATACATAAAAGTTAAAAAGCCTAATAATTTTGTTTGATGATGGTAACAAAAGGGCCACATAAAGGTTGAAGGGTATAATTTTATCGGTTACCTAATTATTAAGATTTTTAGCATTTTAGCACATTACAGGGTTTATCTCCAGAATAAAAAAATAATGAATTGAATATTTGTTTCTATACTATGTGAATGCTATTACCTAATTATTCACACCAACTAGTCTAACCGCTTTATTAAATAATCCGATTTGTATCCAAATCAAACTATTTATCACCAAAAGGTTTAAATATAATTATCTGCTTACTATTTCAGTCATCAAAAATACAATAATAGGTAAATATTTTATCATTTAACGAGGGTTGAACCAAATGGGTTGCAAATGATTAAATGTTGAATGCCAAAGATACTCTGTGCTCAATGATATAAGGTATAAAGCAGCTGAGCTACGTACACACCGGCAAGAATGAGATGAAAGGATTAAATAAAACACATCAAAGGGACTATTCATTGAATTTGAAAGTTAACTCAATAGATGTGCCCACACACTCTATTCTCCAAACAATTAAGTTAGATGTTCTAGTGATGATAGCAACAGAGAATAAAATGCCAATTTGGTGCTGGTAGTAATTTGGTCACAAATCTGTTATTTTGGTGCCAAACGTGTAACTTTGGTACTAAACTTAATATTTTTTGTATTTAAGAAGGATACTTAAGTGATTATTTTGCACACAGATTATCAAACATTCGACGATTATTTGGAAACAATTGTTTATATCTGAAATACAAACTAATTTTAGGAATATTTCTGTCATTTAAAAGAGTCCTTTTGGTGACAAATCTTGTTGGTGACCGCTTCATACATTCCGAAAGTTAAATTTATTTCGTCAAACGGTAATTTATTTGAATATCAAAAATGGGTATTAGATAATCAGAGATGAAAACGGTAGAGGATGGCTTTTCTGATTAGATTTTGCAAAATTTCGATTATAATAAATAAACATGGCATTAATGCACGGTTCTAAGTCTCGTTGTATATTATTCTAGTACATTTAATGTGGGTTATAAAAATTCATATTAAAAAGGGGAAAGAGCAAGATAGGAGATGTAAAAGATGCGAAAAGAATGAAAAATGTGTTTTCCTCGTCGAAACGAAAGAGAAGACAGAGGAAGATGGTGGATTTCACATGAAACGTTTGATGTTGATGAATTATCACTTACATATTATAAATCTAACGGAAAGTTATTATAAACAATATGCAAGGATGGAACTATAATTAATAATAACAAAATTGGAAGATCCGGAGTCTATCCAATTATGGGAACGTCCCTGAATGTTTCGCCTGATTCTTCTTCCTATTTTCACCGGTTAAATTGCCTACTTGCCAAGGACGAAGAAATATGTTAAGCAGGTTAAGACAAATTTTGTTATGTTCGAAAATCGTCAAAATTAAAATGCTAATGCCATTAATAAACCGTGTATTAAAACTATTTTGTAATTTTAAATTAGTTCTGCTTGCCACGCGTACTAACATTATTATGTGGAATAAATTTAATTTCCATATAAATCGACTTAAATATTTCCTGAGGGAGGGAGAGCGACACAATGTGCAAAATATTCATTTTATCCTCTCCCAATCCTCCTTTTTTTTTAGTGTTTGTTCTTGCTTCTTCGTTCTCATAAGCGTTACTTAGCGGTGAAATAGCTGAAATTGCACATTTTTCAATCTATATTGCCAATTTATGATTTTCAAAACAAACAAGTTTTCCTTTAAAAAAAATGTAACATTCACGTAGATACAGAAGGACGAAGTTTAAATTTATAATTGCGAGAGCAAACAACATTCCGCGTCGACTGCTAAATTAATTTATTAATAACACTCTCAAATTAATTATTCAACCATTGTGTCTGCGTGAAAAGATAAAATGATTTTGCAAATTTTTTAGCAGATTTTAAACGAACTTCTATTGCTCGACTGATCGCTTCAACTAACTAAAGAAGATGTGAAGTATGTATCTCGTGCAAAATTGCAATATGAATATCTCTCTTTATCTCGCTAATTTCTCATCCTAAATTGACTCGTTCTTCCTCGGCACATTCGCTGCTCGGCTAACCGTGGAATAAGATTCATTGCTATGCTCATCTCTTTAAATTTCGTATGAAATTGATTCCGAATACGTATTTAATTGAAGTGTACAGCGATAATAATTTATAGCATATGCTCTATCGACTTGAATATATTCGAATTTCGGTCGATTAATAAATTAATCAATCAAACTATTCGAATCGATACTCGATGCGAAACTTTTTTTTAAGTCTAAAAATACTGAAATTCATTACTATGATTTAATTATAAAGCGTTTCTTTTTTCATTAAAAAGCTTCAATGATGAACCCACTTAAATTAATTTGGACACAATTTAAGAATGAGACTTTGATTAAATGAGTCGTTGCCACTTTCTTTTTTACAAATGGTCCTAAACGTAAACTTACTTGATAACAAATTGCAAAACATTCTAACAGCAATTTGATGCTGGGATCCCAATTACGAATTGGTCACTCTTAAACGGTAACATGTTGTTGAATGCTATCAATTCGAACGCAGTTGAAACAAAAACGACTCGATTAAACTTGCTTGTAGAAAATCCACAAGAAAACTAAAGGAACTTATTCTCCTCTTTCACTTTTTCAATACCTTTTTATTCTTTTTCCACTTTTTACAACCAAAAAAAATCAGGCGTTTTAAATAAACCGACACGAAAACACTTTTAAGAAACTTAATCGAATACACCTTAATTTAAGCTTTTAACACTACTAACAGAAACTACTTTTTGTAGTCTTCAATAAGTTCTTTCCTTTTTATATTCATTTCTATCGGTATTGCATTTAACATTTGCTTCTGAACAGAAAAAAGGTACGTTTTCTATTTCACTTTACGATCAATTTTCAAACGTTAAACGTCCAAAGATTTGAACCGGAATGATCCAAAATTCTTTTTTCGCGAATCTTCCTTTCCCATAAGTCCCACCACATAGAGAAAAAAAGACGGTGTTTAGTTATTTAAATGTTTGCCTCAACAAAATAATAATAATAATAAATCGAGGATAAATAAACGGAGACTGTTTGAAATAATAAACCCGTTAAAATGATGAGTTTACATTAGATGGAAAACGAAATGGATAATATAAAAGAGAAACGGTGAAAGAAGTTATTTTTTCTTTCCTTTGGTCATTAAAAATAAAAGAATTGCTGCGATGAAAGAACAAAAGTAGCGAGTGATTAGATTCCTGGGTTTAGCATGCATAATTAATTAGCAAAGAAAAGTTGTTAACCGTAGATAAGCATTCCAAATGCGATTGAAATTAGTAGCAATTTCTTTCTTCTCGCAAATATCGCAAAATCAATGGCTCCGCGTTGTATATAAACAGTAATCTTTAAATTCATTTCGCGTTTCTCTCCTGAACAAATTGAATTCGCTTCGTTTTAAATTTATACAAATGTTGCTTAAAAAAAATAACAAAATTGCAAATAAATTCCTCCCGCTTACAATTCCTCTGCAATAAAGAAAAGAGAGACGCAGCCACTGCTCATCGATCGATATTTTGGGAGTAAAGAATTCCCTCAATTGATTCAACTTCTTTTGCGCTTCGACAAAAGACCATGCAACTAAATTACAATCGTTTCCGATTCGTTTCTTTTAGAATTTGTTTCTGAATGCTGTATTTCGACCGTTGGCATAATGCTACAATCATCATTGAGCATATTAAGAACATTTCATGATTTAAGAAGTTTATTTTAGAATTAAAGTGATAAATGCTTTAAAATGCGACTTCTTTCTACTGACTCATTTCCGTTCGTTCGCTATCATCATTGGCAGCAAAAAAAAGTGTCTCGTTCCTTTAGGGTCGCACAGTGTCACGTTAATCATGGAGCATTTATAATTTATTATAACGCACGAATTATTCGTACACAACATCCAGCATATTAAATGGAACACACGTTTTCCTATAACAACTATAACGTTCTACCGAATACGAAACCCATAAATCTAATAACTAAACTACCCATGGACGTTGTAAATGCCGCTTTACGAACTGAAACCGTGCCGCTATCAAAAGCTTCATCGGAATTAATACACACGGAATCTATGGCCATGTAAAAATTGAATAGATAAAGTTCTTTAAGAAAGTTTCATACTCCTTACACTTGTAGCATTGAGAGAGGATAATAAAGTCAGACCTTGAATCGAGAAGGTCTCGGCTTACGAACAAAATTTCGGAGCATAAAAAATCTCGTTTTACGTACCATAAGTTTTTTTTTAATTATGAGCAAATCACCAAGTGCAGGACTCTTCAAGTAAAATCAATCACTCGAAAGCCCCGAAGTGGAGCTGAACCCAAAACCGGTGAATTCGTTAACGTTTCTGGAACCAGAACCGGTAAACGATATACATTTTGTTTATTGAACCGAATGGAAAAAATTGAACGGTTTAAAGCCCTGATTTTAAACATTTTCGAAAATTTTAAATATTATCTAGGATTCCCTTTAACAGTTTTAGAGGTCTCTTTTTCATAGTTTGTCGTTGTTTCTATCGAATTACCATGTAATTAAAAAAAAAAATTTTTTTTGGGTTACAATTAAACGGACATAAACTTGTAAGTGGCAAATAACATTTCTTTCCTTACAAAATTAGGTCTTATTCGAGAGAATCATCTGCATACAAAATTGAATATCATATTTTAGTATAGAAAGTATTTCTTAAAATGATTCGGATGTTAATTAATAAATTCTTATAGAGAGAATGGTTTCGACTCGGGAATAACGCTGAATAACGAATCAAGTGTTGATTGTATGAACCAATTCAGTTTCTCAAAACTGTATGAAGGAGCGTCTCATAAAAGACGGCAGTTTTGCAAACAGACTAATTCAAGTTCGGTTGCTAAGCGTCTCCAGTTGCCCCAAGAGGTGATTCCGAAGAAAAGTCGATGTTATGCTTTTTTGGAACTACGAAGATTTAAGCAAATTTTTACCCGATTGACTTTCAATCACTTCCAAACATTATTGCAAACAACTGAAGAGAATGCACGCACAATTGATCGAACACTATCCAGATTTGGCTTATCGAAAGCAAGTTTTGTACAGTGAAGAAAACGCTCGTCGAGAGTTTGTTTGATCAGAAAGAAATGGCAATTGGATGCTATGAAATTTCGGAGTATGAGCTGAGTGTCGAGTTGTTTGAATTTCTCCTTGGTTTGTCTGGCTGTGTATTTTGACCAATGCTGAGTATTTCCTCCCCAACTCCGCGTGCATTCTGTTGAGTTGTGCTTAAATTTCTTGTTGCTGCTCTATCAAAATTGCGTGAAGTTTCGCTTAGTGCAAACAAAACCTTTAGCATGATAATGCCAAATGATGAAATATGTTTATGACAATGATCACGGATCTTTTACAGATAATTTACGATTGATGGGATCGGACATCGGTGACGAAAATAACATTTAGAGTTTAGATATTAATTGCACGCCATTATTGTTGCCAACAACGAAATAATAATCGATAACAAATCCACACTGCAATGCAAACTTTTTCATTGGATTGAAAACATAACAAATATCGATCGTTTAATATTTAATCAGATATAAACAATACGGAAGGCAGAATTTCAAATACGATTCGACACATTCTGCAAATTTCATCATCGTCCTCGTCAAACTGGCTCGAACTAATTGAATTTGGAATAGAGATCGATCGAAGATGATCGAGGAGGAGCCGGCAACCGTTTGATCTCTTAATTCGCGCTCCCCATTTGATTTAATATTTACTTAATGTATAACGCGAACGATGTCGCTTTAACCGAATTTAATGTATTTTAACTTAATTATCATCACTAATTAATTCCGTGGCGCAAAAAGTTTTATTAAGAGATGAAATAAAAATAAGAAGCACGAGACTTTTCTTGTACGAAACGAAGGAATCTCAATGTGGCTGAAACTTTTTTCAAGGATGTGCAAATAAAACCATGGAGAGGAAGAAGTAGTTATAGTCAAGAGAGAGAGCCGAGGAAAATGTAGTAAAAAGCGAACGAAACGACAACACCGTTACACAAACTTTTTCTTTTCACTGCCATTCGAATTCTTCTCTTTTCTTCTTTTCCTTTCTTCGCTTGGTTTCTCTTCAGTTATTTGGTTTTTGTCGAAAAGTTTAATATTGGAGAATGTTCAGAAGAGGTTTTTCCCTTATTCTTCGTCCACAATTCTTTAGTACTTATTCATGTGGGACCGTTTTCTCTCTAGTGTGAATATATACCTGTACGAGTTTGAAGTAAAGAAACGTTACTTTAAATTTCCATTTAAACCGCATCAAAGTGAATATCTGGCGATGAAAAAATGTGCCAGCGAAATTATTTGCGCGCCTGTTTTCGGCTCGTATTAGGCTACATAAATTCTAATGGCACTCGTATTAAATTAGCATGTTTTTTTCCTCTCCCTCTCTCGCGCTTTACCACTAAATACTTAATATTCAAACGCGAAATTGGCCATAAATTATTTATTACCATTATTATTGTTTCCAGTGTCCATCCCGTCCAATTAATTGTTTAAAGTCATTTTATTGCGGTAATTAATATCTCCCGAAAACGTTAGGGTTTCATATTACACGAAGGCAATACGAATGCGATTAAAAACGAATTCGATTGCCCTGCTATGTATTGCCATTTTTTATTATTAATGGTTTTATGCAAAATTCGTATATTTCCGAAATCTTATTGTATTTTCTTACTTTATTAAAAATCGCAAATGTCTCGAGCCATTGTTTCACGTTTTACAAATCACGATGTTAATTAATCTGTGCCATTTTTTTCGCTCACGCACTTAGCAAAATTAATCACTTGCCATATAAAAAAATGGCTTTGAAGGGATCAACTTGTAAACAAGAAAGGCCAACGTCTTGTATTAACGAGTCCCTCATAAATAATGCCCTTATTATTATCGTTGTGGCACCGCGATTTTCATTAATCGATTAGTGGAAAAGAAAAGAATGCCCAAAGAGAATGGAAAATTATCAAAGCTTTTTTTTTCAAAACTTGATTTTTTGTTATTCTTTTCTTGTAGATCCCTTTATATTGTTATTTAGTATCAATCAGAACAGTAAAAGCTGAACTTATTTTGCGTTTTTCGTCTTTCTTTCCCGAAAATAGTGTATGAGATTATCGAAAATGAAATAAATATAAATTTACGAAGTTAATGCTCCCCCTTTCCACATTAGAAAAGAAAGCGACGCTCTTTTGCCCGTTTTTCTTTCCTTCTGCATTCTGTCCCTCCATTCTTTTACGATATCCTTTTCCTTTCTCTCGACTGAAATTTTCTACTTTTCCAAGATCCTGTGATTCCTTTATTCGCACATTATCCTTCGAACATGCCCTAACAATATATCAGGAAATAAGTACATACACAACGCAGTAATATATTTCCCTTTATGTTCATCTCTTTTCTTTCGTCCCTTAACAGAACAACTGAGACTCGGAATCATTATAGAGAACAAGGAAGAGAGCCAACGTATTTATACTGGTTAATTTCGTTAACATCCGAAGGCACCTTAAATTGCGAATGTTTAATTAAAGATTAATTTCGTTAATATTCATTTCACTGTCCGCAACGCATTTTTCCTAATTTCAGTTCAGCACATCAATAGCGAAAAATTGATCGTGTCATTATGGTTTCTTTTAAACGAGAATCACGTAATAAATTATTCCGAAATATTTAAAAATGGAAAAATTAATCCCCGGAATGCCACTCACGTATTGCCAATCACGAATTTATAATCGGAAATGGAATTAAAATTGTATTTTTCCATCAAACGATTTAGGCTTCGGTTTTTTTACGCAACATTTATAATTGCAAACAATTCGTTTTTCATCAGAAAGAAACGAAATAAATTGCTAATTTGTCATTTCCAGGAAAATATTCTCAAGAATTTTATATCAATCAACTCGCAGAGATTTAATTTACTTAATGGTAACAAACTTAATATTGCAAATAATAAGGCAACATATCAATTAACGGCAACTATAATAAATGTGGAAAAGGAACGATGTAACTTATTGCGAATTGTTTAAAAAATAAAACCGTAGTGTTAATGTAAACGAAATGAATTAATAATAGCAGCAACATCATCATAAAATTGTAGGCGAAAAGTGAAGTAAAATCAAATGAGAAAATTAACTTCCACTTCTACGTTGCTCTTTTATTAGTTTTATTTATTCAATGGATACATTCGAATCGGAATTAAATATAATTAACTCCTGAGGGAGTTATCGATAATAATGAGAACGCTTCCTGTGCTTTAAACGAAGCAGCAAGGCGCAAGGAAAATTAAACGATTGACAGAGTTTAATCAATCGGTAATAAAAACGTTTCTCGTATCAGAAGGCGAATAACTAATAATGAATTTTGTACGAAGGACAACGATTACAATAACGGCAACAAAATTGCGATAAATAAATGGTTTTTAACATATAAGAGAAAAGCGATGTAATAATAAAATAAATACGGCGCCAAACGAATTGATGGACGTTTTATTTCGCATTCGTATCGATTTCGCGTACATGTGTTTAGATATAAAAATGTAGTATCTGCACTAACAATGAGAGCCGAAACAAAAAAAAATGAAGAAAAAGGAACAATATTTGCGAGAACATATTGGCAATGGGAACTTGTCCAATTGGCAATTATTTATTGTAACTCAAATTGTTCGCATCTCCTCATTATTTATTGTTACGACCATTAGAAATGCTAACAATCGGGAAAATAGTAAACGGTAGATACGTGTATTTAAACACATGTTCGCGTCAGATTGTAATCGTAAATATTCCTTCTCGTGCACAATGTGCATGTATAAACTTTTAGAGACAGAGCGAGGGTGAGAAGACTAAAATAAACAAGTTTAAATTTAAATTCTGCCGGTTTAATTATTTAACAATTGGATTCCGATCGATGTTAAAGACCGTAAACGATCGATTCTAAAATCGTTCGAAAAAATGAGCGTAGAAAAATGTGAAATGAAAATGTTAAAGGAAAAGAATGAACGTGGCACCAGCAATGATGCTCTTGTTTAAAGGCACCGAATTGTGATTGATAACAATGGAATTGACGGATGAATGCGAATCATTATCAGCAATATCAAGGGGACGAAATAATGTTTGCAATATTAGTACATGCGAAATATGAAAACAAGAGGTTTTTGCTTTATAGGCTAAATTACACACCGGAGAGTAGCATTGGAAATTAATCCCAAAACAAGAAATAATAATAAGATTAATTAACTAGTTGATGTATTAATTACTTTATACCCATTCACAAAAATTTGAAGGTAGAAAATGTTAATTTCGTAATGGCTTAACAGATAATCCATTCGTAAGATTAAATTCTGATAGTATTAACAAACTTTCGGGTTCCATCTCCCTTTTCTCACTGTCGTGCAAAAAGTTTATATGCACTTTAAAGGAATTTACATTACGTAAGTTTCCTTTAACCCCATTTCTTTATTCTCCTAAATCTCTATCATCTTAATGTAAACGTCAGTTTAACGTAGAGGAAATGGTTTTAGTCACAATCCCTCTTATTAATCAAATTCCCATATAACAGAAATATTAAATTAATCTTATTTGTTGTTATTATATTTGTAACATCCGAGGTTACATCACCTCATATATAAATTTTTCGTCGTTATATACGACATCATAAATCATAATTGATGAGGTTTCATAATATCACGAATTATTAATCGATAAAATACAATCATCTTAAGCTCCAATAAAAAGAAAGTTCCAGGAAGTACATTAAATCAATATTCAGAAGATCCTACATAAGATTAACATTTCTTGTTGTTTAACTCCACTTATTATTTTTGTTAATTGTCTTGCCCTCATAAGTATTCCTCTCACAACAATCTCCACAATAGCTGTAAATTCTGCAATTATTATCAACAGAGGCAGACTTTTATGAGGTTTCATAATACCATAAATTATTAACCGATAAAATACAATTATCTTAAGCTCAGAGAAAAGGGGAAGATTCAGAAAGTACATTAAATCAATATACAGACAATTCTTAATAAGATTAAGTATTTTTAATTTTATTAATTATCCTCTCACAATAATCTGAACAATAGCTGTAAATTCTGCAATTATTTTCATAAGATGGAGACTCGCCTTGGACATTTACATAAAAGAATGAAATGAAGAAAATTAAATTTACCGGTAGAGCTTGAGTGATGACGATTCGATTGAGCGGATTTTCTCGTAAGAACTAAATAAAAATCCAATTAAACGGGAATGGAGGCGAGAATGGACGGATGATTCTCTTTCAAATGTAAATGTGGCACTTGCCAAGAATCGAGGGATCTTTTCAAATATTTCGCGTAAACATAAAAGCAGGCTTTTCGGCTTGAAATTGCGTAAAGAAGTCGACCGAAAGGTGTTTTTATTGTGCGAAAGCGAAATAAATTGTCCCCTTTTTATGCTATTGCTAGCGGAAAAAAAATCTAAACTTTAATCAGCCAAAGAGGCTACAATTTCCAATTAGAGCGAAGGTGTCCTTCCTTTCATTCCCACTCACGTCACATATCGAATTAATCCGCCTGGTTTTTGTCGTTAATTTTGATTATAACTTACCCACATCCGGACCTTCTTTGTCATGATCCATCCATTCCGAAAACTGAAACAGAAATAGGGAAATGAAAAAGAAATCGACTCCTTTTTTGTTTTTAATAAAAAAAAACGTTATTGTTACTACAAGCATTAAAAATATTTAATTGTTATGTGGCACTTTATGAATTTAATTTCGTGTGGTAACAATAATTTTCGTTATTATTATTATTGCTATCATGGCATTGTTTTTGAAACCGTATTTCCTGTGTAAAATGCATGCTGTAGTAATAACAATAACAGCAACGTGCTGTTATTGTTATTAATAATATTTGGGAGGAAAAAAGTGTTAATTATTATTTAAGAGAGGCGAAATTTAGAAAATACAAAAAATGTGTGGTACCGGATGAGAGAATTGAAAAGAAAAACTTATGAAAATTGTTTCGAAGAAGACGATTTGTTATAACGAATGTACAGGGTCCGATCAAAATCACTGAATCTACGTGAAACAAGGAGTAACCCTTTAATGGATTTCATATTGCTGTTGGCATTTGGAATACAACTCTTATTGATAATTAACTCCGATCATAATAAAATACGAACGCAACTTAGAAAGATTATGTAACTGCGAAACAAATTACGAACGATTATATTTTTTGCTGTCAGTTGGTTGTAACATTTGTATGTTTACAAAGTTTTATGTCGAATTGTCTTATTTGTTGTATTATAGTTTAACCAGATTGCTGAAAATTAGCGAAATTAAACTAAACTATGTTGTCGTAATACATTTGCAAGAAATACCGAGAATAGTGTAAGAGGTTATGTTGTAAAATAACATATTATTTTATTCGTATAGTACGTATCTTCAGTCAGAGCTTCTCTGGAAGTAGGCCTCGTATAACACCAGCCAATTCTAATTTGATTTTTGCTTTTTATAGAATGAATCCCGTTTTTTCGAAAATTGTAATAGTTATTTGATCGAACCACGTAACTTAATACTTTTTATTGCGACGATAGAGAGTAAGAGAAACGGTTTTTGGCCAACGTCCAAAACTAAAATCGCACATTGATCGTAAAAAACTTTTGTTGTTTCTCCTTCACTCTCGTACTTCCTTCTCTTTCCTTCTTGCATAAAAACCATAAATCATTTCTACACACATACACGCATTACAATATAAGTAATATTTTACAAATTTCTCGAACCTGAAGCATGTTTATTTTTCAGAAGAAAAGAAACCTTTTTAATGCCTCCTTTTCTTTTTCTCCGCGCACCATTCTCCGTTTACCTTCATCATTTTACCTTTAACGATTTTAGTAGGAGCTTGCGGCATTTTCTTTGCTTAACTTTTCGTCTTTTGTTGGCTTCTTTTTCGTTAACTTTTATCAAAAAGTTTGCAAAATGTAAATTGCAATGTAACAGTTGGCTATTGCTTAGAATCGCATGAATGAAAGTGCGTGTGTGCCTGTTTATATTGTAGGCGTAAAAAGAATCGTTTCTATTTTTTCTTCTTTTTATTTTCTTTATGCTTCCTTGTGGAAATAATAATCATAAGACTCTTTACGGAATGGAATAAAGTAAGACAAAAACGAAAGAGAAACGGGTGTAACAAAAGGCGACAGAGACCTTTTCTCCGCATGAAAAAGATGAAGGAATTTTGTTCTTATGGAGGTGTCAGAGAGGATTTTCCTTTTTTATTTTTCTTGAAAATATCACACAAACGTTATCATATTTTCTTCTTTTACTTTAACACCCAATCCTCATCGTAACCTTCGTTACATTCTCTTGTTCCATAGTTTCACCTTTTTAAGTGAACCGTGGTAAAAAACTGACTCAAGACATTAAGACTTCTTCTTCGTCTTCCGCTTTCCTATTGATGTTCATCATTTTCGTTATTACCATTACAGGATTTCAACTTTGTTGCTTCTAAGTTTACTTAAAAACGAAATTATATACCAGGAAGAAAAAACGCAAAGAAATCGATTTCGACACAATAAAAAGTTTATAATTTTCAGCCACTGTTTTCTTTTAGGTCGTTTCGACCATAAAAACTGAAACGTAAGATGCGAAATAAAAATCCACTTGTGTACGGTATTAAAAGCAATTTTAATCGAGACGAGGGAAAGAAAATGTAACCAAACGGCCCTAAAGGCTCCGCTTCCCCCTTTTCGTTATACATTACGCAAAATGCAAACCCGTTTTCTTTTATTAATTATAACTTTCGCTTGGAGAAACGCAATTTTATTTAAAAGAGAGTGGATTTTCTTATGCAGTAATGAAAATAGTTCTTTCATGCCTGTTGACAAATAAATCCTCCTAAGGATCGTCGAGTACGTTTTCGTCGTAACGTATTGCTGTGATTAATACGATCGTACCCTCAAGGGGACCGCCTTATGTGTATACAGGCCCACTAAACATACAGTTCTTACCGTACATTTTATTATTTCGTCTCCTTTCAGAAAGCAAGCACATTTTGCTCCGCTTTTCTTTTCTTTTTCGTCGCAAAAAACTCAACGAATTCAAAGGAACTTCGAACCTCTTATGCAATTTTAAACTCTTGCCATTACATTAACCCTAGATTACGTTTAGTGCTTTTATGTGTATATGAAAGTGTATCATTTTTCATTCTCAAGTACATTTCCTATTCCAGAAATGAAACACTAATTTTGTTTCGCTTGCTTCTTTCTTGTACTACACCTTGTGTTGCCGCAACGTGAAATATTTATTATGAAAAACGATCGCTAACATCCCTTCTAGAGCGCACATCTTTACAAATTATAGTAAGGCGCCAAGGGAGAAAAGCAATAATAACGTACATGCGAAAATGAGGAAATTATAAGATTACCGACTGTACCGTGCTTAATTAGGTGCCATTCTACATTTTGCTCCAATAAAAGTTGTTTTTGAATAAAGAAAACCGCTTAAACTCAATGTGCCAATCAAGAATTCAAATAGGATGCAAAAGGAAAGAAAACACAAATCGAGTTACGGTCCGCTTTTCGGTAATCCAGACGATTCTCTCGATTTGGCAAAATGTAAGTGACCGAAAAAGATGCGAGCAGTAACGACAACAACACGGCGGCAATTTAAATTTTATACCCGCCGCCAGCATTTACATCTGAAATTTAAATAGATGGTGTTTTGAAAAAGGCGAAAAGTTTATTGTGATAGGGCAAATGGAAAAGCTGCCATTTTTTTTATATAGTACGTTCGATTTTTTTCAAATTGCTATTATCAGATTATTTCTCACCTGCAATGATAATGCAATATTTAATCGTTGCCATATGTAATTCAATTATCAATGTTTGCATTATTTAAGCATGTACCAAATTAAAATAGACCAACATATCCTTAAAATGTTAATCTGATGAAGTCTGCCACCGTGGTTGGCTTCGAACAATCCTTTTTTTTAACTGCCTGAAGATAATAAATACAACTTATGAAATGCAACGCAAGACTCCAGGAAATATTTTACTTTCGACGACAAATAAGACAACATCTTGCATAAAAGTTGCGAATGATGTTAAGTCTAAAAGCACAAAAAGAAATGAGGAAATGTCATCTGTACACATTCATGTGCCATCAACATATTCTTCATGTAAATGTAAAAACTAAAAGTTTTCCTTCAGTGCGCTAATGTTAGTTTATCAAAAACTAAAATGAATTCTATATACTACTTCATTTCCGGTGCTAACTTCGCTATCTTCTTTCTCTCGCAGTCCACATACAAAAACATTTTGATGATACTGAATAAGAAACGAAAGAATATATTTTCTTTAACGTTTGCTGTTTGGTTTCAAAAATATCTCGTTGCCATTCTGAAATAAAGAAAAGATCGTAGCAAAAAGAAAAAGAAAACGTCTTATCCACGTGGGAATACCTCGTTGCGTTGAACGAAGGGAAATGCAAATAAAAGGAAACTCGACAACAACAACAAAAAGGAATATTTGTAATGACGATGGTGAAGAAGGACGAAACAGGAGAAGAGTAACGTCGAAAAGAGAAGGAAAGATTGAGGATTACTGTTGTTCTTCGTATTGAATTAAACAAAGTCTTAGAGAGATGAAGAAAGGAGGGAGAGAGTGAAGCATTTTGTGACATTACAAATGAGAATATTTAAAAATTGATTTGATCGCGATTTCTTTTCTCATCTTCCTTTCACTTCCATTAAGATTAAGATTAAATTGCGTCGAAACCAAGAGATGAAAAGAACGGCAGGAAACGAAAGAAAAATCTCAACTTTTCTCCACGATATGCTAAGTGACATTATTCTGAAATGTGCAATTTACCAACGACTATTAAACTTACTAAAGTTATTTGAACAAAAAAATGCTTTTCGATTAGGCATCGAGCGCTCGTTAAATGATTAAAAGTTTAAAAATTAGCTAATAGAGGAAATGAATTCTTAAGAAGGATACGGTTCGTGTTAAAAAAATAAAGAGGCGAAACAACAAGACGAAATTAAAAAGGAAGGCGAACGGATGGAAGGAAAAACGTTGAAAAAATAAAATAAAAGTACGTTTATATAGGAAATAAAGAAACCCGGTGGAAGGAAGGATCGCGTGTCGATTGCACGCTACCGCCGTTTCTATAGGAGCGTCGTATACCAGTCGCTCATTTGCAATTTCGAACTAATCGGCTGCAGGTACGATACGATACAATACATACCTGTAAAATAATAATGATAATAAAAAATTGCCATTTACCCTAACGAACCAACCCCATCCATAACCGTCGGTCGTGTGCACCTTATATTTGACCTATTGTGAGGTCGTGTCAGAGAAGGTCCTTGCCCTCGAGAACGATTATTATGCCACATTGTATACACATATACAGGGCGATGCGGAAGAATGAGGAAACATTGTAAATTCACGATAACGAGGTCAAAATTAACGCAATAAGTGCACATGTTTAAATTATGGCTCCGTCCGTAACAGATATGAATTAATTTGGGTCACATTCGGTTTTATGCACATGATATTAATAACTTTTCTTATTAGAAGAGTTTAGAGTTGTAATTTTGTCGATAGAGTTCAGAAAAGCGCGTCAATCCAAGATTAAGATATAAAAAGGGTGCACTATTTAAAAATAATCGAAATTCGCAACTGTAACTTCTATTCAATGCGTTTATTGCTTGAAAGGATACGTTTTTTCTAATTTTTTTGACGAGTAATTTACCACAACGTGATTTTGCTGCTTTACTGAAAAAGACTTGAGCTTGAGCTGTTCAATACCATCTAAAGCGGAGATTGTTTAGTTTTCATAATAAAATAACATTTTTTAAAATTTTTCACCGCCCTGTATAAGAAATAATTGCTAATAGTTCCACTATTGCTTACTACGTTATTACTATTATCAACCTTTTGCCCTACAAATTTTACTACTGTTACTAAAACTACTAACATCATTCCTCAAGTCGATTGAACGAGTTGCTGTAACACGTAACGTAACGCATGATCCTATAAACTATTTTTAAATTGTTATTGTCATTTTTTGCTTATTTTCCCTTTATAAACTACAAAATAATAACTCATTACGACTCTTTCGTTTTCTACTCGACCATTACAAGTTGCCCATTAACAAGCCATCGTATCGCGTGGCCAATTTAAATGGTGGCGGCCGCAAAAAGGGAATTAATTTACACTATGCAAAGCTTTAGGCCCTATTCACATTATTTTACCTTTAGCATAGAGACAAGCAGCATGGATTGGACATTGTTGGTTTGGATAATCGTCGAGTTTAACGAACAATTCGTTCGAAATGGGGATTGTTGCTTTCTTTTTTCTTGTGCTCGAATTCAAAGGGTCGCTTATTTTTTACATTGTTGATCATTCTGGTCGAATTTTGAAGATTATTTGATTAAGTTTTAAAAGCACTTGGCAGTATGAAAGAGAGGATTAAGAATACGTAGAGGTTCACTGTTTGCTTTCGTAAAGGAAATCAATTAAAATTGAAACAGGATCCGCGCCGGAGTTTTGTACAAAAAAAAATTATGTGAAAGAAAGGTAAGAATAAAATAGCACAAGGAACTAATCGCATAATCCTCGTTGAACTTTATTTTCGTTCCAATGGACTTTTGCATTATTAGTTCGCGTTTAGTTTATTGTTTTGCAACTTTTATTATATTTTAATAATACGCTGATTAAATCATTGTTTCGTTTCTATTTAATTCGTTAGAAATTTCGGTCGAATCATTTTCATTTAGTTCACTTTCATGTAAAAAATCATTATTCACCTGTTGGAGAATCATCGAATTTCCAAATGGTAATTGCGTAATTCTTATTATTACTACCATCAACGCTATTTCCCATAAATGTAATAATCCATGGCTCGATGTATAAGTAACGGAATGACGTAATGGAAATTGATATTAGAATAAAGTATGCGCAAAAAAAAAACAAAATTGTGAAATCAATTACCTTTAATTGATAAACCACCTACTCGAACCTACAATGTTATCAACATCGCCATCATCATTGTCGATATCCTATTACAATTAATTCATTTATAGATGTGTGCGCTTCTCCTATTTTATTTTTTCGCTCTCTTTTTCCCTCGTTTCATCCCCTAACAACAACATTCCATCAGCTTTATTAGATTGTTTAGCACGGTTTTTAACGCCACGAAAGAATAAAACGAAAATTGTTATTTTTCTCCCTTTAAATGACGACGTAATTTTATTTTGCCTTAATGCAGATCCTTGCAAATGATAACAATAATTTTTAAAATAGTATTTTCCAAAATACGTGTATCAAGGTCATAGAGCAAAAGATAAAGATTTTACCTAGAGAAATAAATAAATTCAATTAAGAAAACTCAATATCGAATTAAATTAAAATTTTGCGAGCAATTGGTTCAAATTAGATTAAACTAATTTATAAATAGAATCAAATTGGATTCGTTAATAGTAACAATAATTGGCAATAACTTTTCGCAATTTACACTACTATAAGTGAGAATAAACCGATTTCCAATGGCACGTACTCGATTTTGATTAAAACTTCTTATCCAACGGGTGCCAACCCCTTTACATTTGTTTAATTTAAAGTAAAATATTAGTGATAAGGGTTGACGTTTTCTTCTGCGTCTCTACGTGCCGTAAAGTGAAACTGTTTTAGGGGAGAAACGAAAGTTTATCGTCAATACAATCCCCCTCCCCCGTGCTACATACAGGGTGTAAACGAAAATTATTTCTTTTCTCGTTGATAATTCCCCATTTTATCAACTAATTGCCTTTACTTTGGTTACATGGTTATTCAACGCTTCAAAAGATTGTGATTTTCTCGCGCTAGTTCTCAAGGCTTCGCGAATATAATTTTGGAAGGGCTCGTTTAAACTAAGTTTCGCATTCATTCCTTTGTGCTGTTTAATTGCCAATTTGATTTATATTTAAATCAAAAATACATTTTTAGGCTACAAAACTGATATTCCAACACATGGTACAAGTATTAATATTCCGATTTTTCTTTTTTATGGTCTTTACATTTATAACACCCGAAATGAAATCGTCTTAGCATGAGTATTCAGTCCCTTCTATTGTTTGCGGCGAAACTGTTTTTCGTGCGTTAACAATAAAACGTAAACGATTTCATTCTTGTCAGATTTAAAGGGAATTAAATGATGTAAAGTTCCATTTAAATAACACGCACAGAGCCATATGTATTAAAGTGATTTAATTTGCGTGTGTGACTCTCGAACAATTGAATTAATAAGTGAAAACTTGTGTAACTTCTTGGTGGTTTTACATCAAAACAATTTATCTTCGACTCGTGGCCGTATGAAAAACGATAAGAAAATTATTGTGCCCCGTTAAATATCTGAACTAATGTTACCGCACGAAAATTCTGCAAAAACTTTTAATAACGATTCCAACTTTTTATACTCACGAGTACTTCATTTTTCTTCAAAAAAAAAAAACGAAAAGTCTTGTGGGAGCGAGCACAAAATAATAATAAATAGCTCTCTTTCGGCTCGAAAAAGAATAAACTTTTCGTTTCAATTTAACGCAAGAACGAGAATCCATAATGAAAAATAAAATTCGGTAATAAATTTATTACCGCACGGTTTGGTAGGTTGCAGAAAATAATGATACGTTTATAACCTTCGCAAAGAGGAAAATATTATTGAAGAAACGAGAGACCAATTTTAGGCGATCGAATTCAAAATTAAATTGATATGATAATGAAATAGAATGCATATAAATGAGACGTTTTAAGTGTTTTAGTTCGTTCGGCTTAATTAAAATAAATCTAAGCGGAATATGAAGAAAACCTATTTAGCATAATGTTGATGATTATAAATGGTATAAGAGGCGATGAGACGAAAATATTTGTCACGTTGTACAATATTCTAATTAATACTTGTATGGCACCGACTCGCATTTATCACCAAAGTAATTAGCTAACGTTCCGATTCGTTATTAAATTTTCAACCAAATTTCGCAATGGCTTGTTTGCCCCCCTATTATTAACCACAAAATGAAATTCTGTGTAGAATTCATCAATGTTTTTCTTCTCCTTTTTTGCGTAAAACTACAGAATTTATTATTTTTTTTTGTACAACAATCAAGGAACGTGGAAAATTTCCGTGCCACATCGAGACATGAAATGGCGTAAATAGAGAAATGAACTTTTTTGTGTTTACGTGCAATTTCTCTTTCGAGTAAATTAAACTCAAACAAGAGCGGCGAGCAGGAAATAAACTTTATAATGCTACGAGTAAAATGTGCTTTCTGGCGGATGCGCCGGCAACGAATTAAACTTTTTATACGTCACCAAAATTATTGCAATAATCGTAATAACGTATGCACCCACAGTTTTATATTGTAGTAAAAAGGTTGGGTAAATTCTCTTAAATTTTGAAAATATAATTTAAAAATTGTAGACAATTTTATTTTCCGTTTGCACAAACTGTTTTTAGTAGTTAACAATTCTTAATTTGTCTAATGTACGTTACTTAGCGGTTAATTATTAAAGAAGTATGTTATTGCTTATTTTGATTGTAATAATTTTAAGCAACGTTAGTGGTAAAGTTTGCAGGAGAGCGTTAAGTGAAAAGTTATCTCTTAACGCGCGAGTTTTCTTCTTCCATTACTGTAATTTATTGTTATTATCATTGTAGCAGATATTTTGCTAACTTGATACGTAAACACAAACTTTCAATTTGGGTTTTCTCTGCGAAATTTAATTAAAAAAGATAATAGCGATGATTGCCGTGACAAACGATAATTAGCACGCGAAATAAAAGGTATAATGGACTCGTTGGAAACCCATTCGATCCTCAAAAGTACATTCGAAGCAACAAGCTGGGGTAGTTGTTTCTGGTTTTGCAAAAAAACACGGTTCGCCAGCAATAATGTTGATTGTTGAATTACTTCCTTTTGCGGGTGATGTTAGGTGACATCGTCCATTGTTACTCGCAAGAACTACGACGATTGGCACTACTAAGACTTGGTTATTACTAACTGGCATTACTACTCAAAACTTACTACAACTATTTTGTCTTGGCACTACTACGTTATATAACAACTCTTGCGATAACTTATGCGAAATATGCTGTCTATCACCTCCTCATAATTTAGTAGACGCGGCGTTTTCTTTAATTAAATTGGTGGTAATATGTTATAAACGACGAAAAATGAACAAAGAATGCATTCTTTTACAAACAAAAATCAGCTGGTCTTCATTTCAGGTGACGATAACGTACAGTGGTAAAATAGGAAGTGAAGATTTTCTTGCTCTTCTCCGCATAACATATTTCATCGTGCAAAAGGCATAAAAGTAGTCGATTCTCTAATGTAGTAGATTCTACCCATCGCTAATATAAAGACTATCGTAATGAGAGCGAAATTATTAATTGCTTATATACGCTTCGTCGTCGTGTTTTCCTCGTGCAGGTATTATTATAGGTGTGTTTATATAATAAATTAGTAAAGGGTAACAGCAAAACATTGTTTGGCCATCATTTTTACGGTGGGATATTTGTAAAATTGATGCTAAACCGTACGAAAACGGACCCAAAATGTATTATATTTTCGAAGAACTTTGGCAAATTTCAAATAAATTCCAATTAAGCGTTATTTAAACCACAGAGGAGCGTGTTCTTCATCAAATTTGGCTTATTTAACAAAAAACGATATGAATCCTTGATATGGAGAGATGTTATAAGTCTAATCATATTTAGAAGTCGAAAGTTTCAGTTGAATACTGAAAGCACTGAACAACGCTGTACAACATAAAATATTTTCGGTTACACGTTTCTTCGATTATTTGCCTATTATTTCTTTTTTATGGCCGTTATATACGTTTTGCACGTACGTACATATAAAACACATAGGGAATTTATATTTTTAAATTAACTGGTTTTGCTTTTTGTTTGCATTTTCAAGTTTCCTCGTGTCAATTAAAATGCCGGGCTATTCATTAAATATTCAAATATAATTAAAATGTCTGCGAATTTATTGCATCGATAATCATCGATGATACATGCATTCCCGATAATGGCAATTACATGTGCAAATGGTTACGCATGAATTAACGTCCCTTCAAATTAAGATAATTTGAAGAAGATAAAAATCATAGCGTTCATATTTGAATGCTCGGAGATGTTAACAAAATTATTGTTTCTGACTGAAAGGGTATAATTTTCAACATTTACAATGATGACTTTGTACGATTGCTTTTGATTTAAATGAATAATGCCCATTTAAATCATTTAAATGTAATAATTATACATTACTTCGAAGAGAAGAGTGGTTATTAATTAAGAGCAATAACCATTGTCTGTGTTTAAATGAAACAACAACAATGAACGGAGCAAAAGCGAGAATTTATTTCAGAGCGATACTAATTGCGAAAGGATTTAGCAACTTTAATAATTATCATTACTCCATTACAATGAAAAAATTAGGATGGTCGTTAATTGACACTCGCTCAAATTATGATTAATTGGTGTCAGATGAAACTACGTTGATTGAAACTTCCTTTACAACATTTCCTCTACTATTTTTTTATAAACCTAAAGAGAATCTAATTAACGCCAATTTCGCATTCAACTTTTGCTTAGGATACTTTAACGACCCTCTACGAGATAATTATCATTAAGACGATTATTTAATTAAGTCAAACAACAATAGAGTGAAAATAAAGTGCAAATAGAAAAACCACCACCAATTGAAAGAAGCATATTTTTGTTCTTTGGTATTACGGTCACGTAATCGTACGCGAGAGCATAAGTCCGTGAACACGTTCTTTGTGATGAAGGTCTCATTTCTCGATTGGGGGAAAACGGTTAATCAAACAAAACAAATATTGGCGATACTAATGAACGGTTGAAAATTGAAAAATAAAATAAATACTATGTCGGAACTGAAAATAGATGAAACGTGAATTGTGGACTGAATGATGAGTGTTACGAGAATTAAAATTTCGATTGTTTTCAATACATTTTTTTAATCGAGCTTTAGTAATTCAACAACAACTATCCAGCAAAGATTTTATAACAATAATGATTCATTACAAATCGAATGCGAATTTCAATAGTTTATTCACGGTTATCGATTCTCGCTGTTTATTTAGCCATTACTTTACTTTTTTGGCAAATGCACGAAAACTGTTGAAGCAACACAAACGTAGCGAAACAAACAACGTAACGAGATGAAAGAGGGAATGATAGGGATAGAAAATTTGGCTTATGAAATGTACATGTCACATATTTTATATGATAAATTGTACACGGTTCCATATCCCATTGTGTAACCAAAAAAAAAAATTACAGCCAATACAATGAAGTGCGTTTGGCATCTCTCTCTTCATTTTTTGTTGAGCAGCAAAATATTTGCAATAGGATTCTTCACGATTATAATGTCGTGGGTTGTCTCTGCTGTTTTGTCTCTTGATATTTTTTTTGACGTCCAACTTGATTTATATCACAAAATAGTGGAAGACGAATTATTAATGTCCATTCGTCTTCTTGTTCATCATTCTCTTCTCATCATTTAATCAACGAGACAATTGAATTGGGAGAATGTACAAGCGTTTACCGAAATGTTCGCAATATACGCTGAGAAACAATTTGATCGCATCATGTAGATACGTGCAATTAGAAGAATAAGCGAAAAGATTCCGTACGAATGGAATGGATATTATCGTCGGCGAGAAGGACACACTGGATAGATTTAACAGTTGTCCGGAGACTTGATAAATGTCGTTTCTTGCTTGCGTTTTTCGCCATCTCGAAGAGGCGGTGAAAGAATTCGCATTTTCAGACAACAACAGATAATTTATCTCAATAACATTCCTCTTATTGCAATTTCAAATTATTTCCATTCCGCAGTAATCATTATTATCGTCAATATCGTTTTCTCGTCTCCTTAATAATTCATTCGATCACTGCAACAACAGCAAATCGTTTTTATAACGACTTTAAAGAGTTTTATTGTAAATTTAGAATCATGCACACAAAGTTTATTCGAGGAGTCAAAAAAATATTGTATTTCATTTTTTGGTATAATTTTAGTCTGTTAGAACGTGTTAATTATTTTTAATCGAATCTGCATTTTTGCAGTTATTTTAAGTATACAACTAATGCAAAAAAAACAATCATTTATTGACTTACAGTACATTTGCTTTGTTTAATTCTAAAAAGAAAAGCGTTTCTCTCATACATTGTTGTATTCCAATGTTGTTATGCCAATAATTGATCTAAAGAATTTTGTAGGGAAAATTTATGTAAATTGAGAGAAACGCTTTTCTTTTTAGAATTAAACATGTTTTATAAACGAAGATATATGTACTCCTTTGTGATGATTAAAATACCATTGAGCTTTCTAAGAGGAAACTGTCCTCTTAAGAAGTTTGAAGAAGAAGCTTCGTGGCGAATTACGTATTCTGCGCGAACAAGTTTATTTTTATAATTGCTTTTAGAATTTGAGATTGAAGAACGGCGGTCGTTCGACGCAAAAGTATTATCAACTAATGTACGAGACGAAAATAAAAAAAGGCGTTATTAGATTAATGAAGAACAGCAGAGAATCTTCGCGAATTTAAAACTAATTATTAAACTTTTACAAATAAATTCCCGTCCAGACGAACTCTCCAAATAAGCCCTTAAAATCTTAAAAGTGTGTAAAGCAGTGGGCTCGCTTTTAACATAAATTTATCAAGACCCGTTTCATTATTACGAACAAGTGACTCGATAAATTTTAAGCAAGAGTCTGTTACGAATAGCAAACGGTGTGTACCTAAGAGCAAAATCAATGCCATCAGTGAGGGAACCCTTTTCTTCGTCGGGGCATTAATTCAAGGATAACGTGCCGACGAAAATAGAAAACGCACCGATTTCGATTCGAAACGAAATGCCAGAAACGTGGCCACTCGTAAGTAACTGATTTAAAGTGTAAATTTTACTTTATAAAATTCAACCGTTTCGGTATTATCGTTCCATAAGTTACGTAAGAAGAGAAGCAGTGATACAAACGGCCAAAATAAATCCCTTAAAGTAACATCAAAACAATTTATCTCATTTTATACGAGTTTCCTGCGTACCCATAATCCATTTAAAAAATATATTTATCACTTACACTGTTTGTCCAAAATAGTTGTAACACTAGCATTACTGTCGAGTTATAAAATTTACTTTGTTGAGATGAATGAATGGCAATCATAAAGTAACGTACAAAAGGATAAAATTGAAACAAAGCGTATTACGTAAACGTCAATTGTCCTTTTTCTACGTAAGGATGATTAGGAAACGTAGATGAGAATGAAAGAAAAATAATAATCAAAATGCAAATTTGTTCGAATGGCGACAACGAAATGAACAATGATTTGCATTTTTCTCCCTTATTTTTTACCAGTTTATCTGCCATCATCCGCTTTTTTTTTATTTGTTTCCTCCAATTTCTACCTCTTTGTTTGGTTGGAAGCAAATACTTAAATCCTATCGCTTTCGCAATTAACATTTTATTCTATTTATCTTTAATTCTTGATTCTTTTCATTTGCAAAAAAGGGACAACGTTTCCTTAATTTTCCATTAATTCCCTGATGAGTTTTGGTTCTCTACAGAATCTATAGGGAATAAATTTAACAAGAGTGTATAAAATAACATTTATAATCAACTAATTAAAATGTATAACATATAATTTCCGATTAGATAGGCAGATATGTGTGTTATCAAATTGATTAATCAAATCCATTTAATCACTAATGTATAATAAGTAAGTGGGGTATGATTTTCAATTGAAATTTGCTCACTTACTTTGACTTTTTTGCCGCGTTTCGCGGCAATAGCCCTTGACTTTCTCCGTATTCTATCCAGATGGACGACTGTTCTTCAAAAATCGTCTAAGAAGTAGTTTAAAAGGATAAAACACTTAAGCAAAATTCTTCTTTATTGTTTCATAGAACTAGCACCAGTAATCGCGCGATCACAGTAATTGTAAATTAATTTCTTATTAGTAAGTTTTATTATCTTTGACTATTTATCGTTTTGTTTACGCGTGCCTTTTTTTCAATTCATCAAAAGTAAACTATCCAAAAAGAAGCGCTTAATACTTGAAAAGCACTACCATTAAATTCTGAAATGAATAAAAATTGAAATGGATAAAAAAGGGAGTCTGTACCTTCTATTACGAATAGAAATTTTATTTAACTGAATGCCTCACATTAATTCCTTTTATTCAGAATATTAAATCTCTTGTATTTAAGTCTTTTGCATAATTAAAACATTTAAAGAAATAATATAAACTACTTCTTTTTTATGCGAGACGATTTAATGCAAATGTATTCTGTCAAATAATAATACCAAAAAAGAACTCAATCTCCAGAGACAAAAGGCTTTTTAATTAAAGAAAGACAAGAAAAGAAAAACAAATAAACAATTTTTAATTCGCAAATCCTTTCTCCCCTTTTCTTTTGCAATTATTCAACATAGGCAAAGAGATGCTCTTATTACATTGGTTTAAATGGACGATTTTTTCACGTGCAAAATTTAGTTATTATTATTGAATTCCGGATATTTAATCGTCGCCCCAACACCAATTGTACAATTCTGCACGTCCGTAACCAGACGTCGACGCCGACTGACGCTTTGGCGCCGATCCTTATACCATAAGGGATCGCGCGAGTGTAGCGACAAGCGCAGAAACTTTCCTTTTTATATTATCATTATTATGACCATTTTCAGGAATTTGCAATATGTATATTGCATCAAACATTTAAGAGAAAAAAAAAATAAACCAACAAATTCTGGCAATACATATTTTATTCCGTAAAATCATGCAAAAATGCCTTACAAATAAATTACACCGATAATAAGACTGTAAATCACAATGATTTTGAATTAATTAATTAACCGATTAATATCTACACTAATAATTTGATTTAAAAGCAATATATCTATCGTGCGTTTATTGAGCGATTAATGTAGATTCATCAATCTGACGTAATCGAATCGTTTCCAATCGATTCGCGAATATTTATACGGTATGTGCGCCTTCTTCACGATCCAAAACGAATCGATTACGGCACCGTCCTTATCGTCCGAAACTTGTTCCAAATACAAATGCGAAGCATTATAAGCTTTCAGGCGCGTATAACCGTAATCGCGGCTTTGGAACGCCGACCAATACGGTTTGGTGAGGTTAAAGTCTTCGCGGCCCTCCTTGCAACCGGCCGATCCGGTAACAATCTGTACCGGTGCGCCCGGATTCACGTACGGTTCCTCGTAACTGCCGTTATACACTTTATAATTGTATATTGGCCATAGTCGTTCGTACGAGTGCTCGTGCGCCCATATCTCGAGATCGACGCCGTAGTTGTAGAGTAAATCTTCCAAACCGAAATAATGTAAGAACGGGAGACCGACTCGCGTCAATGTCTCGTGATGCGTACAATCGTCTTGATTGGAATTACTGCAGTACATCGGCCGATGGCCCATCACGACGATCCACGGCCGTTTTTCGCGGTTCTCCGGCAAATTAGCTTCGATCAGATCGTTCTCTAGCCATTCGTATTGAAACACCAACGGTTTGATACCATAATTCATGAAATAATAGACTTCCGTCGATATGGAGATGATGTGCAACGGTCCCATGTTAAAACTGTACATGAATTGTTCAGTACCACCAGGCATGCTGAACCTCTCTCTGTAGTTGCTGAAATTGCTGGAAATCGAGCAACATTTTAGCTTATTACACTGCAATTGTGTGTATCATTTACTATCGTTCTTCGTGATTCCCGGGACACGTCATGTACGGTAAATAAGCGGCAATCGATTGTATTTGGTTCATGAACGCATCGCCCACTGCAGCGTTATCCTGAAAAAGCACGGATTCAGTCAGCAATATTTGTAGATTAAATAGAGAAATAAATTCTTACAGAATTCATGTCATATGCAAAATCTCCAACATGCAGCACAGCGTCGTACATATTCTTTTGTGTTTCCTCTTGCAGGCGGACTAGTGATTGAGCATTTTCATTTCCCATATCACCATAAATTGCCAGGTAGGGCTGCCAATTCTTTTCTGGCGGTGGTGTGTTAAACCAATACTGTGAAGACCAACCTTTGTGACTTCCACAGTGATAAACTTGAAATTAAAGATGAAATTTCATTAATTGAAATTAATGTCTTGCTAACTATAAAGTGATATTCACCATATCTGCTTTGGGGTGTTAAATTTGTCAGTGTTACTCGATGAATGTACTGCGAATGCTGTTTTGTACCCCCATCAACAAACAGTGTTGAATGGCCTTTTGCTGTTAAAACAAGACCATTTATGCCATATTCCACTAACGATTCTTCAGTATCATTGAATGTTGACCATGTAACAATTATGTCTTGAACAGTGTTCCCATAAGACAGATGTATTTGCTCTGGCTGATAGTATAATACTTGAGATTTTATGCAATTAATGAAGACAATTAGATGTACAGCAGTTAACAACTTCTTTCTTTGCACCATCTTTCAAACAATAACAATTCTATGTGTGTTTTCAAACAGCAAATCATTAAATATCACAATAAAGGCTTCTGATATGTATTTTATATTCTGTTCAAGGACTAGACGTTATCTGCAGCCTAAAATAAACAGCATTATGAAATCATCATGTTACACATGTGCATTGATCAACAACATTCATTAGATCATAACTGTTTGCATTATTATTAATCTTTGCATAATTTTGTAATAAACGTATTATTAGATATTGTTACCCCAGAATTGCAGAATTGGTTCAATAATGCGCACATTTCAACGCTTATAATAACTTACACAATGCATCTCTATAAATAATGTTAAAGATAATAAATAAAGTGAAGGTAATTTATAAATACCTCCATTCAATATCACTTTTATCAATCAAAAAGCGCCGTCACCTAATGAATATTGTATTTGAAATTAATTTAATTACAGTTTCCCACATTCATTAAAATTCATCTAATATGGTAGGATGAAAAGACCGCTTAATAGATGTCGCCAAGCTGCGATTCTCCTCTTTGATCGAAACTCCGTTCAAATACGAGTCGAGACGTCGACAAAAGCATACTTACCTGGCGTAGAGGTTACCGTGATCAACAAGGCGGTTCCTCCAGGGCGAGGCCTTTCCATTGCACTAAGGTCGGGCTGACCCCTGCGATTACCCCTAATGCGGGTAACTCGGGCGCGTAATTTTTGGTAGTCGGGACTGCGTACGCGCTGTCCCGGTCATAACTTACAATTCAAACATATTTAATCATTAGCATATTTATGTTGTCATATTGTTGTGAAATTTCCGCGTTCATCACAAATCATAATAAGAAGTCGTAAGAGATTGTGAAGTCTGATGGATATTTTAGATTTTGTTTTCGGAACAGAGGAAGAGGTGGTTTTCTTAATATGTAGATATAAAAAGTAATTCTCATATTTTTCCAAATTTGAAATTACGTTATGATTAATCTAGAATTTCATAAAGGAACCAAACTATGGGATAAACCATAAATGAATGAGTAGCCTCATCAAATTAGTGATATTATTGTAACAGCATAACAATGAAATAGGAAGTACCTTACACAAGAAACCAAGAATAATAATTATAACAATCTTTTATTAAACATACATAAGATTGTTTTAAATCTATTATAATCGCCTTATTTCAGCCAATATTATTATGATGAAGATTACTTTTTTATTTGCTACGCAAAAATGTCTAAAACAATATTGTTGTTAATAACTTACGACTCAAGATTAAATTTTCCAAACTTTTTCAAAATATACAAATTTTAAAATATCATTATTAGTTCTGCAAACATTATGGTGGCAGTATTTTGATGTACTAACTTCATTAATGCAATTGTAAATGTGTAGTCAATTAGCAAAAAAAATATTTCGACATTTTCATCGATTCCAAGAGACACTTTCAATTCTTGGTTGATTAGCGTCTTTGATTAAATAATTATTATGGAAATACTGAAATCTCCTTTTCAAATTTCGAATAATGTACCAATTATATTAGTAAAGTTAACAATCGATTAATACACACAATAATTAATTATAAATCTACAAAATAAACTAAATTTCAAACGGTGCCACAAATACACCCAACGTCCTGTTCAAAGGCACCGTTTCGCCACATAACGCTGCATAATCTTCGGTATTACAAACCGTTCCGAATTCGCAATGCGTGCACGGCATTCCTATCTCGTAAACCGGTAGACTAATGTAATTACCACCGGGTGCATAATTACACGCGAATAGATAATAATGCCACTTCATCTTATTCACCACGCTCGTATAGTAGGAACCGGCACAACCGACTTTCGTCGTGTCGGCCCACATCATTTGCGTGTAATGGCCCACTTTCACGTCCGGACCTCTGTGCGAAAAAGAAAGACGAGGATGAGAGCGGCTTAGATTCCATCAAAGGCAATTTCTAATACCTATCTTGGGTATAACCGACCCATTCGCTTCGGAAGATGGACACTTCGTTGTACCAATGAAGTATCAGCTCTTCCATCGTCGCGCCGTAATCGATCTCCGGCGACGAGCTATTGATGAAACCTAAATTTTGGCCCACGTGAAAGTACCGTTCCGTGCTACGGCACTGATCGTGTAGCAACGGGTTACCGTTACAATCGTTTGCCCAGCATTGGGCCAAAAATTCCAATTCCATATCGTATGCCTATAAAAAAATAAATCAGTTTAGCAAAATAAATACAGTAGAATCTCTTCATAACGCTCTTGAGGGCACAAAAAGCGGATGAAATGAATTAGTAACATTAGTAATGTAAAATCATAATTACATACACAATGAAGAAATTAAATATAAATATAAACTTGCAAAATGTTTAATAGAGCTTCGGTGAGATTGTGATGTTAAAATTGCACTTTTCACAGTGTTTAAAATCTTCCATCGTAGCACCGTATCAACATCATTTACTTGTAACAAAAGCTAAATCCGAACAGATAAGATAATTTGCAATGGTTAGTCGTTGCCCAATAAATTTTGCAAAGTTGGTTTGAAAATTCTTGGAAAAAAAAATGCCCATTTTCTCAACATAACCGTACAAAGAAACTTGTGCGCGTTGTTATAAGCGGGATTTTAAGCGTTAAAAGCGAGAATATTTACATGTAAATGGACAAGTTTTGGTCGGGATTACGGCGAAAGCGAGTAAGCACAATGAGCGAGAGCGTTATAACGAGATTCCCGTGTAAATGTCGTCTTACCAAGACTTTCATATTAGTTGCGGGTGGTTGATCGTTTCGCGTCTCGTTCCCGGAGGCGACGTTGTTCCTCAATTCGTTGTGCAAATCCAAGACCGTCTGCCGCAAGTCGTCGGTCATTGGAATCATGCGAAAATCGGGACCGCATCGTTCCACGTTCGGGCCGCAATTCTAAAATTTATATAGTTTTGTCAATTCGACGCACAAGTAAGACGCGTATAAACAAAGTGAAATACGTATTTTCCGCGCGTGCATGCCGTGTGCGGATGAACTAAATCGCCGAATTCGCACGTTAAACTGCAATACGGATTCGTTAATGCTTCCAGCGTCCGTAACGATCCAATTACGATTAGCAACGTCGAGATGCGGAGAACTCGATCACGACGAGGACGATAATTCGACATGATAGATGTTGATTGGCGGAGGAAACGTTCGATACTAAAGACAAATAAATAATTGCAGTTGGTTTTCATTAATAGTGTTATTATCACAAATAATGGTAGAAGTAGAAATGAAATTAATTTTTATTTAATTGCGTCGAAAGAATTTTCGTGACCGAGCCGAGAGTTACTTTTTGCCCGATTTCTGGATGAAAAGAGTAAGACAATGTGTTGAGTAATCAAAGCAAGCGTCCCGTACGTCTTTATTGCCAATTTGTTATGATTTTTCATACATACAATGTGCACGTATCGATAAAGTAATAAAGATGAAGAATTTCGTAAAAAAAACCTGACAAATGCGATTTTTTCTTCATAAACATTGTACATGTGTAATACGTAATCGCAAATAAACAAGAAAAAAATTAAATAAAAACACGTTTGCTAATATCACTTCTTAATTACTTTAATTCCTCATTTCATCGTGCAACATAATAATAATCATTATAATTATTTCATTAAAAAAAAGGAGGCTTATCCACAGGTTTCGCACACATTACAGTTGGCGATTATTTCACGGCCATTAAATCAATTAATTTAATTTAGCCTTTCACTGTTCATCCTTAAAAACCGTATTTGCATGTAACGCATGCACGCCATGGCAAATAAATTTGCATACGACGCCGAAACAAATACATGATGAGCGTTGAGAATTAATAAGGAATAACAATTCGCAAACCATATTTCATTGCTTTATATTTTCAAGAATGCTCGTGCAGCAATTACAAAAAAAAAATGCGAACATTCCTGCTTAATTTTGTTTAAATTAAAACAATAATCGGATTAACGATCAATTAAATAGTCGCTGATGATTAAGAACAATGGATCGTTTACTTGCGGTTTACTTCTTTGCAATTATGTGCTCGCAAAATATTTCCCCGAAGATGCAACAATTAATTAATTACCGTCGATGCATTTTAATCCTCGAAGGTAATAACAACGATAATCTATTTCTTTTCAAATAAATATATATAATTTTTGCAATAAAATTTCGCTATTTATTAATGATCGTCTTGGAAGTTCATAATCGTAACGCTCGTCACTTGCGCGGATGACTCAAACCAAATGGCTTAATCGACTGGATCTTCTTCAGCAACACCTGAAGATTAAAAGGAAACTTGCAAATTTCACTCGGGTAAAACAAACGCAAATTCTCACCATGTTTTCTTGATGGATCTTCTTCTGCTGTTGTCGCCTGTTGATTGCCGCGCTAGTCTGCGACTGCACTTTACTACTATCATCGGCCATCCTCTTGTAATGACCGTTATTATTGTACTGACTAGGTCGACGACTGTTCGATATGATTTTCTTCATCAATATCGCATTCGTTCTATCGATGTCCCGCAGTTTCTCCGTCGAAAACGTCTTATTCTTCCTCTTCCCCACCTTCTCCTTCAACTTGCCGCTATTCTGCTGACCGGCTTCTACTTGCAAAGCGTCCATAATGCGACGCATCTGCTTATCGTCGTCCAAATCGGTATCGTTCGATTGGTACTGATCGTCGTCGTCCGAACTAGACTCGCAATCGCCACTGTTTGCCAATAAATTCTGCAAATGTCGTATGAACGTGTCCGTTTCGTTGTTGTTGTTGCTCGCGGATCCGATATCGTCATCGGATGGATCGTCTTCGACGTCATTCACCGACATTGTTCGTTTATTAAATCCCCGCTCGGTTCCAAATACTAATACTAATGGACAATCAACGAAAATTACGTGTCACACTCTATTATCATAAACGTATTGATATATCTGATCAATTTTGATCGGCCTCATTTTTTACAATGAAAGAAATACATAAATTTGATCGATTTGTTTAAGGGTCGTTCTGTAGGGTGTCTATGACAACAACATATTTTCGTTCGTTTTTTCTTCCCCATTGAGATACAAGGTGGGAAATAAATGCGCAATCAACTGAAACTACAGGAAATTGGAAAAGTTTGAAAAGGGGTTTTAAAATATTCCGGCGCCTCCACCAAACACGAATCGCTAATTTGAACTTTTGATCGATTACCTTTTGAAAATTTCGCTGCTTGTTATTTGCTTCACATTTTAAAATCGAACGCTTTCCATGCGTCTTCGAAAGAAAATCACGTTTCAATCGCTCTTAACGACCTAATAACACATTCAAGGATTTAAGTATTGTTTACTATTTCCAAAAAATATATTTAATTATGATCCGGATGATGCATTAATCCAGATTAACCCAGTTTTATTGATCCTGATTTGCAAAGTTTCATTGTATGTGATAAAAGGGGAAAAATTGAAATAGAGCGCACCGGCGCATCCACCAAAAACGCATCGCGAATTTAAATTTAATTCATGTTTTATTCTACTTTTAAATTATTTATGTCTTTCATTAACGTTTTATTTTTTATTTGTGTAATTTTTAGCACAATGTTTACTGCTTTTCAGTTCATTGTTCGTATTTAATCCTTTTTCGTATCATTAATATTTTACAATAATAATAATGGGTTATAAAATACAGGAGCTTAATTAGGGAAAATTTTAAACGGTTACAGCCTATGTCTGGCGCATCTACCAAAATCCTTATTCTGTTTGTTGTCTACATAAATTTCTTCGACTAGTAGAGGGACTTATGTGTATTTAATCCTCTATGGCTGTAGGGGATATAAAAGAAATTAATAATTGAAATTTAATTGTATAATAAGTAATTTATTGTGTACTAAAATCCGTATTATAAGAAAATATTAAAATCGATCATTTTTTTCTATGTATTTTAATAATTTAATTTATGTTTTATTATATTTATTTTTTTAATATTATTTTAATCTTTCATTAACGTGTCCTCTTTTTCTTACGTACTTAAACTTATATTAATGTTTCATTTCCTTATTTCTTCATTCATCATCCATCGATTATATTTGATCCTTCATCTTATCAATAATATTACTATTACATTTTATAATAATAATATATGTTATAAAACACATCTACCGACGTTTATGTATTAATTATCATAAATAAATTTCTTGTATTTCCATTCATGTTGATGATGCGTCTTGTGTTTTCAAATGTATATATAATTTTTATTTTCGTTATTAATAATTGGAAAGACTCCACTTATACATTATGCATATGTACTAGCATTTTTTTTTGCTTTAAACACACGATTAATATATTTCACTTTAATCTTTGCTTAAAATTCATCATCGACGTTATCTTTAAAAAATGGGTTTTATTAATTACTCGTTTTTGTCCTAGATCAATCAACACCTTCATTAGACAAAATGATTTGTATTACAATAAAGTACTACAAATCTTAATAAACTATTTCATTACATATGGAGAACGAATGGTAGTTTAAAAAACACAAAATGAAGAAAAATTAATAAATCATGCTCGCATACAAAAATGCCTTTCTTCCTTTTTACGCTTATTTAGTTGTAAATCCACTTAAATTTGTAACATAAATAACTGACATTAAATTAATAATTTGTTTAATTATTATACGTTCACCATGTATTGCAATTTTCATGTTCAACACATGTTCTGAAATTGCAAAACATTTTGAACACAAAATAATTTTGTCATTAGTAAACATGAGCAACCAATAAAGGAATATAATATGCGTAATAAATTTGATCCATTCAACAAATAGTTTGCTCCTTATTCAAAATTATTCGAGAATATTCGTGATCCTTTGTATTCCTCAATTGTGCCACATAAATGAACGTACATAATTAATTTGTTCTCTACGTATACTATAAAATTATGTAAGTAAAATTAAACAAAGAAAATAATTCCAATGAAAACTATTCGAACATCTTATCGCATAAATCAATATTTCACCGTAAAATGAAGCTTCGAAATATTTAAAAATATATGTATTAACATTTCATTGCTGATTTGCTTGCCTCTTTTTAAACCATTCGAATCACTCACCACTCACAGTCTTTATTTAAACATTAATATTTTAATTTCTTTCTTTCTTTTTATGGACGAAAATATGCAAAACAGCTACAGTAGCTTGTTCGTTTCCTCGCTGAGAAACGACGAGATATTGCTTGATTTCTTTTCCATCTTCTTCTTTCATTTATAAATTAAATAAACGTTAAGAGGTGATGCGTTTACAAAAATTGCACATTACGCAAAGATAGTTATTTGTCGTTTATCGCTTTCTCTTTTGGCATTCGCAAACAAAACAATAAGTTGCTCTTTTCGATAGTAGAGATCCATTAATGTTTGCATAAGAGTTAAAAGAGCAATATTCATTTCATTACCATTTCATAAATGTGTTATTATCAATAAAATTGAGTCAGTCTTTAAACTAAAATACACGACTTGTTTTGTACTACGACATCATATCGTTCCACGTACTATTATTGCTGGAATTACTACTACTCGACGAAGAAGACACTAAAAGTAATCGTAAAAAGCGATTAATTCCAATTATTAATTTCCTTTGAAATTTATTCTTACCTGTTGGTTTAGGCATCTTATCTTTTGGTCCCCATACGCGTATAGTAAAGTCGTCCGAAACGGAGACCAATATACTAGGATAAACCGGATTCCATGCGACACAATTCACCGTCCTCGCATGACCAGACAATTTGGCTATCGGATTTTCATTGCGTACGTGCCATATGTATACCTTCAAATTGTTTGTTCTTCAAATTAATAACTTTCTAATGGTGGTTTCATTTATTTCACCTGATTATCTTCACTCCCGCTAGCGACAAAGTCCTGATTGACGCCACCGAACGTGGAGTGAATAGTGAAATGTCCCTGAGTTACTCCTTGAAAGCGGCGCACCAGACATTTGTCCTTTAAGTCCCACAAGTGCACACCTTGAGTAGCGACGTTAATCAGTGCCAATCTATCGCTTTTATCTATCGTAAAAGCCATTATCGGTTGTTCTTCTTTTAATCTACAACAGAAATAATGTAATCAAATCGATCATTATTAATTTTTTGTCTTGTAACCAACACTCACATATTATTATCAACTAAATCTTCGAATATGTAACTTCTTATCCTATGATGAGTATCCGATGCTAAGACAGTTTTACCGTCGGACCGACACTGAAGACAATTGACCCGTACACCTTCCCACGTATCCAAAATGTTACCCTCCATATCGCATTGATAAAAGTGTCCCCTCATGCCACCAACCTAAAATAAAATGGAAAATTTACTTAACGATGCCTAAGCGGTGTTATAAATTCTCAGCATTACAACAAACTTCGATCCGTCCTTGTTCCACGCGCAACAAGTGAGTACGTCTTCGGGCGATTGAGACACTTTTAAGCATTTCTCCGTTTCGATGTTCCAAACGTAGACTTCTGGACTTTCCTCCGGACCGCACACTATAAGATGTGTCGAGTCCGGGTTCCATGCAATAAAAGCCGCACCTGTTAATAACAAAGAAACAATGTTTATGAGTGTTGTAACATGATATTACATTTACTATAGCGAGCCGAACAATACACAAAACTATAAGCTTTCCTGCAACGCTTAGATTGTCTATTGCATATCAGCTAGTCACATTACCATATTGGTGTCCCTCTAAAGTTCTCTTCAACGTTATGGTACACGTTTCCGGATGCACGTCCCATATCATTACATTCGTATCCTTCGATCCGGTTGCCAATTTCTCACCGTCTGGCGAAAACTGACAGAACCACACCTCGTCACAGTGATCATTAAGTATCTGCAAATTTATTCCACAAAGATGTAAGTTGCACAGGCTATATAGCATGCGCGCTAATTACCTGTATGGTATGTATAGGAAAATTGTCTTTGGGACAACAATGATCCACTAATAATGAGGCATTATTCAAACCAACTCCTAATGAGGTATTGTGATGCTGACATTTAAGCGTTTGGAATTCCAAAGCCTGATTTAAAAGAGTCCTTAAGCGATATGGTGGCAGCATAACACTAGCTGGCAGGAAAGCTTGTAATTTGTCCATTAGAATCGAACGCGATTTAGAACCTTTACCTTCCCTAGAAATAATGACAATGGTTAGTGATGGAAGTCAATAGCAATAATTTGATGATATACCATTCAGCTCTTGAATACAGTTCTTGATTGTTTGAGCACATCATGTAACTGGATAGTGTATGAACACGTTTTGTGTTGTGTTGTAACGGTGTCAGTTCATTACGTAAAACATGCAAAGCATCGAGTACTCGACTGTCCTCCAAGTATTCCAAATACTTTTGTTCCAGTAATAGAAATTTCATCTCCTAAAACATAGTTACATATTGACAATGTGATCAGAATGATTTGACAGAAAACAAAATTAAGGTTAACATACAATAATGTTTTCACTGTTTCCCAACAATGGTCTCAGTTCCTGCAAATCATGGTCAGCCTTGTTCCAATCGCCATCCATAACATGTATGCGAAATTTAGCTGCAGCTGGATGATCCAGACGGCATCCAGATTCTGCCATCAATGATTCAGCAGTGCGGCTAAAAATAAATGGCATTCAATTGAATGATGCACAAAGTCGCATCGATCAAAAACGAATGGACTTGTCACTCTACTCACTTGAGACCTTCGGCTTTGAGGTATTGGCCAATTAGACGAACAATATCTTGATTGGTCTCGCTCAAAGTGATCACGGCATTGTTTGTCACATCGTTATCGACGTATCCGTGGCCGTTTTCCGTCGTGCCATTGTTTGTTGCCATTGCCGTTAAGCTCGATTGCGACGGCGGTGTCGATGTCGCGGGTGCCGCGGCCCCATTTTGTTGTATACATCCATTGCTTGTCGATTGCATGTTATCCTGCGTTAGACTGCCGCTGCTGTTGTTACTGTTCCTTCGGGATTTTTTACGAGGCGGTTGTCCACCGTCGCTCCCGGGTGAATCACTGGTAGAGGCCAGACTTATTTTGGAAGCTCTCTTTGTTGTTGTATCAAGTCTAGAAAGGTGAGAAAGAGAGTCGATTAAAACGAGACACGAAACGTGCACACACTACATTTTATGCGTATTTTCGGTATTAAAGGCTATTATTACTGCTGCTATTTCCAAACATCGAGAGAAATAATAATAATCGAACTCAACACGTCAAATTAATAATAATAATCGTATACACGCACAACATCTATTCTCTATAACGTACGTACATACACATAAATAATCATTTACAATGCACAAACACACTGTGGCAAAAAAAAGAAATAAATTAAAATAAGTCAGCAAAGAAATAAAGAATAGTTATTTTTATTCGGATATAATGTAGGACGTACGCATATATAATAATCTACTGCAATGAAATTTATGAACGTATCCCGTGTATATAATAATAATGATGATATGTACGAGGAGAACACGAAAAAGTCTTCCATTTAATTACGTCACTTTATCAATAAGCAATTAGTTCAATAAATAAATAATCAATCGAATGATCGAAACGACAAAATGAAGGTGTGTATACGTGTGTGCACTTATTACTAACTCCTCGTAAATTTTTATCCTGTTAATTTAACTGCTTAACAGCAAGATGACGTACGTTTTCTATCTTGTTCTTTTTTTAGTCTCTCTGTTGCCAAAATGTTATTAAGTAATGGGCACACGTATTTTTCTGTTTATATGCAGATTGTTACACAACTAAAATCGTACATTAGATCCAAATATTCGCTAATTTATGAATGTTAGAAATTGTTACTAATATCAAAATTTATATAAAGACAAAAAAAATATTCTTTCTCTCTCTCTCTCTCTCTCTTTCAACATCAAATCATTATGATCCAACACCCACCCAACAACAAAGATCAGCTGAACTGGCAAGAGGAACTCGATCGAAAACAGCTGTGCAAGTTGACCTCCGTAGATAAACCTTTGTTTACCTGCATGCGTGCGCAAAATACTACCATTGGTTAGTGGCAATTTGCGATTGAATTTCAATCGTTATAGAGTCGTTTAATACGAAATATAGAAATTAATCTGCGTTCATTTAAGCCACAACCAAATGTGAAACTTGTAATTGTGGATAACCGACAGAAAACTGTTGTAGCGATAGAATCGTGCAAACTGCAAAATAGCAAGCAACCAGTAATGCGGAATCTTAATCTAATTTTGAAAAAATAACGGCAAATAACATACCGCAAATTCTATTTCATAGGTAACCATAACATTATTTGAATACAATTTGAATTAAAGTTTACCCTTTGTCGTGGACTAATTAATTATAATCAAGGACAACACATGTAATACCCAAACGTATTCTGCACATTATTAACTTTATTTCAACATTTTACCTTGATGATAATTGCCAAGGAGATTGAGGAATCTACTAATTCGAAACCAAACAATAAATAACATAAATCTAATTAACTACTAAATTCAAGGCTTCTTCCAAGTAAATACATAAGAATAACTATTTTCGTCTTGCGGTTGCTTCGAACGCATTGCACTAGGTGACGCTACTTGCGCTAAAAGCAATATCTTATTAATCTTTCATTTCCTACATAAATTTACACTTAAAAGGGCAAACATTATTTTGCTTTAAGCTCCTGGATCAATTCTTCATTTCTCTTTGCAATTATATCAGTTAATTCTTTCAACGTATCGTTGACTTTATGACTGGACAATGTAGACGATACTTTTTCCTCGAGTTCATCATTCTTCGTCTTCAGAATTTCAGCTTCTGTCTCCAGTCTTTTAATGAGGTGATAGGATTCGTTGTCGTTGAGTTTCTTCTGTAAAATAAACAATTGCGTTACTTATCAGTCTTCTAAAACAGCACAACACGAATTCCTTAATTAATGACAAGTTAAATGAAAATAAATGTTGTGTGTGGCCTGTTAAATACGGTACGAAATGAGTCGTATTAAATTAATGTGATATTTGTCGAAAGTTCTGCCTTAGCAATTATTTTCCGTTGAACAAACGGCTATTCCGTATGGCTCTTTTCGTATCGTTTAAACTTCAAATAATTTAGAACTAAATCAGAATCGTTGTAGTCAAACATTCCATTACAATTAATTCTTCGTTTCGTCGTTGCGCTTCAACGACAGCCGATTCCGTCGATTCTAAAGTTGATCGCAACGAACTGCATTCGGATTCTAATTGGTTCATCTTCTGCATCAATTCTTCTTTCTTGCCATCCACATTTCTGTATTCGTCAATCTCCTTTTGCTTTTCCTTACGTTTTTCACTCAACATCACCAACTCTTTCTCGTACTTTTCTTTAAACAATTTAAACTGTAAACAAACGATCAATACATTTTTACCAAACTCGAATGTTTCTAATAAATAAATAAAAATTTACCCTCTCAATTTGTTTAGTAATAATCTCGCTTCGTTTACTCAAAGTTTCGAGATTCGTCTGCTGTCCAGAATCGATCTGTTGATTGTCTAAATTGTCAATTTCCTCGAAATTCACATCGGTCACGTTTCGCGACGCTTGCTCTAAAGCGTTCAAAACTTTTTGTTGTATCTCTTTGATCTTTGTCTCCATTTCTTTCGATTTAGTCTCGAAAGTCGAAATGAATTGGTCCATGTGCTCGCCTCTGTCGCGGAGTTCTTTGTGCTTCTTCAATCGCGCGTTATCTTTCCCTTCTAGCTCGCGATTTAACTCGTCCAAGCGCTGAGTCTCCATTTCGTAATCTTCTTTCAGCGATTTCTCCACTTTCAATAAAGCTTCTATATCGGCCTTGTTCTGTTTAACCTTTTTTAAATAAATTAGTACGCGTTTAAAGTTATTGCAGTTGAAATGTTTCTTCTATTCTTTGTTTACCTGCTGTAAGAGCACTTCTCGTTGTTGTTCCGGAGTCAAAGTGTTACGTAAACTCTCTTGGATTTCCGCTTTTTGTTTCTCCAATTGTCTTATGCTTTTCATTAGTTCCAGTTTCCTTTGCTTGTTCTAGAAAAATTTTAATAAGAAGTAGAATGCGAAAGTCCCATTAAGTGCATAAAATGTGAGAGAGGCTAACTTTTGACTTGGATATGGTCTCCATGTGCACTTTTATCATTTCTTTGCACTTCTCTATGTCCGCTTGCATTGATTGCGTCTTCATCATCAATTTTTCGCTTTCCTCCGTCAGCTGATAATACTTTTCCCTGTCTTCCGGCGACATTTTCTCTATGAACGATTGCGTTAATTGATCTTCCTAAAAAGTACAAATTCATATACATCCGTAGACACACGCGAAGAACTCACTTCGGCCAGTTCTTTCGTAATGATCTCCAATTGTTGCTCGTACTTGAGTTTTAAATTGTAAGCGTTCTCCAGCTCCTTGACGCCGTGCTCGTTTCTCTTCCTCAATTCGTTCGTTTCCGCATGCACATGATCCATACTTGTACGCGACAGATGAATGTCCAACACGGTGTTGTACTCGTTCAACGTTTCTTGTCGTTCCGTCAACTCTTTGGCCAATTCTTCCGCTTGTCTACGGTACTCGCTGTGGTTGAGCGACGTTATGCGGTACTCTTTGCTCGACTTCTCCAATCTGGCGATCTCGTCTTTGATACGACTCATATGCGATTGTATCTGCGACACGTAGTAGCGCTTGTCGCGATAGATGCGACTTGCACCGGATTTCGGTGTTTGTGCCGCTCGCAAACCGGTTAAACCCTGTTGCGTAATCGGTCGCGCTAAAGTCGATACCTAATGATCAATTGGATTAATAAACGGTCAATTATTGGGATTGATAAATAAGTAATTAACGTAGTTGGAAACAGTAATATAACATGTTTTTAACATACCATTGCGGTTCTTGGAACCGGTACGACCGAAGGAGGTCGACTCGACGTTGGTCTTGCTGATGGTTCTCTGTCCATTGCCAATTATAATTAAAATTTATTCACTTGTGCAGTTTTTCTCGTTAATGCAAAATGAATTGAAATGAAAATGTCAACCGTCGTTTTGCTATCAATTGTTTGTTGTGTTCGTTGCTATGATACCGATGTGCAGTTTAGGCCTAGAGGGTGCTGGCGGTCACGTTTTACGACAAAACAAAAACGAGTCCATTTCAATTAATGAAACGTTTATTTACTTATATTAATTCAAAATATGTCAACAGATATTGAGTGATCAGTCTCAAATTGTGTGATAATCGTGCGTTTCTTAGATGCATCACAGATTTCTGGGTAAGTAATTTTAAATTTCGAAATTTGTAAACAATTTTATGCACTTTTTTATTAGCAAAAATGAAAATGACAAGTGTAATACATGCTGATGATAAAACTGTGTCTCGTCTTCATTAATTACAGAGTTCCATTAAATATTATGTTTGAATACATGGCAGCAAAAGTGTCGTTTCAGGGGGAAGGAAAAGAGATTGTATTTTGTACGTTTATATATATTATGCTGCAAAGTATATGTGTATCCATTAGACTTTGTTTGGGGACGACGACGATGATGATGGTAGAAAATGTTATTAGTACCTTAATAACTTACGCCACGGGGTTTTCCTTCTTCTTCGTCATCGCCCCGTTTTTTCCCACTTCTTCTTTTTCGGGGAGATGTACAACAATATCATCCTTATGGATCCCGTCGCCGTAAAAGTATAACTAACTTTCGTCCTTAGTTTAATTACTGTATTCTATTATACGCATTTTAGAAATATATTACGTTATATGGTCACGTTTACATAAATTACTTACGGTTTAATAATAATAACGATGATGAAATGAAAGACGTGTACCTGTTATAAACGAGGGGATTTACGAAGGTGGAAATTCGGTGTACTTTTCCTTCTTAATCATTTCTTTTAAGTTTATTTTCGTATTTTTTTCGGAATAAATTTAACTGTGCGTTTTAATTACGCTTTAGCTTTCAACGATTTTTTCCAGAGATTTCTGCTACATATTCAAACGCTTCAAGACGTTCGGACGAATTTTAATTTAGCAATAAAATTTTTGCATGGACTGAACCGAAGAAACGTTTTCAGAATATTATCTTTCGAGAATTACATTCTGTTAAAACTAATAAGTGGTCAAAACAATTAGAGTACCGATGATTCGCTTGCATTCGTGTCTTTTATAAGGAATCATAGTCTAATTAAACTTGATAAATAGGTGGAAAATGAGGATTTATTAATGATAAAGATTTGAAATTTATTTCTTTTGATAAAGAGACTTATTTCGCACTTTTTTGACGAAGTGTTCGTCTACGTGCACGCTATAATCGCTCATAAATCACCTGCCACCGAGAGAAATAGATGGCACGAGAGAAAAAGAGTTGAGAATATCTAATTCTCGGCAACACGCAACAATTTCATCGTTCATCATGCAATTTTTGTCCTTTAAATTCGTGACGATCCTCCTCTACGTAATTTTCTATCACAAAATGTAGCTTATCACCTATTTAAAAATACCTAGCTCTGCGAATTTAGTGTCCACGAGAAAAATGTCGGTTTTCGATTCGTCTTCCACCTCTTTGTTTACTTTTTGACTTTGTAGAAGCAAGAAGCTGGAATTATATAAATTTTGAAATAACTCAACCGGAAACATTCGGGCGATAACATTTCGCGTTCGCTATCTGCGTAATGCTTCTTTAAAAGTTTTTATCGTGTTCCTCCTTGTGCCCGTGTAACAATATAGCGCACCTACATAAAATAATATCGTTTACATCGCATAAAAGGCGAAGACACCGCCATCCCCGAGACAAGTCTTAAATTAAATGATTCCTCTTATTTTTTTCCTCGTCCTTCCCATCGTCATCAACTTCTCATTTTAAACTGACAAACGTATTATTTACACTAAGTAAAATCGCATTATTCCGAATCAGTCACCTGTTATATAAAAGATAACCCTCTCTCACTTTTCCTCCTCCTGCCGGTGCGATCGGCTGCTTCGCGCTGAAACCAAAACTCCTCACGTCGCTGTTTCTTTTTTTTTCGGCTCTAAATCTATCGATCTCGAACAATAGAAGCCGTTCGACGTATATCTTTATCGTATTACAACTTCTGGAAGAAGGCCCACAGTTCTAGTCGTTCGTGTCCCTCTTCCTATTCTTTATTCCGCTGCCGTTGCCGTTCGAATCCGTTTCAAAAATAACAAATACCGGCGGCTATCTTTTCACTTTACTCGCTTTTATTATTTTTATTCCTTCTCCGCGTGTCTTGCTGATTATGTATCTGCGTTATGCGAGCAGTGTTGTCGATTTAAAAGTAAAAAGAAATATTGGAAAAGAGAGAGAAAATAAAGCGAAGTGGATGAGAATTCGCTACGATCCATACGGGATCTCGTTAGGTGCGCTCTGGAAATGGATGAATGCGATTTTTGGATTCGTTGTCAGACTTTATTTGTCTATGCTTTCAGGCTTCGTTTTCTTTTGCGTTTTTTTTTTGTTACCGCTGCTCTTCTGATGCCATTTTACATAAATTATCCCTTGGATCGTTATTTTTCACGTTTAAAATTAATTTGCATCTACCGAATTTGCACCAAAATGCATTGCAACGGAGGCAAGAGAGAAATTTAATTTGCTTTGCAAGTGCCTTTATATACAGGGTGTCCCAATAGTTCGGGTTCGGAGGATTACGCTCAAACGGTTGACTTTAGGGAAAAATGTTTTAGATTAAAAAGCTTTTCACTAGGATAGGACTACAACGTAAATATATTTTCCAGGATGGCGCACTTCCGGATATACCCGGAACTAATACTTGCTCCGTTATTTTAAAGGGAATGATACCAGTTTTATTGCATTTTGGCTTCCGTATCGAAGTTTAATGGGAGTTTATTGAAACAATTACATGCTTAAGTTGCGTCGTTTCAGAGTTATTTCAGTGTTTTTCCGAAGAATGACATTTGGAAGGTCGTGGAAAATCGCATATAGCTTCGGAACTATGTTAGAAAGAGAGTTGAATTTTGTTTTATTCTTTTAAGCAAGAAATGGCGAAGAGTTTTCACTGCTTAAAGTATTATTGACTGCAATTTGTGGCCGGTTGTGCATAACTTTTTTTTTAATGGAACCATATATTCTTTAAGATGACATTAGATGCAGAAAATGTTTCTCTTTCGATCACATTAAGGTATTATTGGGTCTATTGTTGACGCTTTTCCAAGTATTCCCAATTAATTGACATTTTTAGGTTATTTATATGCGCTTAATGATGTAATAATCCAAATAGTACCAAAAACAATTGAAAGTCAATTATATTTGGGTTAGAATTACATTCTTTGAAGTACGATTATTCATTAAAATGTTAATTGATAAGTGCAGCAAATTATCCATTGGAAAGTAACTTGTTTCATTAAAATAAATAAAATTTTGTCCAATTTAAAAGAAAAAACTAATAATATCATTGTTTTTTCAATTATCTCATATATTCTAATGTAATTTATGAGAAAACATGTAAAGAATTGCATATAACCCGAAAACCACCAAGAATTGACCCCATGTTACCTTAATAAGGTCGAATGAGCATATATTTCTGCATCTAATGCAAAAATAAAAATAGAGGTTTCCATTAATAAAAATCTAATTATGCACATTTGAAAGTGTCAAAGTTTATCAGGCGACAAATTCCAGTCAGTAATACTTTTAATTAAATATAAGTAGACCACAGTCTTCGTTTTTTATTGCTTGAAAGAATAAAAAAAAAGTTATATTTTCTATCTCAAATAGTTCCGGAGATATATGCGATTTTCCACGACCTTCAAAATGGCATTTTGCTAATAAACAATGAAATAACTCTGAAACGGCGCTTCTTAGGCATGTGATTCTTTTAATAAACTTCTCTTAAAATACGATGACTAATCCATAAAATTGAAATAACCGAGCAAATATCAGTTCCGGGTATATCCGGAAGTGCGCCATCTTGGAAAATCTTTTAACGTTGTAGTCCTCTCCCAGATAAACCATTTTTGCCTGAAGCATTTTTCTCTAAAGTCAACCGTTTGTCCGTAATCAACCGAACCCGCACTATTGCGAGACCCTGTATAATATTTATTCAATTAATTAATTAACGGGAAACAAATGTTTTTCGTACTTATTATTATTAATATTTTCGGTCGTTATTGATGTTATTCCATCGATGTTGTACGGGGAATATATTCATCAAGGCAATAATCCAAATTAATTAACACGAAAGCAATGGAAATAAAATAGTGATGATAACGATGGTATAGATGTTCACGTTTGTTTCGTTGATGCATATATTAATTTACATTTGCTGCTATCATTATTGTTCATTTCAAATTGTCTGTGATGATTAAACTGTTAATAATCATTTAGCATCGCTTCAACGTAGGCATCGCATTAAGCGGAAGTGGCGGTATTAAAATAAGGCGAATGAATTAATCATGGGGAACATCAATAAAGTATTGACGCGATTACAACAATACGTAATTGTGCAATTGGAAATTATCGAGAATAATCTTTCGTCGAGTTCCATTGAACTTGTGACTTTAATATGAATATCGTTATGCTAAAACCCAATCGCAATTTTCCGCATGTAAATTGAAATGTAATCCATAATGCTAATGATAATAATGTCACATTCTAGGAGGCTTTTGTACGCAAACTTCTCTCCATATATACATGTTAATTTAGATATTAACGTGTATATCATTTGCAAATATTAATTTTCCATGTCACTATACCCTAATATAATAAATAATTTCAATAATATTAACAGCAACACATGTCACAATATCATCCAACCTGGCTTTAATATCAAAATAGTTAATCACATTTTTAAATTAAAGACTTACCTGTTATCTATAAAAAAATCCATTTTTATTGTACCTGCATCACATAATATTTTATTAATTTCGCAACATTTCAATAGCTTCAATTGTTTGCAAATATTCCCCCATTCGTAGATTTCTATCAAGGTTTTGTTAAATATCTTAAGAGGACGAAACAGAAGAGGTTATCAAGAAGTAAAACCAGTTTTTTATTACAGAAACTTATATTCGATTGTAATTAATTATACACTTATCTCAAATTCGTAAATTAAAGTACATCATTATCACAATTAAACAGTCAAATTTGCGAAGACGACATCGAGGAGTTGTCCCCTTTCAACGATTAATTCGATCACTTTCTTCGTAACGATACCATTTTATTTTGGAATGTAAATTAATCGAAACGGCCGAACCGTAAATTGCAAAACGTGCGCTGATGATGTCGCCTTCAATATAATCCTATAATGTTTATTAATTAATAATAATAATTGTGTGTGAGGTGCTCTTTGTTGCTTCCTTTTTATTTCGTTCTTTCACCTATTCCCTATCAACTCGCATGTGATTTACGTACGAAACAACCGTTCAGTGTGCATTTTTCATAATAAATTCAAGTATGTAATTACAATATAAGTATCATTTGACAGAGTTCTTAGGATTATCCAATAATAAACGCAATTTTATTTTCACTTTTAATTGTCCTCCTAACATCGCACTCGACGTCATTTGTTTTTTTTTGTTTCTTTGCCATTCCATTTTTAATTAGGCAAAAATTCCAAACCAACTTCTTCAACATAATTTAGATATTACGGCATATTGTAAAACGCTCGGAATTCGCTTCAAATAATGTTTCTGACGTCTGCCGATCGGTTCTTAATTGAAAAAGTTGAAAAAGAAACTGCGTCGTTTCGATAACCCGCAAATAATCTCCTCCCATTTCAACTCGTCTCTCGATTATTACATTCTTTTAGGTCTCCTCCGAACGGTTTCGTCTTTCCTTACGACATTAAACATCTCGCGGTCGGGTTCATACGGACCAAATGGCAGAAATCCGCCATCGGATCGTTAAATAGATGAGAAAAACGGCGACGGAAACGTGATTCATGCTCGATCCGGACGTGGACGACGTCACCATACCTTGCCAATACAAATTCTGATTCTCGTACCGTTGCAACGGCTGCTGCTGTTCACCTAACTGTTTGCCGTTCTGATGCTTGTAATATTGCTGTAACGATTCGTATGGTACCGTTGCCGTGACACTTTGCGGCGGATACGGGATCCCTGGCAAAGAGGAATCGCATCGCAAACTGATATTGTTCCCCTGTGCGTACTTGCGTTCGGCTTGGAAGCGTAACGTTAGCGTACGCGCGATTAAGTCTCGTTCCGATTCCGAGCTGGTCATTTCGCCGACCAATTTCGACGGTGCCTGTCAATGATAATGATTTTAATTTCGAGTTTTTACCTTAAAAATCTTTTTTTGCCTATTTGGAAGTACTGTTAAGATGCTATCAATTCTTATAAAATAACATTCACAAAAAGTTTCATATTAATGTTTTATAAAGCATTGAAAATGGAAAAAGCAATTTGAGGGAAACCTTGGTTTCGTGTCTAATTTGAAGGAAAGTGTTGCCGTTGCACTTCAATTCCTCTTGGGGCGTATGATAACATGCTTTAGCCGAAACAAAAAGCAGAGCATGATTTCAACAGTTCAAAACCGGCGGTTTTTATGTTCTTTGATAAAGGGCGTTGACAAAATTTCAAGACGAAGAATTGCAAGAATTAGATAATGCCCAAACACAACAACAATTGGTTGATCCATTGAATATGACTCAAGCAGCAATTTGAAACCGTTTACATGAATTGGCAAAGATTCGGGAGGCAGGAAAGCGAGTGCCCTATGAGCTTATGGAAGTAATCAAAGTGTTACTACTGACAACGTCGACCCCGTCTTGCAAAGCCGATTAAAGATACGTTAGAAAAGCTTTTATGGGATATGCTACCCCACCCTGTAGTGCTGTAATCATCCCCAGAATTATTAATTATGCCGGTCGATGGCACATGCCCTCTAAGGAGCGCTTCAAAATTTATGAAGTAGTCTAAAAAGCTTGATAATTGAATTGCATCCCGACAGAAAGAATTCCCAAAAATATGAGAAAAGGTTGTCTTTTTTGCACTGTGTTCAAAATCATGTGAATCTTTTGAAAGGTAACCATTTAGATTGAAATTACAAGGCATTATGTTATCCGAATATTCGAAAAATTCCAAATACTGCCGATAAGTGTCGAATACAACTTTTTTGTAAGCGCACACAATCAATTAAGCATTATTTTGCATTAGAGTTTCTAAATAAACTTTTGCATGATACGCTTTAATGCAATTTTCTGACAAAATAGGACATTATTTTCTTCTCCCTATTGCAAAGGAAAATTAAAATAAACTTAAAGGAAGGTTGCGCTCTAATTCGTTTAAAGTCTTTCTTTCATTTGACTCTTAATCTGTTTCTGCCTTTTTTCTTTTTTTTTTCTTAATGGGACAAAGTTGCTTCTTCAAAAAATCACTCTTGCGCTTAAAACCATTATTTCTTTTTGTCTTCGATAACATTTGATCGCCATTCGTAGATGAAACATAAATTAAATGTGAAAAGGAGGTTGCAAAATATCGTTAGGCAAATTGTACGTAGTATTTTTCAATTAATTTTAGAGCATTTTCGATGAAGGGAAAAGGAGCACGAGTAATTCAATTTCGGTTTGGCAAACTAACGTGCACCCCGCTTTTAAGGTTGTTGTTTATATGCTATTAGTACAAACTTTAGAAAGTTATGGTTCGCAAACAAACGCGCAACTATTTTACACCTGAGACTGTGCGTGCGTACGTACGTTTAAAGATGGAACACATTAGGATATGTACATTGCAAAATTTTCGGGTATGTTTAATAATTAACGTTTATGAAGGAAATTTTGATTAGGAAAATTTGGCGAGCATTTTGCGAATTTTCTCGTTTGCGCCGGCCGAAAATCTTCTTCCGCCACTCGTATTATCTTTATTTAAATCGGTTAAAAATTGATTACCTGTTTATCGTTGATGTACCAAGATAGAATCGGTGCGGGATCGGACGGCGGCGAAATGCAATTGACAGATACGATTTCGCCTTCGAGATAGGACTTATCCAATCCTTCGATCCGTGGCTCTTCCAACGGCAAAGCTTCAACGAAATAAAAGCAGAGCAATAAACGATTGAAAGAAACAAAAGGCAATTCACAGGAAAGACAACGCTAAACGATATGATGATGATGGCGGTGGAAAATTGCATGGTACTGTTCTAGTTCGAAGTAGACGAACGAGTGGGTGGTATCGATTACAGCAAAACAAAAAATTGCGAAGTGTAATTTCATTTTGTAATAGGAGATGCTTTCGTTTTGTGCGACGACGTTCTTATACATACATACATATAAAAAAGTATTTTTCGTTTCTCCTTAAAACGGTATCGAATTTTTGAAAATGGAAAAATGAATGGGCACGGAGTTTAAATTTGATTCCAGTTATATTCTCTTTGCCTTTCATGACTCTTATTACAAATCATATATTGCATATTATATTGCAATAAAGGTTCTATATTGATTGAACGAAAGAGCGATATGCAAAATGGGTACTTTTCGATAAAATAAAGTTTCCAGAAAGAGATGGAGGTTGGGTTTCAGCTTAGTAAACGTGATCACGTTGCTTATATTTTTTTGCAATATACGAGGCGTCTTTTTAATCAATCTCTATCAACAATCCATTTCGTACGCATACAATCTTCTCGAATTAATCGTAACTTTGTAGGGAAGGAAATATTATTTTCCACTTTCAAATATGCAGGGCGCTTAAAAAACAGTGTCCCAAACTTTAAAGCGTGATAATATGGACCAAGGTATGCAGAAAAGTCTTAATGTACATGGATCTGGAAATAGACGGTTTCGGAGATGCGTAACATTTTGCAAATTTTATATTATTAACAATTACGTACAAACAATGCAAGCTATGAACAAAAATAAAGGAAAAATTAGTCAAATAAGATGCTCAAAGTGCCCCCTTCCATTTCACGGCAGCATCTTTGCCTCAAGGACCTTCGAACCCTTTCGAAAATCATTGGCAATCAAGCTTTGGCTTAAATTCGATCGCATCTTTGATCGATTCGTTGTTTCAGTTCCTGGAGGTCATTTGCAAGCGTAACATAAACCAAGCTTTTCAAATATCCTCAAAGAAAGAAATCTAGAGGAGCCAAATCTGGCTATCTTGCAGGCCAAGATGCAGATCCACTTCTTCCTTCCAATCTTCCTTTAAAAAATCTGTCTAAATGTTCTCCAAAAGGACGAACTGAAGGAATCTGGTGATTGGGATGAGCTTCAACATAAAGGCGTAGAGTTTCTCGGGCATTTTCCATTGCCGGCTATTCAGAAAAAAGGCGTGGGAAAATATCGAAAAATTGTCATTCACGACTTAAAATCAACTACAAACTCTACGAGTGGCAAAACATCTGTTAACTACGATACGAAAATGCCAGTTTTGTGATTGAAAAAAGAATATAAACGAAGATATGCTACAAAAAGGAATAATCAATCCTCCGTATCTTCGAAACCATCCATTTGTGGACCTACGTTCATTAAGACCTTTCTTCTACTCTTGGCCCATATTATTGCCTCTTGAAGATTGTTTTTAAGCGCCATTTATTCCCGTTACATTCTAACAAATATTTCGTTTGGGCTTCTTTTTGTCCTTAGAGCAAAAGTTTCGATAGCCAACCTCGTAAATTTTCCTTATAATTTAATCGACTCTTGGTGAAAACCTTTATACGCGACATAGATTCGCTAATCTTCTTATATCAGCCTGAAAGGTTCTCCTCTAACGCTCGTCATACCTGCCACCGTCACGTTACGCGTCGCCGACACGAGTCGAAACGTCGGCGCTTCGCTGGATACCTCGCACCGATACGAGCCGCCGCTATGGTCCCTCGTCAATCCTTTTATCCGTAAGCTGCAACGGCTCTGATTGCAGTTCGTTCCGTGATTGACCAGATGGACGCCGGCAACTGGAAAGGACATCGTATCCGGCTCTCGATGCGGCATGTACCTGAAACGTTGTGTGATTAATAATTTCTCGTAACGATCGAATACATACAATGGGACAGGTTGCGAGAGACGGAGAGTTAATTGGCGGACGAGAAAAAGTTTTTCAAGCGAAGACGGTTTCTGACACTTTATCTTTAGATAACATTCTTTCAGATTAATTAATTAATTGTAAAAGTTTAATTAACTTATCTGCACGAGCTTTCTTTTTTTTCTAATTGGGACCAAATTTTTGGTTCATTCTGCGAGCCAATTTGGGGCAATATGTAAAATTTTTATCTTATTTGTCTGTTAGAAAAAGATATTTTACACCAGGGAACTAAATCTTTGGAACAAAATGTTGCCATTTCATTTAATATTTTACAAATTGATCAAAATTGTTCGAAAACTTGGGAGAATTTTCTTTGTTACATGTAGTCTAAAACAGTACATCTTGACAATTTTTTTTTTTGCAAACTTTCCTTGCATTTTTTGGTGACAATTGATTCACTCCTATACTCATTACGTATACATTATTTTGATTCAAAATTCATCGAAAGAAAATTAATTGGCATTCACTCGTGACGTGCATACTCGATGACGATACTTTTCAGGATTTTATTGAAATTTCGCACGACGCCATTCAATATGATTCACATCAAGTGCGGAACGTAATGTATAACAACAGCAATACCGTTCCCGATTTAAAGTACATGTGCAATCGATATAATTTTTTGTTTTAAAGAAGTACCTGTTCGGAATACTAAAATCTCAATTTATTTTATGAAAGAAAAGCCCCTCGGAACAAAAAAGGTAATTTATTGGGTAATAAAGTATTTGTTTCGTATCGATTCCTTTGCCATTATACGTATGCGAGTACATTTAAAATATTTGCTCGCAATAATGTTAATACTTTACTATGGCAAATTGTATAGGAAAATGCAAACATCGAGCGATTATCCGCTATTTCCTCTTTAACGAAGCTCAATTCAATTAATTGCGTGCCCAGATAATGGATGCGGTTGCATAATCGTCACATTAAATTATGACTTAACAACTCTTACTCTCTAGAATCCAGATCCTTCGCAATCGTATAACTGAAATACACTCGCTTCGTAGTGCCTCCAGCAGCGGCAGCATAATAAATATTAACTTGCATTAAATCCGTTGGTTAACTTGCGTCTATACGAATTACGTTACCGTCGGGATTAAGGGGTTTCTAATTGCATGTCGTACAAGTTATTGAATTTGATTCTTACCGTCGCTTCTTTTTTACTTGAACTCCAAATGTGCTACGTGGACAATTAAGCGGATTGAAATTAAGGCTTTTTAATTTATTTGCTTCATTTCAAACCCATGTTAAACAACAGCCGATACGAACGGTTGTTTGTAATAGTTGTGTCGAGTAATCCTCTCTTGCTAAAATGCGGTGAGGTCGGTAAAATTCGACCCTTGTTATTCCAAGACAAACGTTTTGCCCAATTCCAAAGTAGTAAGCACACAAGCATTAGTCTAGGAGCGATGCGAAGTAGCCGAAGTTTCGGAAGAATGTCTTCCTACGCGAGCCATTTTCTGAGCGAAATATTTGTGGAAATAATTTGGGATTCTTTAAAAAACGAAGTAGAAAATTGTCCTTTGAATGATACAAATCTTAACTTTTCTTAATCTTAAACTCTGTATAGTTATTAAAGTACCGCGCCTTCCTGAGGGTTAACGACATGAAGCGGATAAATTAAGAGTAAATTGTAATTAGTAACAATTAGGGCCTTAAATAAATATCGATCGGTACAATGAACACTGGTTCAGTTCGACGTAACAATTCTAATCGGATTAAGCATTTATTACGTTTAATTGCGGCACAGGTGTAATTGTGGGTGATTTTATTTACATGGCCATTTTTCTTGATTTTCCCATTTAATCTCTACCCAATTCTCATCTGCAACAGTCGCAAATTCTCGTTTCTTTTTCCTACTTTCTTCTTTTTTTAATGCCAAAGAACAAATGAAATAATTCGATTTAATTAACGATCTCTCTAACGTCGATCGAAAAAAAGGAAACTGTCCATTCGGTCGGAATGTGGAAAAGAAGCAATTTATTTACGAGCATTTCGACGGGGCAAATTGCAATTTGCCCATCAAATTGAAAATAATTTCCGTCGTTTGTTTGTCTTTCCGGTTCGCGAAGCAAAAACGAATACGTAATTACCTGAAGAACTCCTGCTCGTCCTTATACCATTTAACGGCGTACAAGTCTTCGGCGCCCATATCGAATCGGCAGTCCAACCTCATCACCTCCCTGATATCGGCAACAATTGGCACGGTTATGTTCGTTAACGTCAATCCATTCGCTGGACGCACTGCAAAAAACGAACAAAACAACGACGTTAATTAGTACATCCCGCAAATTCTTCTAATGATTCTACTTGATTAATACAAATCGTTTGAAGTCGACGCATCGCAATTAGGTGGAACAATGTCAATAATCCGTAGCAGATGGATGAGGAATTATTATTATTATTCAATTATTATCATCATCTTACATATTTAACTCAAACAGTTTCTGAATCATTGATCCGCAATGATTGATGACGATACGTAACGTTATGGAAGCGAAATTGATTCTCAACTTTTATTATTCTTTTCATCGTCTTCATTTCGTTGGCGCTCCTCCCGCTTCTCCCGTTCAATTCGTACCTCGTGCGGAAAGCTTGAACTTTGAAATATTATTATAAAGTTTAAACAAGAGGAAAACATTTGCAAAAATCATGTTCACTGATTGATCAACTAAACTGCACGTGTCATTGATTCATCATTAATTATCTCGGTTTGTGGGAATCAGAAGCGTTGGTATACGAGTGAAATATCTTACTAAACTTTTACCAATTGATACTTTCGAGTAATTATCGTTTACAATTTTTCTTTTTGATTCGTTTCGAACGGAATTACGTTACAAATGCCATAAATTTTGCCGAAACGTAACAGGTTTCGTGGTTCTATTCATACTACGTCTTCAAACCGAAAAAGAAAAATAAATTTCATTATTTCGTAATAGCTCGAATTTAATTTCGATCCTAATGAATTTTATAAAATTTTCGCAATAAAGTTTAATTAACAAGAAGAGAATAAGATGATGGGGGAGTGAGCGAAATGATGGCGGTGCTGGTGGCGGCAGAGACGTGGAAGAGGAACGAGGGAAAGCGAAACCGCTGTAGTAAGTGGAAATTATTTGTTAGAGAATATTACAACGCATTAGATTGTTATTATATTTGTGCGAGAGTTTAAGTTGGAAGTCTCGCCTTATTCTTCTCGTTCTGGCAATAATATAAGTGGATGAGGAGATAATCAAGAAGTTTTATATTAAGTTAATCGTTATTGTTCCCCTTTCTTTAGTTGTTGTTCTCTATTGCTCGTGATCTGCTGAACAACTTTTATTTTACTTTTTTGCTAATAAACTAATTATCCTCCATTTGTCTGCGAAGGAAAATTTCCTTCTTCCTTCCACAACAAACGGGCGCTACACGTATGAAGACGTAAAAATTGTTAACGAAAGTACCAAAGTTTATTAATTCTTATTCCATCAGTTCACTTGCAAAAAAACAAATATTTCGATCGATAGTCACACGTAATTGCGAATCGAAAGAACTCGTATCATCAGTCCGACAAGAAACTGGGGAATATGCTTCGGCAATGTGGAGGAAGCGATAAGCCTTCTTCGGCGTCTCACACTTTCCAGTCACGTTATTATTACTATGTAACCAAGAAGGCGTGTCGTTGTGTGCGTGTGTTTGCTGTAGATTCGCGTGTGATTCTGACACTTCATTACGATGGGAGACTTTAACCGAAACGATAATAACCATTGGCATGGAGGATAGACAATTTCCGTGTATTAAAAGAAGGGAAAAAAAGAGGGCAAAAGCGGCGAGAAGACAAACTGTGACGACGGTGGATTAAGATAACATTTTTTTCTTCGTCCCGTTTGAAGTCTGCTGGTTTCTGCGTCTCCGCAGTGCAAAAGAAATTGAGCAAAATTATTACTTTCCTTACTCGTTCTCACTCGCTTATGTGTATGTGCGTGGTTGTCGTTACGACGTTATTTGACAGTATAAAGTTGACTAATAGCTGTTCTTTTTCTCTTTTGCTCAAAGTTGTCCTGCCGTTTGCTGTAACATAAGTAGACAAGAGTTGCCGTTTTTCGCTCGCCATTCCGCTAATAGGATCCTTCGCATCTTTTTCATCTGCACCCAGCTAAATTGGTGCCGTTTAAAAAGTTTTATTTTCCGCAAAGAAAAAGGATGGTAAAACGTGGGAGACGTCTTAATTTTCCGAGATTCGTCGGTCGTATTAATTTCAAAGAAAAACGCTAACGACGTACTTTACGAATGCGGATGAATGCAAAATGTGTATGTGACAAGTTTTAAGACGGAGCAATTTGTTATCTTCTTCATATTAATATTCGTATCTGTAATGTGCGATGATAATGACGATCGGTCGAAACGTTTTGGAAAGTTCGCGCAATTTATAACGGACAATCGCAGAGATTTACGATTAATAATGCACTTGCGACGTTTTATTGATGGCATCCAATTTTTTTTTAACAAAAAATCGTTCACTAATTTGCTCAAAGTTCAATTGATTTGCAAAGAAAATTATGCGCAGAGAATGCGAGAGTACTAAAATGTTAAATAAAAAATAAAAGTCAGGTGTAAATCTTTAGTTTTCCGATGTAAATACTCTTTCTCTTTATAATAACTCTTAATTTCGCTTTTATTACTTCTTATGGTAAAAAAATGCAAGAAAAATAATTTGAAAGGGTTGTCCTCAACATTGCTGCTCTATAAAGAATTTATTTTTATTCATTCCAATTACTTATCGGACATTTGACCACTTAAGTGCATAGTTATCAAAATTGTGAAAAGGTTTACCTGCGAATAAACTGTTGTCGTAATCATACAAATTTAAAGGACGGCAATATATCAAACTACATATGAAATTCTCTTGTGCCATTCTATTATTATGCATACCCAAAGGGGACTTTATTTAATAAACGAACGTCCTTTTTATTTGCCTTTTGCATTTATATTTGATATTGTTTGAATTTAGTTTTTCATTTTGAATTCTATAGGAACTACGAGGGTGGTTTGATAAACAACTTGTTTTGTCTTATATTAACTGGCAGACAACAATTTCGGTTTTAACGGCCATCTAATTTTTCAACCAGGTCCTTTCGAAGTCCAAATCACTTGCGCCAAGCCTTCTGATTCTTTTGCAGAAGTCAGTGTCTTCAAGAACTTCATAACACTCAATTCCGCGCTTTCGCATCTTTCGCAAGGCTTTTTCGTGTGCAATTCATTATGCAAAATGAAATAAACTCGTTCATTTCAGTTGCTGGTGGTCTCTACTATCTCACTCAATATCTATCGTTTATTGGTCAAGACCATTTCATTGACTTTATTGTTGATTTCAATCGTGACTGCTGTTTTTGAACCTCTAGGACATGATGCATTTCGAATGCTTCTTGTGCCGCATTTAAGCTCGTTCGCCCAAAGACAAATGGCTTCGAAGGAAGCAGATGAGTGACCCAATGTGGAGAGAATTCGTTCATGGATTTCCTTCGCTGCTTGCCCATCAAAAAGCGCAGAATTAAATAACATTTCGAATTCGAATTTTATCCACTTTGTTTATAACTCGAAACACTTAAATTTACATAAACTTTAAAGCAACTTAGTACTGCCAGAATTACGTGCAAAATTAAATTTGTCATTTAAAAAGGTGACATTTTTTGACTGCATCGAAATCTTTTCTTAACCCATACTGTAACTATATTTATATATCAAACCGCCCTCGTATGTGCACACGTGTAATTCTATTTCCATTTTGTCTTCATGTTGCGGACGTATTTTTTATCAGTAGAACAGTAATAGTGGTAGTTGTAACGGCAGAAATATTTAATATTAGGATTGACAATAACAACAGGAATTCAATCTTGTAAACCTTACATTTTAGTCTAGACTGAAACGAATGGATAATAGAAAAAGAGAAAGAAACAAGAAGTAATAAAGAGAGAGAACAATGGTATGTATGTATATATGAAAACAAACCTTCAGGTGTAAGGTTTCAGTACCGTTCAATCTTTATAATTTATTTCTGTACATAGATACACACGTTGCATTGGATTTCCACATTGTTCCAGTTTTTGACATTTACATTTATAGTGATATTGCAGATATCGATTGAATCAGACGTGAAACTATCATTTTTCAAAGTAATAAAAATCCTATTAATCATACCTAGTCCATTCTTTTTCCGCGTTAAAGTTTCTTTATACAAATATGAACTAAATTCCTTTAATTATTAAACGAAATAAGGATAGAAAGGAAGCAAGGTAGTTAAACCTTCGAAATTGCAAACGATAAATATCCCTTTCGATTCGTATTGGCAGAAAAGATTATTTCGTTCAACAAGCATAAAAAAGGAGGATAATTATTTTTATTTTTGCAATTAATCCAAGGTTTACGTTTCCCCGATACATTCGTTCAAACGAATTGGATTCTGCGATACTGCTTTTTGTTTAGGCGTAGCGAAATAAAGATTTATCAGCGAATTAAATGGTACCTGCTCGCTTTCATTTTCTATTTTGATTTTATGGACATTTCCAATTTGTTCCGGGTCAGTTGCTATCACGATTCAAATTCAAAGCAAATTGAAGGGAAATTGTGCGGCCGACAAAAGAAATGACAACATCATTCAGAGTGTCTCTTTGATATGTTCTTATGCAAACCTCTTAAGAGGTCATATACTTAACAATTAATTATAAACAGTCTAACGAGACAACGTATAGATATTCCATCTGAATGTATTCTCTACGGTTGCGGTTGGTGTCTTTGAGAACGTTATCATATCTAATTTGAACAATAATTATAATCAAATAAGGTACAAATGACAGATGTACCTGGTGATTTTAATTTAGTTGAGCAGGTTAGTGTTGTACAAATGACTAGAAGCAGAATTGTCAAAGTAAATTTCATTCCGAACATGACACGATAATAATGAATAGTAATAGTCCCCTAATGCATCACAACGACAATGATGACGATGATGATGCAATTTATTATATGCGGAACATCAAATGCTGCCTACGAGATATTAACGGGATTTTATGTTAGTGATGGCAATTTTATTGCAACATTAATTTATTCTTTTTGCAATATAAACTTCCTTTCAGTATGAAAGTGCTAATTGATATTATTTTTAACAAACTTTTATGTTTGGTTTGAATGAATTTTATAATTGAACGGTTAATGTCATACGCCGTAGTCTTATAACCAATCGTTTTCAATATTATTAGGTCGGTGCATAATTATCCGCCGTTTTTGAAAGCTATTTTTTAGGCAGTTCGCAACGGAGAAATTTATCATAAAGACAATTAACTTTTTAATAAAGCTCCAAATATTCGTAGACTTTACCAGTTTTTCAACGAACGATTTATATGGTGATCTGTGTGAATATCTTGATTACTTGTAAACCTACGTAAGGAGCTGCATAACTGCAAATTTTTGGCTCATTTGTACACGAGAAATCGACCATTTAGCTTTCATAAACGGCGGATAATTATGCACCGACCTAATATTTTATCACACGTTAACTTTAATTTGACGTTTTGCGAGTTTTATTAACGGGTATAAATAGTTTGCAATAGCAATCGATTACAAAAACCATTTAAATTTAAACAATTTTCTATTGAACTTTGATTGAACCGAATTTGATTAAAATTGATATTACTTGCACGTAAAAAATCGAGGGAACGTGCGATCATTAAAAAAATTAAATTGAATAAACTAATTACCTAATTAATTGGAAAATATTAAATTAAATCGACCATTTTATGTTGTTTGGAAAATCGGACGATCATGATAATATTGTCGATAAAATTGAATTTGCTAGAATGAAAGTCGAAAGGTAGGGGGAGGATAATAATTAATTTGGCTTTATTATTCGAAATGGACCCAAAATCCTGAAGATTGCGTTTGGATTTAAGACCGCAGTTTCGGGTATCCCTTGTCACTCAGTAAACTTTAACATTTAACCAGAAGGCCAGATAAGGTACCATCGATTGGCTTTAGAGGTTTTCGATAAACTTTCTGACTAATTATTATCATGGACGTGCGTAATTGAAACTATTTGTTCATGGTTATGCTATTGGTTATAAGAATTCTTATTAAATATAAATTGATTAACGCACTAATAAAGTTTGAATTATAAACGTAAGGACCTTACGTTGATAAAGACTGAAAGTAAAGGGGAATAATAAATTTCTGTTTTCCCTAATGATAGAGCTACAGCTACTATTATTACTACCGGCAGGATACTAACAATAATAATAGGACGTACTATTATCATTATGATGACTATAATAAATAGAAGAGCATTATGAAAACTAACTAGCTCGTGCAATTCTTTCTACCATTATCCCATGTGTACGTTCGACCAAAAACAATGCAAAAGTATTAAAGTTAACAAGAGGAATGAAAGGGAACGAATTAAAATGAGAACGGAAACAGTAAAGAAAAATGACTAAATAGCAGAAACGAATAAAATGAAATAAATAGGGAAACAGAGAATGACGCGTTCCCCGAGGAACAAATTAGCTTCTTACTAAGACGGGCCCGGAAATGACGGAACACTCCTTCAGTCATATTATTCTTTGTTGGAAATAATAATGGCGATAACCGGAACTTTAAAAATGTTAAATGGGGACAGTTTAATCCATCAAGAAAGGCGAAAATCTAAACAAAAACAATCTTTTTCTAAAGCAAATCCTTGCCTTAGGAAACATTCCAAAATTGATATTGGATATGCAAAATGTTTGAAAATTAATAAATTACGATGGCGTTTATGTAATTTTACAGCAAATATAACGGTGGATTGTTGAATAACTTGTGATATGACTTAAATTAATCCTTTCGAAATCCAAAGCAATTGTGCCAGCGTTCTTCCAGCAACTTATGATTCTTTTGCAGAAGTGAGTTTCTTTAACAACCTCACCAGTCACATATTGCTTCGAATCAAAACGTCAGTCAACAATGTTTGCAGTTTCTTGAACAGATGCTGCGTGGGAGCTACTCCAACGTTGTGTCATGGCTAAATCTCGCTTTTTTTTGCACTGGGATAAGAAAACGTGGCAAAATCTATTCGCCGGCAATTCATTGTCCAAAATAAACTCGTTCATTTGAGATGCTTGTGGCCTGTGGTATCTCCTCCAATATCAGTCGTCTATTGGTCAACATCAGCTTTCATTCCGTTTATTGTTCATTTCAAGGATGATTGCTATTTTTGAACCTCTAGGACATGATGTATCTCGAATGCTTCTTGAACTCTTTCACCCAAAGACAAACAGTTTCATACGAGGGACATGTGCACCCCAATTTGGACAGGATTCGTTCATGGACTTCAATCCTTCCTTCCTTCAAGTCCTTCGAAAAAAGGCAGAATTGAATAACATTTCGGATTCCAATTTTATCCACATTGATTGCCACTCGAAAGACTTAAATTTAAATCAAGTTTTGAACAACTTATTATTGCAAGAATTATTTGCAACATTAAATTAGTTATTTAAAAGAATGACATTTTATGGATGTATTGACATTTTTTCTTAGTGATTCTAAGTTATTCATCAAACCGCCATCGTAATTGACACCAAACTTTGTCTGCGAACTTATAAGAGCCAAAACTGCTGATAAAAAAATGTAATGTTCTTTGACTTTTTTCTTATGATGAACAGCCGTATGTTTATTTATTGCTTGAATATTTATGTACAATATTTATTGAATGCTCAAACATCTGTCTTCGTTATTTACAAATTTCTCGCTCACTTCCACCTTCCACGTGCGTGGATGTAATACGCTTTTGTAGCAAACTACATATAAGAAATCGCACGGAAAAGAAAAAACGAGCTCGCTTTTCATTTAGCCGATACCACCGAAAATGTAATCGGCAAAGTGTACCTTCAATATTTTTCGTCAATGTCAAAGGAGATGGAGAAGGAAAACGAAATGCGAGCAAGGTCGACGATGATGTTGATGATCACGATGATGATGATGCTGCTGCTACTGAAAAAGAAGATGAAGGAGATCATCTATACGCGAGCAAAAAAGAAGATATTGATTCAACCTGCCTATTTACGTTTAACGCTTGAATGCCTATTCATTGTTGAACTGCTTCGAGCACGCTTTCTTCTTTTACTTTTTACCTTCTCAACATCGGTATATTATTACACAATATGTATCACGACAGTTTTCTTTTTTTCTCGCACGCTGAAATAAGTTTCCATTCTCGAGACTGATACGATTATCTCCCTTTTCCTTTCTTGTGAATTGGCTAATAATTCATTCCACCTAAAACGTATGGAATAAATAAAACGAGAGAAGAGAGATCGGATGGTTGAGATGTCTAAGTCTTAATCCGGATTAAGAGGGTACAATTTTCTCTTTATACGGTTGCCATTCAGAAAGTTTCCTCCATTAAACTTCACTTAATTCGGAAAAGAAGAAAACTCTTAGTAGTTTATTCTTTTAGCGCTCTTCGGTGTAATAACAATTAACATTTCTTTGTTGGTAACTCGGGCAGAAACTTGGCTTTATTTTTATTGAAAAAATGTAAATTTAACAGGAAATAGATAATGCAATCAAACCAATTTTCCCCCATGGGTTTCTCGGCAAATAAAAAGAGTTATGGGTAAAGTTTTTTCCTTTCCTTTTGTCGGTCATAAACGATTTACTTGTACGGTCGTTTCGTCGAGAAATTGCCACTTTTTCCGACATACTAAAAATAGACAAGTTACCGTATTCTGGGGGAAAATAAAGTTTGCAATTCCTGCTATTTTCCTCTACTTCCGCTTTTTCTCACTACTACTTAAAAGTCACGTTAAATTTGCCAGAATGTAGAATATACTGCGAACAAATTGGATATGAATGAACTTTTTCACAAAGAATAAAAACATAGATTTCTTTTATACTTATACATTTTTCCTACATTTATTATTTTCTGGTAAAATTAATGAATAGCAGAATAATAAAAATGTGATACAACGTACTACTCTTTTTTTAGAACGTGTTACGGTAGAAGATTAAAGCCCGGTTTTTGGTGCCTTTCGTGCCGTTAGGATCCTCTTTATACATGAAATATTTTGATGTGTTTTCTTCTTTTTCGCAAAGCTTTCCATCATCATGTCTCTTATCCACATTGATCGTCTTTCTCTAGCTAAACTATGAATGTTATGGCCGTGTAGATAGCGTGATAAAATTAATATAAAACAATGGTCTTCCTTATATCAAACACCACGGATGAATTTATAGAAGAGATGAAGAATAATGGCAAGGAAAATACGTCTCCCTGTGCCCTCTAGCATAATCGTACATATACGACATGGCGTTTTCTCGTTTTCCCATTTTTCCACTTTTCTTCTCTCTCTCTCTCTCTCTCTCTCTTTCTCTCTTTTTGTTCTTGCCATTTTCCTCTAGAATATTTGCAATGTTAGTATTAATACAGCACTCAAACACGCAGATCCAATCTTCCCCTTAATCTTTTATTTCATTTTTTGTTGCCTGCCAACATTTCTTCATCTGATTCTCTCTGTTTCTAATTTCTCTTCGTTTCATTTCATCGCTTTGCTTTTAAATTCTTTTAAGCAGCACATTTTTCATTTGATTTTTAGAAAATTGGTTCAGTTTAAATGGAACACTCCTATATTAGAGAACGGCAAAACGAAAACAATCAGAAATGAAGAATAAAGACGAAAAGAAAAGATAAATGTATTTTTGCAAGATTTAATGCCCTTCAATTACCGTTCATTGTTGTACTATTAATTTCTTCGTGGAACGCCAAGAGCAAATTAGCAACGTCTCACCGAAAATGCCCCATTTTATAATGTCACTCGCATAAACTAATCCCGATAAGAAGTGTTTTGGCAAAAAGAAATCTAACGAGGATTGCCAGTTAATGAATTTATTTCGGTTGAATCTCATAAAAGGCGTGGGACTATTATTATTTTTATTACACCTTCTTGCGATGTATTATTTTTTGGGAATTTAAGCCAACAAATCTACGCGATTTTTTTATGGTTCATGAAAATAAAACCTTTTTTTTTATCGTCCAGAATCCAACTCACAAAAAAGAATCGCAAGATTAAAACATTTTCCACGTCGCATTTCAGTGTTAGGTAATTGAAATTTATTGTATTGCGCCAAAAAAAAAACAGATTTTTTGCACGTTTATCGTTCGCATTACGAATAAATTAGGGTCCTTTGAAAATAACAGGCCAACAGATTATGATTAGGATTATGATTTAAGCAGTTAAAAAAGAAGATAATAAAAAATATGTTGCTATTAATTTAAAACTACATTTTGCGTTGATCTACTGAGGTTAATATGAACTTTTCGACATTAGTTGTCGCTTCAGTGAGTAATTGCATTTTCATTTAATAATTAATTCATTCACTCGCTCTTTTTAATTCAATTCTTAATTTCAATTTTAAAGCTTTTGCTTAATTCACCTCTCTGTCACATTCCACTTATTGAGATTAAACGGCAAAACGATTTGAAAGTCTTATAAATACACTTGACTCGTTCATTATTATTATGCAATATAAAATTTATGCCAAATGAAGGATTAAAAGAGAATTTTATTAAAGTTAATGCACATCGGAAAGTATTCGGAGGGAAATGTTTTCATAAAAAGAAAACGGATATGCGGAGAAAAAAGGAACAGAGCAGCGAAAATGGTGGAGGAGCGGGGAAACGCGAGAAACGGCATAAAAATAAATTATACAAGTCCAAGCGAAACAGAAAGAGACGGTATCTCACTTGATTCCTATTAACCATTCATACTGGTCACCTTTCATGTTTTGCCTTTATTTTCTTATTTTTTTCCCTATTTTTAATAAGTAGTAGTTATAATTATTATGATCTTCTTGCTGCGAATTTATTAAAAGCAAACTTCGGAACTCAAACAAGAGAGTTTTTTTATTAAACATCATTATTGGAGAGATTACGTGGGCGTTTAAAAGGCTTTTAATTAATAAATCGCCAGCCGATATTCGGGATTAATAACGCAGAGAGGGCTCGAGTGGATGTTATTATTGCGAAAACACCAGCGGGGTCATTTAACTGCGAAAAGCTCCGTCGCAATTCGATACGTTTAATAACAGGTTAATTAAAGCCTTTAATTAGTGATAAAATATTACTTATCATATCGCTATGAAATTCAATCGATCAGTCTTAGACCTTTTGCTCGTTATCCGATATCGTGGGGTAATATTATTTAGAAAGCTTAATCAAACTTTCCAATCTCGGCGAACAACAACAATGAGGCATCACAGAAAAAAAAACACTTCCTTGGGGTGGTGGACGAAGCTCTTTTAGACATCCGCTACAAAGACTAATAGTAACCCCCGACTAGCCGTACACATAATTGAAAGAAAATAACGAGGATAAACTATGCTTCATATAATAAGGTAATGTAATAATTACAACAGTATCGGAAAGATTTATATTAATTATCGTCTGCACGTAATTACTATTTGATCATAAACCGTCAAAGTATTCTTCCATGTTTAAAAAATTTGTAAAAAATAATTATTTAGCAATATTTCCTGATCCCACGTTATATGGTGTGACCGCTACATTTTTGTGTGCATTGATGAAATGGAATATGAAGGATCTTAAAGAGGGGCATCGTAAAAGTGACAAACTATAGCAGCTGTAAGCGTTCAAAACTTAAGAATGTCATTGGGTTGCAGCATTAAGACTTTTAGACATGAAGTATATAGTTATATGGTGAGAAACATAAATATAAGACCACTACATTTATGTGCATCACTTTCTTTTTCCTGGCTCAATCTGAACCGAACCAATATTTTTTAAGTTAATTCAAAATGATAGAGCCTCTACTAATTATTAAAACTTTTTCTCAAGTGATCTGATATTTCTGTGTCAGTGAAATTTCAATTATTTGCAATAATTCTTAAAATTTTTGTAATATGTTTTTAAATCGCGTTAATTCGATGCATTATGTCATTCTCAATACAAAAATCTTGTTTTGATCCAGATTGAATCTCGAAAGAAAAAGTTTAGCATAAAATTTAGCGGTCTTATATACGTGTGTCACGCCATAGCTATTTCTTTGCTAGCAAGTAGAACTTGAAACGAGAAAAAAATTCAATTAGAGCTTTCTGGTCCATTTGTTCCTTTGTTAAACAGAAATGCAATTATAAAGCATTAAAAAATGTTATATGTTTCCTCATTTAGAGGCAGTGCAAATATATTTAAAAAATCATGTATGTAGAACATGTATTATAGTAGCTTTATCAGAAAATGCAGCATAAAAATAAAAAAGTAAGACAACAAAGCCTTAGCCAAATTGTACAATATTACAAAATCATTAATAACACAGTGAAATAAAAATTCTTTAGTGATGACTGACGATACATTTTTCGTGTAATATCCGTATTCGCGAATATTATTTGAGCCCATATTTTTTGTAATAGGAATATATTACCAGCGAAAATTTTTGCATCCAAATTAGCGCCCACCTAAAAACATATATTTCTCCCCGCTAGGTAGATATGATGGAGATGGCCGCATACATGAACGATATTAACACTTTATTACATGAGCAACAACAAGAATGAACAAATAGAGTGACGATGATAACATAAACAGTGACCGCGTTTTAATTTAGTTCTCACTCATTCTCATATTTAATTAGCAACTTCTACGCTGTATTATTATTGCAAAAAAAGGGATGGTTTAATAAAAGATTTTGCTGCTTTTTTTATCAAACTTCAGCGATTCAGTTAAAATGAAAGAAAAGTCTTTTGTATTAGAATGAATGAAAAACTCTTTCGCTTTTCAAATATTAACGAGAGAGATAAAAAATTAGGTAATTATTTTCTTTTTCTCGTAAGAAATAAGAATAAATCTCTTTTTGTTTGATATTAATTAATTAAAATAAAAGTCTCTCCTACATTTATTCCAATTTTTTCTTCTTCTCGTAGTATTTTCGGAAAACATACACAGCTTTAAGTAATTAACAATTTATTGTTCACGATTCGATATCGGTAATGGAAACGTGGTTTACAGAGTTTACTTATTATTTGTAATTGTTAATTTATTATTAACAACGGCTTATTTGTTCTATAGACGTGAATGGCAAATTAATCGCATTTTCTTCGCGAAAGCATTCACATTAATTACGCATACTTTATTATGATAAAGCTCAATTAATAATGTTTTAATAGTTGTTTGGAATTGAATAGTTTTCCCCGAACGAATTAACATCAATAACGTTAAGTGTGTGAAGCTTTCCGGTTAATTACCTGCCTAAATATGTACCGAAAATTAATTTATGATTAGTTTGCTCAATTTGTTTTTTATACATTTATGCTTTCTCCTGGTATAAATTAACAATTAACATGATTGCCAATGGAAATAATTTGAATTTGTCCAAACACTTTTCCTTCTCACATTCCATCAAATTATCCTTCTCGCACATCGCCACTTACCTGTGGTAGTCAGCGGCAAGACCGTCACGAATAAGATCAAACTTATCCAAGAGATGTTGTCGTTGGCCATCGTCAAAGGAAATTCTGCTCGCCCGCCGTACATTAAACTAACACTTATTATTATCGCACGATAGTTGCGTTTGTTTGTTTTAAGTTAAACGAAAGAATATTTATAAATGAATATTCTTGCCAGTTGAAGCAAATGATGACTGAAACGTTTTCGATTTTTTATCTCTTCCTGTCTCTTTATATGTGCGTATGTTTGCACCGTTTTTGTGTGATCGTATACTACATATAAAGTTATTGCATTATTCAATGTTATACGTGCGACGAAAGTACAAACAATGTGCAACGAGGGTGAGGAAGAACAAGAAGTCTTAAGATGCCAGCAGTAGTAGTAGGTCCGCACTTAACATTGCCCGTGAGATCGCAAAATCATATTTTATTCAAAAAGCGCCACTCCCACATTTATTATACACATAAAAAGTCCGAGGAGGACAGAGAACAAGAACAAATGCCAAGAAGACGAAGGAGTAAGACGCAGAAGACGACGACGAAGAAGAAAAACAGGCAAAATTTATTTTTACTGCTTTCCACTTTTTAAATATTTATTATTCATGTGTTTTGTTTCCTTTTTTTTTGTCGACTCTGTTTCTCCTATTTTAAATTTACATCGTTTGGCTCGAAGTAAAATATAAGAGAAGAAAAGACAGAGCTGTTTTGCGAATCAAAAGGGAACGTGCGTTTAGGCAAATTTACTGCCGTTGTCGCGCATAATTACCCAACCGAAAAGAAAAGCGCTTGAGATGAAAATATTTTTCGGTCGCGTTTTAGCTCAAATTCGCCGCAAAATGTTGCCGTTCACTTTTCTCTATCGAATTGCGAAAACAACTTTCGACAGCATACCCACGACAATTAAGAAAACAATAACATTTATTTCGACTTGCCAAGAGCAAATGCCGCAAACCTTCTTCGACAAACTTTATGAAGTCGGTGTACGCGAGCTTTTTTTCTTTCGTAAACGGTTTTACGTGGGCGTGCCAAAATTCGATGCAAGAGCGAAAAAGGAAATCCGCTCGGAATTCGCGTGTAGACCGGAAGTCGTCCTCCCACTGCGATCGACAATAACAACAACAACAATCGAACTGCACGATCTTCACGACTCCGGATTCCGGGTGCGACTGCTAAAACCATCGCTGCCGTCTACTAGGTCGGGGTGGCGCACGCCCCCCATTTTTATTATCATTTTGTTTTCTACCACCGTCCATCCGTACGAAACCTGTCATCTAATATCACCCCCAAACGAATGCATCCGTGTGATTCTTCTTGTCGTTGTTATTATCATTGCTATTCGCACAAATATGTGATAGAAACGAATACACCTGAGGTGTTTGGTGTTGTTTCATTTCGCGAAGGATGACGTTACCACGAGAAAAGATTAATTCGATAATGTCGCATCGAAGGAACGTTGACAGTCGACCTTTAATTATAAACGACAGATAAAAACAGCGAGGGAAAGGTAAAGGGAAATAAGCATCTCTTAAACACGTTCGAGTTAATTAAGTTATTAATTAAATCCAGATGTAAGCGGTAACAGAAATTTTGGACCGCGAGTGAGCGATCGGTAGTTGCAACTGAATAAAATTTCGCACAGCTCAAATATTTAATTTAAACGATACAAAACGGTTTCCGTGCATCTCATAACACGATACCTCTTGTAAATTATTAACAATTTAAAGTGCCCTACTTAATATTCATCGTTGTTTGAAATCATTTGCCGTTAACGAAAGGTGAAAATTGAATTAAACGGGCCATAAAAAAGAAATGGCAATGATAACAACACAAGCAGTTTGGATGATGGTTAGTAGAAAACCGATAAAAGTCGAATGTACATAATTTTAGAATTAACAAACTTGCGTTTCGCAATAAAGAATAATCATCTACTGAAAGAGATTATTATTATGCAACGTTAACATTTCTTCATTTGTATTTGAGAAAGTTAAAAATACAAATTATTTAGTAAAATGGAGAAAAAGCATCTTTAGCGTAAATTCACTAGATATCTTTAATCGTGAAGATTCGTTCGTAGGCATCTATCCCGAAAAAGTTTTGAAAAAACTGAATCAAATTTGCAATCGTTATTAAACGAATTATGGAAATTCGTTTCGAAATTAATCCAGATTTGTCTTTAATTAAAAGCAATCAAAGTTTTCTTCTGCAATTTCTAACTTTGTAACGATTTAAACGACAACAGCAACGATAGGTGCAATTACATGCAAAGCGTGTAAATTTTGCGTACGTTTGTTACGTTCCGTTAACAAATCACCGCATGTAATTCAACGTTATTGGAAAATAAACGTTTGTAGGCTTAATCGCAATCAAAATTAAACCCTCGGGACTCGAAATTTCTTTTATTTATTTTTCCAAATTAAACATTCCGTTCGTTTCTTTTTTCTTCTGTCTCATTCACTTTGCTTTTTTGCACGTTACCGAGTTTGCTCTACTAAATAAATGAAACAATTCCGCGATTTGCGTTTTATAAACGGGCTTTACCATCAAAATTGAAAGCGAAAAAAAAAATGAAATCCGCATTTATCCAAACGGATGGAATTAAACCTAAATCCAAATAGAACGTTTGTAATTCAACCCATTCCTTGTTTATATAAAAAAATGTAAACAGTTCAGTGTTACACGTGGACACGTGTGTTTTACGCTACGTGTTTACATGCGATTATGATTGATGCGTTTTAATGAATTGCTTCAATTCCAAAGCGGTTGATATTTTTATTCACGTTGCAATTCTTAATTTAATTTATTTCAAGATAAGCAATTGCGTAATTCATGCTGCTTTAACCGCAAACAAACTAAATTATTCGCATAAACGTGTTTGATCAAAATACAATGAATTAAAACTAAATTGAGTTTAAAGATAATATCTAATAACAATTTAAACGTCGCGTCGTATCATTCCCTGTCCTAATTTAATGAACTTTGCCAATTTCGATCGTCGACGAAATTAAACCGTGGGCGTTCAATCAAACTGAACAAGAGTTATGTGCAATTTTATCTTTAGACTCGACGAATTGTACATAACATAAAGTCAATATAATTGACGAGAGAAACGAAAGAAACGAGAACTTTTCAAATCGTATTAGATCCATTCACGTGTATAAATAATAATCGAACTCGACTATACGCGTCATTATGTCTCGATTAAAAATAAATGTATGTCCATCGTCATCACGTGCTATCCATCATTGTTATGTTCTGTTTTATTGATACGGACTCGAAAACGGCTCGAAGCAAACAAAACTGGCGCAAATTCGGCGAACGAGTGACGGGTTATTAATTGTCCTGCACTCGGAAAGGATCATTTTAAAAATGTCCTTTATTTACTGCACGAATCCGAGAGGCACAAATCCAAATCGAGTATTTTTCAACTCTCTTAATGGCGCAGCAGCACTGCAATAATTTATGTTTAATATTGTTGGCAAACGTATTCGAATTGTGCTCTTTTTTGCTTTTCACTTCTGGCGAGCGCTTTTTTGATCGGGAATCAACAACAATAATCAAAATTATTTAATTATTTGGCGAAGATCACTTCCAACTGACGATTGAGATAAATATAGATGATGCCAGCGAACAGCAATTCTGCAGGTGCAAATCATTGATAACAATGTCGAGTGCATCCAATTGCAATAAATTCAGATTTAAAAGCGTCGAATGGTAAAACACAATATTGCATTTCGTTTTAGTTTTAAATGGTATTAATAGTGGAAAAATGAGCGATAATTAAGCCGGAAAATAAGCGCGAAAATGACCCAAAACAAAATCACATTGCTTTATTTCCATTTTGTAATAATTATGCAGTTGATTTGAGTGAAACTAAGCTGAAAAGGAATGAAAATTAATGGAAACGAATGACGAGGGAAAAAAATAAGTTGATAAGAACCCAATTAAATTGTATAGGCGTTTGTTCGATATAAATCAACGGCATCAATAAGGGATTTTATAACCGGCCTTTCTCTCTGTTTCGCCCTTTACGACTGCTTTCATTATCATTACGGCCGCATTATATTATTATTTTATAATAACCGTCGCCCTTCTCCACCCGAAACATTAATGTACTTTATTGTAATTATCCTCCATTTTATCTGTACGAACCTTTTACCCCATTTTACTCCGACAGAAAAAGGGCAAAAATAGGAAATAACATAAAATTCCAAACAAAAAAACGACACAAAAAATAACTGTTTCCCGTGCACACGTGAACTCTCCTTGATAAGATTGCACCGAACAGCCGTGCATTATTATTAGACGAATCAATCAATCGGATGATTCATCCGATTTACCACCTACTCTGACACGTGAAATGTAACAGTCTACCAGTAAATGCTGTTAGAAGAGGGTGCAATCGTGCCATAAATGCGAGGGACGAGGCAGTCGGTTTTGTTAGTTCATGGCAAGACTTATATGCGACAGAAGTGATAATGTTAATAACTGCGAGACCCCCAACAATAAAACAGCACCAGAAGAGAAACAGGGGAAAGAAAGCAACATTTATTACATGGAAGGAAGGGAACCGACAAAAACCACCCTTCGAACATATTTACACAATTTTGAAAATAAACAGTCACCCTCGTCTTTTCTTTCGTTCCTTATTTTACGAGAAATCGTATCAGCAGGAGAAATATCCATTAATTGTAACCAGTTATATGCTTGTCAAGGAGGGAAATTGCAAAAAATTGTTATGACTAAAAAAGTAAAACCAGTGCACGAACAATTCGATTTACGAACAAAGATTCTCGATTTACGTACACGAACATCTTATAAGTGTATTTTAACCATCCTCAATTAAATCTCATAACACGAAATATTTTTCAGAAGTTTAAAATCGTGGCTCCCTTGTATTATATATATTGTTCGTTTTTTTTTCTTGGCTGAATTAATTCCAATATCGATTTTAAAAGGAATCTCTTGCTTCAGTTTCACTTAACGCTGCTCCACATTCTTGCTCCAGTTTTCTTTTTCCCTCACTAAATGATCAATCCAGCGATGCGTATAATAAGGGTTTTTTTTTTGAAAGAAACGAGCATGTTCTCTTTTCAAGTCTACCACTACCATTTAATAACGACGATGATAATGCCGCCTCTTCTGCTTCTTCCATCGCCATCCAACGGCACTCTTCATTAGCAGTGGCATTACTAGAGCTACTGAAAATTTACATAATTAAAGAAACCTTTTTTTCCGACCTTTTTCTCATTTATATTCGATCTAAACGACTTGGCGTGTGTCTGCATATTTCTTTGAAAGTTATTTTTTCCCCTCGTACCTGTACACAAGTATATGTTAGGATTAATAAGAAGTCGAGATCAGAGAGGAGGAATGATAATAGAGAAGATTAAAAGAAAAAGGCGGATTGAATATGAATAGGGTAAAAAGACATGTTAGGTTTTTTGCACGGATTTCTTTCTTTTACTTCATTCCGCCAGTTTCTCTCTTATATTTTTCTGTTTCCTCGAGCAATTTGTTCAATATCGCACGTATACGCTTTTAACGAACAAAGGCGAATTTAATAATAATAATAAACAAGATTCTATTAAGAAATGTAAATAAATGACAAACAGGGGAAAAGAATGAAGGTAAAATGACGACAACCACTTTGTTTCTAATGATTCAGACGAGGAAAAGGTACAATGATGGAAAATCGAGTTAAGGCATGAATTGGTTGATGCAACCTTCGACCCATATCGATCCAACCATTAATTATTGTAAATTATGCGATTCAACTTCTACTATGACGTTACATTTTTACAACTTACTGTAAGTTGATTTGTCAAGAGAATCTGTTCGCTCGATTTTTCATCACTGTACGTTAATGTCTTGCAAGATCTTTCTCTGAAAAACCGTATACAATCGTAAATTGACATTTTTCCTTGATTTGCAAAGAAAATGCTTTAAAGTTATTAATCCTTCGCGTCTATTGACCTAAATTTGACTAGTGACAAATAAGAATGACTTATTGATTCGGTCAAATGGTCCATTAAGACTCGAGTTATTTTCCTCTTTAAATATCTTATTTTTAATCTCTTTCACCACTCACATAAAAGTGGGATAACGATTAACTGAAAACCCTTTCATTTTCCAATCTCGTTAGTAATTAAATATGCAAACTAATTATCCGACTCGCTTAATTAAATGACGAGAAAATAAAATTCTTGAAGTAGATTTAATTGCAAAGAAAAATATTATAGAAATTATTTTTAAGCAACAACAACAACAACGGCGAGGAAAAACTGGGACGGGAAAGCATACACGTATACAGCAAACTTTGGTTTCTGCTTTAAATTAAATTCATTTCAAATGGAAATGGAATAGAGGGCAAGTGAATTGGACAGGTTGTTGAGGAACAGTAGAAGAAAAAGGTAAAAGTTTTGTACGGATACGAGTAAAAACAAAATTAGAACAAGACAAACAAAAATGGACAAATTAGATTTTTCATGGGACTTGATTTATATCATCTGATAAGAGAAGACAATATGAATGAATGAATACAATTCCAAGTGGATGAAATCGAATTTCTTTGTAATAAAGCTAAGATATGCTGCAGCACGCTCTTAGAAACCTCTTGAATTAGTCACAGCCCAGTTTTTCATTGTTCATCAAATTTATCTTTTGCAATACAAATTGCAACATTAGCGAAAAGAAGAGGAAATTCGCAACTATGAAAATATTTTCCTTTTCATTCATTTTCCTCGAGCGAATGACGTGAGCAAACAAACGCCTCTGTTAAAATAAGCAAAAGAAACGTGGGAGGGAAAAGAAACTTTCAAGGGCCGATTAAATAATTAAACATAAGGAAAAGACCGTTCACAATTTCTTATATCGAGGATGGCGTTTGCAAAAGATAAACGAAATAAAACTAACTTTTACTTGAACTTCGTACAGTTCTTTACTTGAACACAATGTGTACGCTTCTTACATATATGTATTTCCTTTCAATTTATACTCTGGTCTCCATAAATATTTCATAGATTTCTGACATAGACTTTCTTTCCGTGGACTGTGTTGAGCAAGACAAATAAGCAAAGAACGAGAGAGTAAAACAAACAAGGAATAAGTCGTAGAAAAACTGTTTAAAATTGATGAATTTCTGTTTCGATCACATCTGCTCTTATAGCAAAATACTTAGAGTCAAAGTTACTTGTAACGACAGCGTCGAAACCGAAAGAATTAGTCACTATGGACGGATGGCAAAAATAAGCGGACACAAGGTAAATATAAGCTTTATCATCTTTTACATTTCAACCTAAAATGATTTTGAATAGTTTCAATTGCAGTTGAAAAGTTTGCTTAGTTCATCACAGGAACTAAGATTTTCCAGAGAAAATGTTTGCGGGCATAAATTTCAAATGAAGTTATTGCAAAGTCATAATCTAACCAATTTTTGCAGCTCGTCGTAAACGGTCCTTTAAATTCTTTTCGAAAATCATTCGTAAACTTTATTGTATTTTGAACAATATTTAACACCGTTGGCTTTATTATCGTGGTAATCTAACAGGTGTCTAAAAGTCGCCAATAAAATAAAGTAAGCAAAACCTTTAAGTCTAATAAATGATCGTTAGCACGTAATTTAAAATTAACCGCTTCCAATGAAAGAGCATTATTTTAATATTTCATTAATAAAATGTAAAAATGGAGCGAGATAGAGAGTTGGAGCATAAATATTTTGCTATTAAATGGGCGAAATAGAAATGTGTGCGAACGGAAATGGAGTAGTAAATTCAAATAGAGATAAAGAGAGAAAAAGGGATAATGCATGTGTGCGAGTAAATAAATTTTAATGAAAGACCACAACAATATAAATACAATATGAAAGATAGATTAGAACGCAATAAATTAAACGGTCCATGCCGCTTTCGAAGAAGTTAAATAAATCAAGAACGTAAATCGAATATTTCGTTCTGGCGAAACAAAAGGGCGAGTTATTATAATTTAATTCGTTCCATTTTAGAATTTCGCAGTGAATTTTATCGCTCGATAACCGCAAACGTCTAAACCGTGCTATTATCTCCGTCCGTTATTAAACGTTTTGTGCGAAAATTTTGGTTACGTTTATAGGCGAAAACCAACGACACGTCGGCCCAAAAAAGTTGCGAATAATAAAATTTATTTCGCGGCACTGGCAATTCGCTATCGAGTCCGTTTCTCCCGCGTGATAGATTTGATACCGTTAAACTTTAATTCGATTCCAACAATCTTTTCGGTTTCTTATTACTCTCATTATTACATCTTATCTCCATTTCCCTCTATTATTCAATGCTTGCGGTGAGTAATGTTGTACTTGGGGGATGTTTGTTCGCACTTTTTCTCTTTTAATATCCCTTCGGTATTTTATTCCTTTTCTCTGGCGACGTTCCTCCTAACATCTCCATCGGTTTCCACCTAGTAAATCACTCCGCCTTTTCCTCTTATTTTCCCCAAGTTTATATTTTATAAACGCGCCCTTCGTATTCTTAATACCCGCCATCGCCGTGAAAAAGTAAACGGCGGTTGCGTCCTCTTTAATTTTATTTCCCCTTTTGCGTAGTTTTATTTCTCTTCTCTTTTTACTACTGTTACTTTTTAGCAATATGGAGTAAGTATTAAAGCGAATAAGTTTGTCTTTATTATTATGATGGTAGTAATAGTACAACGTACGCAAGAGATATTGGAAAATGTTTTTCAATTTAAATTTAAGTAGATATACATAGGTATATAGTATAGATGATAGAATCGATATGTACACTTGCACGAAAGTAACGTGTCTCGCATTTAAAAAAAAAACTAAAGCCTACATATCGAGGAGCGGATTTGCGGTATTGGGGTATTCGAGAGGGCGATTATTATTTCGTGTAAGTATTCTAGTACAAAAGAAAATGAAGGAAAGACCATCATATTGCGTCAATATGTACGATTTCGTCGTTTTCAAATGCAAACGGTTATTCCTTCGCAGAAAAATTAATAACACATCTGCAGATGTATAACATGTACAGAATCAGAATGGAACGGAGTGAAACTGAAATAGGTATTAATTTTTCTTTTATGGAGAACTTAAATTTGTCTCGAATGCATTATTTTAATATGTTGTGACACATAAGTATAAAACCGCTACATTTTTTCGCATAACATTCTTTTTTCGTGGCTTAATCTGGAGCGAATTAATGCAAGTTCAATGATTTTTTTAATAATTATTTCAAAAATCATTGCAAATGCAAGGACTTTCATTGCCACAAAAATAAAAGATCACTTGGGGCAATTAACTTAATCCATTTTAAAACATCTGAAAATCTTTGAGAATGAGCTTTTTGTAATATATCAGTTCATTAATCAGGATTTTGGTAAAAATGTCGCTTTCCAGTTCTTTATCTGGCATCGAAAAAGGCCAAATCATGGACTATCACAGTTGCGCTTAATCAACGGCTATAAACCGTTTAAAACTGTCCTGAAGCATTTCTTTAAAAATCCTAACAAATAATCAATCAAACGTCTTGAACGTCCGTCCATCCTTAGCAAACGCGACCATCAAAACATACAGCGTCTCCAACTGCATGTTAAGCACCCGTGAATTTGTTGCCAAATTACCTCTGAAAGTCATGAAACGCTTCGAAGGACAATATACAACTGTGGCAGTCTAGTCTACCGTTATGGACTAGAATGTACCAAAATATATTAATTTTGCTTTGCGAATCTATGCAGAATCGTATTTTAAAGTTAATTCGAAATATTTGAGCCTCTGCTAATTATTAAAACCGTTTTCTGTGTCCGTGAAATTTCATTAATTTGCAATAATTTTTGAAATAATTATAACAAAATTATTAAAATTGCATAATATTGGTTAGGTTCAGATTGAGCCACGAAAAGAAAAGTGATGCACAGAAATGTTAGTGGTCTCATATTTGTGTCTCACCATATCTAGTTAATTTAAAATCGCCTAAAAGCACTTCGTTAATTTTATTGCTGAACAACTTTTTCTAGGCTTCGTCTGCAGGTGTACAGGGGATTATTGTTAAAAACGACCGTAAAAACTGACCCTTTTTACCAAGAATTTATAATAATAAATTTTAACAATATCTTAATTAGGATTTTTTCGTTTCTCATTAATTTAGTAATTGTCCAATTGTATTAGATTTTCTTGGGATTAGAGATGCATTGTGAACCTCGGTTCACGAGCAGTTCTATTTATGAACAATTGAGTTTACTAACTAAATTTTCGAAAATTAAACGTGAAAGGTAGTATATTTCGGATTACAAACACATCTTCAAGGGCTGAGTGCTATAAGCATATGTGACACAGTATGATACGAAGTGCAGGTTTTAAGAATTGAATTGTTTGTTACTTTCAATTAAATCTCATAAGTATATATTTGTTAGGGGCCGAGTGCAATTTAGAAATTCATTTAAGCATTTATTTTGACTTCAACTTTCCAAGTTTTCGCTATTTTGCAAAACCACTAAAGAATGAATTAATCAATTTAACATTCTTATAGTTCGAGAAGAACGTTCGTGAGCTGAAGTGCGACTGTGGTTAAAATACAAAAAATAGGCGGCAGACCATTACAATGGGAAAATAAAATCGTATAAAAATTAAACATGATTATTCCAATTTCGACCAATCTTCGTCGTCGTCGTCGTACTCTTCAATGTTAAGCAAATTCTCGGTGGAATTCGGCGGCGAAACCTCTTTAATCGTATGTATCATCTTCTTGTCGCTCCTGCGATCATGCATCGTGATCTGTTGCTTGAAGACCGGCTATAACAGAATTTTTTTTTACGAATTACCCTTATAAGTCGCGAAGAGACAGAGACGTTTCCAATCTTACGTTAACGTTAATCGAATACTGAAACGTGTTATGATGCTCGGCGGTCGACGAGACCGGCAAATTCGAGTTATCGACGTACGTCCGCTGTCGCATCTTCTGTATCATGCGGAACAAGCTTTCGGTCGTGCGCGCAATGTAATGCACTTCGCTCATCGCCTTCAAACTCTCGCCCAAACGGACGTCCTTCAGTTTCTCGTACAATCGCTTCTCCTTCGTCGTCTCCTTCTGGTACTTCTCCTGGATTAACGCCAATTGAGCCGTTTGTATGTGCTGCGCAACGACCGGCATTCGCATCCGTAACGTCGTTATCAGATTATCGTCGATGCCGATCAATTGCGTACCGTGGGCTTTGATCGATTCGGCTATCTCGTACCAAACCTCGCCCAATTTCAACATCAGATAGTTTTCTATCAGTAACAATGTCACCTTGAAAACAGTTAAGCAATTTATGTACGCAGTTTTGAGCAGAAGCCGTGTCGAATTCTGGTATCACCCATAACCTAATAACGTTTGGCAGGGTCGAACTGACCTCGTCTTGTACTGGTAACTCGTCCATTTGTATCTTGTAACATTCGTCGACGATCGTCACCACTTCCTGGTGCCTCCGTAACAATTGCACGACGGCATAAACTTTTGGTCTCGCGCTAGCGTACAGATCCATGATGGCCGGACTACTTTTGATGAACTGTCGATCCCTGTCGTAAGTCATCCTGTACTGGACTTCGCCCATCAGCGGATGATAGATGTCTATTGTTCACATTAATAATGGCAATTAGAATGGTCTATAAAGGGCGAAGGAACGTTCATGGATTCGTGCCTTCGAGCACGCCGCTCTTCGACACTTTCACTTTGAGGCTCTCGTTCTCTTTTCGCACGATCTCCATCAGTAGGTTGATGTAACGTTTGCCGTTTTTACGCCACGTCAACACGTACGGCACGGTCGATTCGTCCTCGCACAAATCGACCAACATGCCCAAGCCGACTATTTGAATGGCTTCCGTTGATTTCTGAACGAAAAGAAAACGTCCATTTGGCAGTTTCTTATTGACTGGAGCATCGTAAATGATTCTGGTCTTACCTCGATGATGTCCAACAGGAGATAAACGCCGTTGTTCGATACGAAATATTCGAAATTCTTCGCGTTAGCTTTGACGCATTCCCATAAACACGATATACAAGAGATGACGACTTTAACGTCTAACACGCCGTCGTCCTGGTCGCATTGCTGATTTCCAATGCGTCGTAAATAATTTAACGTGAATTGCAAGAAATCGATTTGCTCGCAATCCTCGTTCCTTTTCACAAACAATTCCGTTATCAGAAACGAGAAAATCAAACAGTTTTGTTTGGACGTGGACATATTGCGATGTCGTAATAACAATTTGCCGATATCTGAAACAATTTCACGCATTTTACTTACCGTCTCGTAAGTCATATACAGTCGCTCACTCGTCAATGAAGTGACGACGCCGTTCTCTTGGAATTGTTCGGCCACCGCTTCATCTTTGGTCCTAATCAGCGTCCAAACCAATCGTAACACGGTAGTCAATATATCGTAGTCGTATTGATGTTGTGCGTAGTAATAATTTAACGTGTCCATTAATCTGCGAGTCATGCGAATTTGTTTTGTGATTAACGCAAAATCCACATTCTAATTTGTCGTCATTAATTATTACTTCTTCGGTCCGTCGAATCTAATGAACTCATCCACTAAAAGCGGCATGACCTTAATCGAAACGCATAGAGTGAGGTGGAGCATTTTGCAATACTGCACGGATTGCCATTGAGTGTTTGTCTCAGGATTGATTACCCTTATCAATGTACGTATCACCTCGCATCTTCTTATCGGCTGAAATTAATTCAGGTTGAATGAAACACCTAGGGCGAGGATAAATAACAAAATGACGATTTTACTTCCGTGCTCCCAAGCTGCGCCAAGTAACCAAGGCCCAATAGCATCATCTTCTTGAAATCGTAATCCAACACCTCTTTCGAATGCCTCATGTTTGTCTTCCAATTATCGCCAACTTCGAAGTCCAACGACGTGCACAATCTGCAGAAATCTACGGGGGAAAATGGTAAAAAATGTTCGTTCGAAAACGTAAGCGAGAATATTAAATTACCCTCTGGCAATCTGGTCGAATAAAAATTAATCGACGGAAAATAAGCAAACGTTTTCAAAATGGACGCCATAATAAAATTGCGTTCCAATTTTGTCCTTTGATCTGCCACCAACATTGCCATGGCGTAGCGGAAGCAACTGCAGCAAAACACAACCAGAACAATCGATTGATTTAATGTGACGATTCGTTCGCAAGAAGAAGTGATTTACGTCCACTCTTTCTGCGTCAATTGCGGGAAGTCCGAACGATTATTCCTAAGTCTCTCGGTTAGATGCCACAGTAACGTCGCTGTATCATTTAGATTTTTTATCGTCGTTGTAGGTACCAACTCTGTCTCAACCTGCTCCGTTAACGATCTGCTCCTGAACTCCGGATCCAATCGAAGCACGATACTCGGCGCGGCACGATGATCCAACATCATCTCGCCTAAATATGTTATCTCAATTACTATTTAATCTCATTAAATGCAATTAAATCCCCAAAAATGCAATAAAATAGATATCATTCCATTTAAAATAAAGGAGCAAATATCAGTTCCGGGAATATCCGGAAGTGCGCCACATTGAAAACTATTTTTGCGTTGTTGTTGTTTTCCCGAGAGAAAACTTTTTTATCTATGACACTTTACTCTAGCTTCAACTGGCCATTGTCCTCCGAGCGCGCAATATGGGGACACCGTGTATACTATTAGGTGTAGTACTTCGCTCGTGCCGTTTTTTCCAAAATATAAGACTTTATTGTAAGAAACTAGTTATACCTTTATGCCCATCGCTGGCCACTACTTTCGCCCAACTTTCGGGCAATGTGCGCGAATCCCCTGTTGAGAAAGCTTGTCATCTTTTGAGGCGATCCACGAATCGATCCAATTTTTCACTTCTTCATATGTCTGGAAGTGCTGGTCAGCCAGGCCGTGTGCCATCGATCGGAACAAGTGATAGTCACAGGGAGCAACATCTGGACAATCCAGCAAGTATGTTTGGACCACTTTAGCAACATGAGTTCGAGCATTGTCATGCTGCAAAATCACTTTATCGTTCTCTCGTTGTATTGCGGCCGTTTATCTTTTAATGCTCGGCTCCGACGCACTAATTACGTTCGATAACGATCCCCTGTGATTGTTTCAACCGGATTTAACAGCTCATAACAAACTACACCGAGCAGGTCCCACCAAAAACAGAGCTTGACTTTGGAGCCGTGAATATTCGATTTGGCCTTCGACATGAAATCAAAGTCGGGATATTCGCATGATTTTTTGCGCTTGGAGTTCTTGTAATGAACCCATTTTTCATCGCCAGTCACAATACGATGCAGAAATCCCTTCCATCTTTGGCTTCTAAGCAATTGTTTACAAACAAAAAAACGCCGTTCGACATCTCTCGATTTCAACTTGTACGGCACCCAATTCCGTTGCTTCTGAATCATTTCCAAGTCTTTGAGGCTCTATGAAATTGTTTATTGAGTCACTACTAATGATCGGGCCAATGTTTCTTGACTTTGACATGAATCTTCATCAAGTAATGCCTCAAATTCTGCATTTTCTCTCTTCCACCGTTATGTCGGACTTCGACGTGAATATCACCGTTCTTGGAGGGTTGAAACCGGTCGCAATACGATCATTCACTTAATAGTGGCCTCAACATATGCATTTGAGACAACTTGATTAGCCTCGGATCTCTTCATATTGAAGAAGAAAATTAAAACTTTCGCGCAAATGACGAGGATTTGGCTTGGAAACTGACATTTTCAATCGAGAATAACTTTGTGATGCAGACACAAATTGACTAATGTGTATATGGTGTTATGTTGTCAGAAGTCCAAAGTTATTGCATGATGTGTACGATCTATTCATTTAGACCGCTGCTTCCCGCTAAAACCATTTGTAGGATAAAGGCACGTTCAAAGTACTACACCTAATAATAATCTGTCAAAGCTTTGAACTTTGAAGAAGTCACAGCAACAATTTTAATTTATCTAAATATATTCCATAAACAATTTTTGAACTCAATGAAAGTCTATCAAAAAAGACGAAGTTCCACCTTCACTTATACATAAATTTACGGGAACGCAAATAAAGAAAAATACTTACAAATGATGGGAGATAATTGTGACAATTCGATCGACACTTTCAGCAATAGTGTGTAAAATTCTTCGTCGACATCGGGTAGTAATTCGGAGATGACTGCCGGTAGATAACTTTTTTCGATGGCATGTGCGATCATCGATCTAGTAACGGCGTTCGTCGTATGCGTTTCCGTCGACGAAACGGCCCTCAAAATGGACAACAAAATCTTACCGACTTGATATTGGACGTAGTCGTTTTCGATTTCCAACAGGAAATAGGCTAAACAGCAAAAGAAAAATTGTAATTGACGATTTGCTGACAAACTGATTTGAATAGGACATACACCACAAGTTAAAGTATTCGTTCAAGATGTGGCCGTATTTTAGCATTTCCGACGCTCGTCGCAGTAACGGAAGATTTTCAGCGCGCTCGAACAACAATTGCAACGGTATACGGTACTGCGGCACGTGCGGTAAATCTTCCACAAGTCTCTCCAACAGTTCCATTATTGGTAACAAATCGACCAAGTACTGAAACGTTTATAGATCAACAACGATCGAACTGAATGTATATTAACAAGGCGTACGTATGAATTCGGATAAGTCACTAAAAATTCGTCGACGAGTATCAATTGACGGTACAGGAACTTCTTCGAGGCTGCCTCCCTTTTCAATTGCAATAGCTCGTTTAGCACGACTAGGGGATCGCGGGGTTTGCACATAATTTCTGCTGCATTCACGTGGTAATTAAGTTCATCCTTTTCCTGTTCATCATCCATTCCAATCTAATATAAGCTATTGCTTCCTTTCTTGTAATTTTATTCGTAATGATAATTGACTGTACAACGACATCAATTTGTCACCGATGATTTGTTTGTGGTGTTGCCCAAGTTATAATGAGCGATCCTTATTTTTCTCATGTGCAATCGATTTTTTCGAAAAGTTCCACATTTTCGTTCGCACTTTATTTATGACAATCTTTTCTTCTTTTAGTTTCATTTTTAATCATAATGAATCCCTTAATTTTAAAACGATTATCGATTAAATGATTACCATTTCCTAATGAATTATATAGAAAGTCGGTAATTTATTACTGTAATGGTCAGAAACTATTTACGAAATTCGCAAGTTGACTGTTATTTCCACATAAAATATTTCAATTTGTTCGGCATGATTCAGATTGCATACGACTAGGAAAAGGATGATATCCTCGTGCACATTCAAATCGCAAATACGCCAATTGGCATTTACGCTATTCCTGTGCTACCTTGCGATCGATTGCGAAATATCCGTCATCGACCAGGAAGTCTCGGTGTTCTTCGTGACTTATTCTTGCCTAAATATAAGTTTGGGAATCGTGAATATCATCTACTGGTGCAACATGCAAAGCATACAATGCAACTTTGCCAAAGTTGTTTGCCATTTGGAAGCGGCAAAACTAAACGTCCAATTACAAGTTGGTCCGTATTGGTTATGCTTCGTAGCGGCGTTGATTTTGAATTCCTTTAGCTCAACACATAAAGTTGTTACCAGTTCCTCGATATTCACTGTTTATTACGAAACACCAATAGTGCAATTAATTGTCGCACGATAGGATAGGATACATTGTATAAGAATCCAGTTAAAGTAGCAGATTGTTCTTTGTGCGAAAGACAAAAGCACCACAAAATATTATTGCATAAGCATTTTATGCTGTCGACATGCTACCATGTAAAAATGCCATTTGATATAAGGGAAGATTTGCAGATTATTATCGTAATTTAATCTGTTTTCAGATACACTGACAACGTTTTCACATTGTTCACACAGATTTTGCCATTTTGCCGGAAATTCGAAGACATCTTAATGCTCTCATATTTGTTCTTGACTCGCTTTGCGACTCCTACCTACGTGTTAAAGCTACACCGACTTCTTAGAGGACAACCGCTACCAACTTACATTATGTAGTCAATCGCTATTGAGTGTTTACGCCACAATCTTGGAAAATTATTATGTAATTGTGCTCAGGTAAAGCTTGACATTTTAATTGCGAAAGTTTTGTAATCCACATTTTCTGTTTTAGTTCGTGAATGTCGCATGTAGAGTGCACAAATTTTATTTGATCAATGGCATTACAACGTTGTTGTAATAGTTTAATCGCAGAAATTATGTTACCAGTTTTTCATAAAGTCAAAGTGGATAACGTTTTAATTTTGAGCTCTACAAGCATAGTTGTGGTAAGTGTAACCGAATTGTGTTTTTGCCATTTTAAATTAAGTTTCTCGCACAAATTCAAATTTCAAAAAAGTCAAGGGACAACGTATGACTAATACAAATCCTCATCAACGACGTCTGGCAACTTGTTTGTTACCATGTGAGAGTCGAAATAAACAAGTTTTATCGATTGCATTAGAACGTTTCACACATTCAATTTTTATTGAAGTTAAAAGAAAGACAATTTTAATTGCAATCTTTATAAAAAAAATATGACCGATTATCGGCGACAATGGATAGCGGAACGTGCCTGTGCCTATTTGGGTTTGGAAACGAACGAAGTGTTTAACGACACGTTCGAATTTAACGACGAAGATTTGGATGAGCAGTTCGCCACTTTCTACGAGGACGACATCGGCAAATCGGATTTCGACAAGAGATGCATGTACGTTTACAGAACGCCATACGAACGATTGATCGAAAAAGAAATATTGATACCGGAAATTGGTAATGGACAATTAGATTTCATTTTAATTTCATCGTAAATCTCAAATTTTTTAGTGAAAAAGCCATCGGAACACGAACTAGAACCAGAAATAGAAGAGAAAGCTAAAGGTAAAAAGGACAAGAAAGGCGGTAAGAAGGATAAAAAGAAAGGGAAGAAGGGAAAAACAAGTCCGGCGCCAACGCCAGTGGCGGAGGATATAGTCGAAGAAGGTAACGGCTATAAAATTAATAAATGAATTTAAATGGGTTGGTAATTAAAGAATAAACCAATTAAATCAAAGGTGAGGCAGATGAACAAGATGGTGCAAAGACGGACGAAGCAGCTACGCCAACTGTTGAGGACGTAGTCGAGACCATCGCCACTGAAGCTGCGGGTGCAGAATCGCCTAGTACGCCTGGCGAAGATGCTTCTGACGTGCCACCGGACAGCGAGGCTGAGGATGGGCCACCGTCAACTGCTGGTGAATTTCCAATAAATTAATAAACGTTTGACACGAACAGTGGCAATGCGATTACATTCATTTTAGACGGTTCAAAGAAAGCCAAAAAGAACAAGAAGGATAAGAAGGACAAGAAAAAGAAGGCCAAAAAGCAGAGGGATTCTTCGGTTATTATGGAACCAACGGTACCAGACGAGGAAGAACCAGAAATTATTTATGTGCCAGTAAGAATGTCTTCCTTTAATTTTTCACCAGTAATGTACATTATTTTTTTAAGAAAATCGTACAAGAAATGCAAACGGCGTACCTAATTCACGGACAATTTGGTTTATTGAGTACCGAAACTATACAGAAGGACACGCGTTACGTTTATTTCATAAGAACTACCGAAGAAGCGATACCGAATTTCGAAACGTACGAGCAGGCCTCTGCCGAAATGTCCGATTATTTATTAGTCGGTTCCTGTGCAAGCAACATGCTGCAATCATTATTAACTGTCTCTAGAGAGGTGAGAACAAGAAAAAGGGGAAATTTGAGCGTAAAAACGAATAATAAAATGTATTGATTTTTAAGGCATTCATACCATTGGTACAAACACGCTTCAAAGAGCCATTGTTCAAAATCATATCGAACAGTATCACCAATAAAAAAGAAGAAAAGGATTTGGAGAAAGATAAGACGGAAACTCGGTATGTTCAACAATCTCGACAGCAGCAGCAGCAACAACAACACGACACGTTCAACGATAATTTCAAGAGGCCGTCTGATTATCGCAGAGCCTCGATACAAATGAAACGCGAAGATTTGCACAGAGAAAAGTCTGTGAATAGGAAGTTAAAAATAAGCGATGCGAGCGATGATCGTTTTGTAGAGGGTGGCCCATCGGGCGACGACGTCGCCACGCCAGCGAGAATTTTGGATACCAACGGAACCCCGACAAAAAATTCTTTATTGGCCGACATGAAAACTTTAGTGGACACTTTCGTTTGGTATTTCATGCAACGTCTTTTTCCAATTATGATTGTTTTATAACTTTTTCAATCATCTACGTAGGAGCATCGAACATTTAGAAGACGACGTCTCGTTGCCAGTTACAAGTTATCCCGATATCTTCTTCATAACGGACGACATCATATTGAAGAATCAGAAGCTAATCGAATCGCTGGAGGAGTGCATAATGTCTTGGGAACGTTACATACAGAAGATGATCGACGTTTACACAGCGAAAACGCCGAACGGACAAGGACCGGTGGCCGAATACGAGTATTGGCACGAGAGAGAGGCAGTGGTCAGTGTTTTGGTGGAGCAACTGAAGAAGACGAAATTTTTACGGATTTGTAGTATATTGGAAAAGGCAAATTCGGAAATCTATTCCGGCTTCGAATATTTTCACAACGATTTGAAAAAGTTTTATACGGAAGCACGCGACAACGTTAAATTCTTGTCGACCGTGTTAAGACAATTCAAGGTAAATCAACTACGACAAGAGAGTTTAGTATTCGTTGAAATCGAATATATTTCTTATTTCTATTTGTTATAGTTATTAGAAACCTGCACGGATTTCTTTAAAGTGAGAGATTGCTTGGAAAGTTTAATGGAAGGACTTCAGATGATATGGATATTGTCAAAGTTCTATTGTACGGACGAGCAAATGGTACCGTTATTAGAGAGGATAGTCTGGTGTTTATGCAATAAGACGATAATGGCTTTAGATAATCACACAGTGTTTAGGTATGTGCTCGATGCGTGTCGGTTATTCCTTATTATATACACACGATTTGTTCGATTTTAAAGAAAACCAATGAAAATTATCGAAAAGGAGTCCGTAGAGGCCAGACTGATGCTCGAGAAATGGAAAACCGTCTACATGGATGTGCGTGAGAAGATTGAAATTACTGGCAAAGCGGCACGATGGGAATTCGACAAGAAGAAATTATTTGGCGCCACCGATTACATAGCCAGTGTTTGTAAAGACATTTACGATATTGTTAATGTAAGGATTGACTAATTTTTATGTTATAGTATTACAATCTCGTCTAATCTTTTTCTATCGAAGGTCATTTACGATTTTACAAATATCTTTGGAGCAGAACTGAAATCCATCTTGAACGATCCCGAGAGGATTGACTCAGTCATGAGACGCGTGGAAAACTTAATTGTACCGATAGAGAATGCCGACTTTGACATATTCAAGCAAACTTGTAAGGAAAACTGGGAGGCGATGATGCAGTACTTTTACAAAGAAGTGAAGAAATTGGAGAAAGAGGCCGTCTTATTCATTGATCAAAGTTTTAGAACGTTAAGGTAACGCACAATGTGCAGCTTTGTTAGCTCTACTATTAATTATACAAATATTTTTAAGTCATAATACATTGTAAAATATTATATTTTAGGTCTGCCGAATCAGCATTAGATGTACTAATAAAGTTTAAGCACATCAAAACGAGACCGGTGATTCAAAATTTGTTAATGACGAAATTCGACATAATAATGGATCAATTCATCAAGGAGATTTGTTTTATAGAGAACATATTCATAGTAAAAGAAACTGATGCATTTCATGATTTCTTGATGCGATTAACACATATCGTTTGCAGAGGAACAAGCGATTTCCGCCGATAAGTAAAGACATGGCCCCGCAGGCGGGCGCCATTTATTGGGCGCAACTGCTTTTTGACAACATTAAGGCGCCGATCCTAAAGTTTCAGATGGTAGAAGAGCTGAAAGGTGCTCCGTTGAAAATCGAAGCCTACGAGAGTTACGTGAAACTGGCCAAAATGATACGTCAGTATCAACAGACTCAGTTCGAATCGTGGAGGAAAGACGCGTTGCTGGTCGTCAGTAAAACTTTGAAGATGAACGTGATCAAAGTATCGAGTATCGTGTTTCCAACGGGTCAGGATCCAACGTCGAAATCGAGTGTAAATACGTCGTCTAAACGATCGACGGTGTCGTCGCAACCGTCGCAACAGGCTCAGCCGCACACGTCTTCGTCAGTGACAATGTCGGAGCACGAGGAAACCTCTCAGCGACAGGTCCAATCGGGGAAAAAAGGATTGAAATTGCAAAGCATCGGCGCGACGGTGAAATGGCTTATTGGACCCAAACCGGCGCACGTTTTTATGGAACGGATACGAAACAAACGGAACTTCCACACGACGTGGTGCGACTTGATGGGCAACGATATGATGTCCGAACATAACGTCTTATTCGATTTGAATTTTAATCAAAACATATTGAACGTGTTCTCGGGTGCCAAGTTACTGGAGCAATTCGGCTACGAGGTGCCGGATGAGATCAAATTGGCGGCTATCAAAAGGGAACCGCTAAGGGCGGATGTTACGGCCGTCAAGGATATGTTAAAAAATTATAACGACATCGTCCAGAATTTAACGATGCCACAGGTAACTAATTGTTGTCGATCTTTTGTATCGATGTTTTAATTTCATTTTCAGTTAAACTTTTTAAGGGATCACATAAGAGAAGTGGAACGTCAGATACAACCCGGATTATTTCGTATAACGTGGCAATCGCTCGGCATAATCGAATACACTGTTGACTGTAAACTGCGTATCAAAAATTTAAATTCACTCTTTCAACAGATGGAACACATGGAACTTGATTTATCCAAACGTATCGAACAAATCACGTCATACAATTTGTTCGTTTACAACGAAAGTGTGGTGTTGAATTGCAAAGAATTCGCAATGGAAATCGAACGTAATCGCACCGAGCGTGTTTGCCAAATGGTAAAAATCTACGAGACGTTCGGACCGATCCTCAAGAAATTAGAGAATCTCGTTTTGGGAACAAACACTGGCCAATCACAATTTATGCTTTACTATTACAGTTATTGGGAGAACAAGATTTATCAATCGATGACGTCGATGATTGAAACAAATTTCAACAGATTCACCGAGAAACTAAAAGGGAATAAACCGGTTTTCGAAGTCGATATGACGCTAATGGAACCGGAAATTGTATTGAAACCCACGACAATAGAAATCTACAATATAATAACTCGCAACGTGCGCAACTGCTTGGAAAAATTGAAACTGTTCCCTAGATGGTTAAACGAGACTTGCATATTGTCTCAACCGCAACGCATCGAAGGCACCGACGATTATTTCAATTACTCCCTTTACGATGACATCATAATCGTCCCCGACGTGTACGAATCATTGTCGAGATTGCAGCTATCGGCCCAATTATCGATTTTGAGCGTGCACAAACAACGCGACGACTGGAAACGTTACAGGAGTCTGTGGTTATTCGATAAAGAACGCACGCTACAATCGTTCATTGAAACGACTCAACCCATATTGGCGAATTACGACGAGAAGATGATCCATTACGTTAACATCATCAATGATCTTACACGACGCGAAGATTACATTGACATGGGCTGCATACGTGTCAATCAACGTCCGATAATGAACGAAATTTGTAGGCACGCTTTAATTTGGAAGAACATGTTCGGCGAGATGTTGGCGCGGAACACGGGAAACGAAATGAAACGATTCAAGGCCGAGATTGACGAGTTGAAAGAAAACGTCGAGAAGCGAATCAAAGGCTTAGACACGTTCAAGGTGGTGATGCAGGCAATTACGACAATAATTCATACGAACATCGACGCGGAGGTGAAGTACTTAACCTATCAGCAGACGTATGATATTTTAAATCAGCATGGCATCGATTACGATTTGAACGACGAAAAGTTATCCTTCGAGATTGAGATTATATGGAAGGAATTATATCTGCAAGCGTTGCATCGTAACGCCTCATTGGAAACGACTAAAGAACGATTTCAAACGGTCGCGAATGTGCAGATTAGCAACTTTTGCGAGGTCCTGCAAGAATTCGTCAAAAGGTTCGATGAGGAAGGACCGGGTAAGCGAACCTTTCTATTCCTGTAAGACGTGTTCGTAACATGGTTTTTCGTCTGGAAATAACGTTATAATTATCTATATCTTTTCTCTGTTTGCTTACACAAGGTGCCGTCGGTGAGGACATGGAGACCGGCTGTAAGCTGATGGAGGAGTATTACGGTCTGTTTCAAGAGATGGAATCGCAACGTTTAGAATTGTGCCAAGCCGAATTGCTATTCGACATGCCGTTAACGGATTACAGCGATTATTTGCGCACGACGGTCGATTATAAAAACTTCGAATTAGTATATCGCCTTTACAAAGCTCAGAAGGCCGCACGCGACATTTGGGGCAAAACGTTGTGGTCAAACTTAAGTCCGCAGGCTCTAGTCGATGGGATCGAGGCATTCATGAAGGACTTTCGCAAGTTGCCGAAGCAGGCGCGTCAATCGGCGCCGGGCGTAATGTTGGATCTTAAGATGAAACAATTCAAAAACATCGTGCCGTTAATGGTGGCGCTAAAGAACGAGGCGTTACGCGAGCGCCATTGGAAACAATTGATGGAGAAAACAGGTCGTACGTTCGACATGCATCCGGATCGTTTCACTTTGGACAACATGTTTGCGATGGAATTGCACAAATATCAAGATATTGCCGAAGAGATTATCAACAACGCTATCAAAGAGTTGAGTATAGAAAATGGCGTCAAAGAGATTGCGGACGTATGGGAATCGATGACGTTCAACGTGCACAAGCACATGAAAGGTAACGAGGATCGTGGTTGGATCTTGGGCGCTACCGACGAGATCATGCAAGTGCTCGAAGATAATGCCATGAATTTGCAGAGTATGGCCGGTTCGCAATTTATCGGACCATTCTTAACGACGGTGCAGAAATGGGAGAAGAATTTGTCCCTTATCGGCGAGGTAAAACTGCATTACAATTTCAAAATATAAAATACTTTCACACACTTACATTTAATTAGATCCCAAAATTCAAAAAAAAATCTATTCAAGGTGATCGATGAATGGTTTGCCGTGCAAAGGCAATGGCTCTACCTAGAAGGGATATTCGTTGGTGGTGATATAAGGGCTCAGTTACCGGACGAGGCGAAGAAGTTCGACGATATCGATAAATCCTTTAAACGGATAATGACGGAATGTGCAAAGAAACCGAACGTCTTGGAGAATTGCACGTTTCCCGGTAGATTAGAAGAGTTTAAAGGTTTGGCATACGGTTTGGAAAGATGTCAGAAATCGTTGAACGATTATCTCGATTCGAAGAGACGCAAGTTTCCCCGTTTCTTTTTCATCAGCACCGACGAACTATTATCGATATTAGGCAGCAGCGATCCGGCGGTGGTACAAGATCATATGATAAAAATGTTCGATAATATTAAATCGTTGAGACTGGGTCCAGATAACGTAGATAGGATCGTAGCTAGTGCAATGATATCCGGCGAGGGGGAAGTGATGGAGTTTAGAAATACTGTATATGCAGAAGGTAACATTTTATTTCTTACTATCATTAGCTGAAAGATAATTCTTCCAACTGATTGATTATTTTATTTAGGTAAAGTTGAAGAGTGGATGACGGACGTGTTGAAGGAAATGCGCAAAACCAATCGTTTTATAACGAAAAAGGGCATTTACGATTACGGGAAGACGCAACGGAAACGTACCGAGTGGATGTTGGATTTTCAGGGAATGATATGTTTGGCAGCGAATCAAGTATGGTGGACGGCCGAAGTCGAAGACGTCTTTAACAAGATACAAAAGGGCAATAAGCGAGCAATGAAGGAATATTTGAAACAGTTAAACAATCAACTAGACGATCTCGTAATTATGGTACGCGGCAATTTAACAGTAAACGATCGGAATAAGTTCAAGACGATTGCAACAATTGACGTCCACGCCCGTGATATAGTCGACGCTTTCGTGAGGGACAGCGTGACCGAAATCGAGGAATTCGAATGGGAAAGCCAATTGCGATTCTACTGGGTCAACAAGTTGGACAATTTGTGGATAACACAGTGTACCGGCTCATTCGAATACGGTTACGAATACATGGGTCTGAATGGTAGATTGGTGATAACACCGCTAACCGATCGTATTTACTTGACGATAACGCAAGCGTTGTTGATGCACTTGGGCGGAGCACCGGCTGGACCGGCCGGTACTGGTAAAACGGAGACGACCAAGGATTTGGCCAAAGCGATGGCCCTTCTATGCATAGTAACGAATTGCGGCGAAGGTATGGATTTCAAAGCCGTTGGCACGACGTTGTCCGGTTTGGCGCAGTGCGGCGCTTGGGGCTGCTTCGACGAATTCAATCGCATTGACATATCGGTTTTATCCGTCATATCGACGCAATTACAAACGATACGAAACGCTTTGGTGCTGAATCTGAAGCGTTTCGTGTTCGAAGGCGTCGAGATCGGTATAGATTCGAAAGTAGGAATATTTATCACGATGAATCCGGGCTATGCAGGTCGCACCGAACTACCAGAATCTGTTAAGGCACTGTTCCGTCCGGTTGTATGCATATTCCCTGATTTGGAAATGATCTGTTTGATATCGTTATTCTCTGATGGATTCCTGCAAGCAAAGGTCCTTGCAAAGAAAATGACCGTCCTCTATAAGTTGGCACGCGAGCAGCTGTCGAAGCAATATCATTATGATTGGGGCTTGCGAGCCTTGAATTCGGTACTTCGAATGGCGGGTGTGTTGAAGCGTGCGTCGCCCGATTTACCAGAGACGCTTGTGTTGATGCGTGCGTTACGCGACATGAATTATCCGAAATTCGTCTACGAGGACGTGCCGTTGTTCCTGGGACTGATACGCGACCTGTTTCCTGGCATGGACTGTCCACGCGTCGGTTATCCACAATTCAATGCCGCCGTCGAAAATGTACTCAAACGAAATAACTACGTCCTTTTGCCGCAACAAATCGATAAAATCGTTCAATTGTATGAAACGATGATGACGCGGCACTCGACAATGCTTGTCGGTCCGACTGGCGGCGGTAAAACGGTCGTCTTGAGTACTTTGGCACAAGCGCAAACAGATATGAATTTTCCAACTAGCATACGCATTTTAAATCCAAAAGCTTGTTCGGTCATCGAACTGTACGGCATTTTGGATCCGTTCACGCGCGATTGGACCGATGGTCTCTTATCGAACATATTTCGCGAGATGAACAAACCAACGGAAAAGGGAAACGAAAGACGTTATATTTTGTTCGACGGCGACGTGGACGCTTTATGGATTGAAAACATGAACTCGGTGATGGACGATAATAAGCTGCTGACGCTCGCTAATGGCGAACGCATTCGTTTGCAACAACCGGTTTGCGCATTACTCTTCGAAGTTGGCGACTTACAGTACGCTTCACCGGCGACCGTTTCACGTGCCGGCATGGTTTTCGTCGATCCGAAGAATCTCGGCTACCAGCCGTATTGGGACAAATGGGTGAAACGACGACCGGAGAAATCGATCCTGCAAGAACTGTACGAGACATACATACCGCCAACGTTATCGTACGTATTATTGGGCGTAATTGGTACGCAACAGGTCACGCCGTTGAAGACTGTCGTCCCGCAGACCGGACTCAACATGCTTACGCAATTTTGCTTCATGATCGATGCGCTCTATCCGGTGCCCGTCGATGATGACGGGAATATAATCGTACAAGAAGAATACGATCAGTCGTTGCTCGAGTGCATTTTCCTACAAGCGATCTACTATTCATTGGGCGCGCCTCTAATAGCGGAATGTCGGGAGGATTTCGACGCGTTCATCAAGAAACTCTGTCCAATGATGTCGATGGAGGACGAGGACGAGGACGGTTTGCGATGCGACTTGACGCATTTACCATCGAAGTATCCGCTGCTGTATGACTATTATCTCTCCATCAAGGAGAAGTGCTGGTACGCGTGGAACTGGCTGATACCGGAGTACGTCCACGACAGGCAGTTACCGTTCGCGGAGATCCTGGTGCAAACCGGCGACACGATACGAATAACGCACGCTCTGCAACTGATGAATCGCATCAGACGACCAATCGTGTTGATCGGCGACACGGGTACGTCCAAGAGTGCGGTCATACAAAATTTCCTACGTCAACTGGACACCGATGTTTTTCTATTGTTGAACATAAACTTCTCGTCGCGTACAACGTCGTTAGATGTGCAAAAATCGATAGAGTCGTCGATTGAGAAACGCACGAAGAGCGTTTATGGACCGCCGATGGGTAAGAAACTGATATGCTTCATCGACGACATGAACATGCCGTCCGTCGACGAGTACGGCACGCAACAACCCATTGCGTTGCTTAAGTTGTTGTTCGAACGCGGTGGAATGTACGATCGCGGTAAAGATCTTAACTGGAAGCGCATCAACGATATCAGTTACGTGGCGGCGATGGGGATAGCGGGAGGCGGTCGTAACGAGGTCGATCAACGTTTCGTGTCAATGTTCACCGTTTTCAATTTGCCGTTTCCATCGACGGACACGTTGAAATTGATTTACACGTCGATTTTAGCCGGCCACCTATCGATTTTCGCACCCGAAGTACAAATCGCCGATAAATTGGTGCAGATGACGCTGAATCTATACGAGAAACTGATCGTCGAACTGCCACCGACGCCGAACAAATTCCATTACATCTTCAATATGAGAGATTTCTCGCGTATATGCGCCGGCCTATTGCAAACAGTGCCAATATTGTACACTAATAAATTGCAAATTGTACGCGCGTGGCGTAACGAATTTATGCGCGTCATCTGCGATCGCCTGATCAACATCGAAGATCAACATTTGATGCGCCACCACATGCGAGAAGAGGTCGATGTAACGTTTCCGCCTGAGACTGATATGGATGAAGAAGAACAAGAGGGTATGGGGATCGAAGACGCGAACAAACCGAAAAGCGAAGACGATTTCCTACTTGAAGGACTGAAACAAGAAGAGGCAACAGAGGCCGCTGGCGCAGAAGTGGAAATCGAGGAAATGGGAGAGGAAGGTGATATGGAAACGGAGATACCGCTCAATTTGGTCGATTACGTGATGCGCGATCCGATCCTCTTCGGAGATTACCGCAACGCTCTGAACGAAGACGATCCGCGTTTATACGAGGACCTGCTCGATTATCAAGCGATTTATTCCCTCTTCCGCGAGATACTCGACGAGTATGCCGAGAGACGTGGCAGAATCAATTTGGTCTTATTCGACGACTGCCTCGAGCATTTGACGCGCGTCCATCGGGTGCTCCGTCTAGAACGGGGCCACGTGATGCTTGTCGGTGTCGGCGGCAGTGGGAAGACGTCGATAACGCGCGTCGCCTCGTTCACGGCCGATTGCGAAATGTACGAGATCGTGTTGAGTCGTGGATACAACGAGGCATCGTTCAAGGAAGATCTGAAACGTCTGTACATGAAACTCGGCGTCGAACGTAAACGGACCGTCTTCTATTTCACGGACTCGCAAATCGTCGAAGAGGGTTTCTTGGAGTTCATCAACAACATATTGATGATCGGTATTGTGCCGACGCTATTCAACGATGACGACAAGGATCAGGTCGTGATGCAGTGTCGCTCGGCGGCCAAAGAGGCGGGCTACGGCGTGACGAAGGACAACGTGTGGAGTTATTTCCTTGGCGAGTGCAACAAGAACCTCCACGTCGTGCTGTCTATGTCGCCGTCCGGTGACACGTTGAGCAAACGGTGTCGCAGTTTCCCGGGCCTGGTCAATAACACGTGCATCGATTGGATATATCAATGGCCGGTACAAGCACTCGTCGCCGTCGCCAACGTCTATCTCAAGGACAACAAGAGGATTGTGTCGAACTTGCGTTCGGTCATCGTCGAGCACGTGGTGCTCGTGCATCAGTCGTTGACCAAATTCACGCACGATTTCCTCGTTAAATTGCGCCGTAAGAATTACGTGACACCGAAACATTATCTTGATTATTTGCAAACTTACGGGATTCTTTTGGAGGAGAAAAACAATTTCATCGATGCCCAATGTAATCGTTTGAAAGGTGGTATGATTAAAATCGAGGAAGCGAGCGCCGAATTGGAGATTTTGAACGAAAAATTGGCCAAACAGAAGAAGATCGTGACACAGGCGACGCTAGAGTGCGAGGAGATGTTGGGCGAGATTGAGATCGGCACCAATATCGCGATGGAGAAGAAGAACATCGCATCGACGAGAAGTGTGGAGATCGAAGAACAGTCGAAGATCATCGCCGTTGAACAGGCCGAAGCAGAGGCGGTATTATCGGAGGCGTTACCGGCATTGGAGACGGCACGAATTGCCTTAGACGATCTGGATAAATCCGATATTACCGAGATACGATCATTTGCCACGCCGCCGGAAGCCGTACAAGTGGTTTGCGAATGCGTCGTCATACTCAGAGGTGTTTCAATGTCGCATATAGTTGTAAGAACGAATTTGAAATCCACATTAAATTAATCGTTTTGCTTATTTCTCCGCAGGTATAAAGGAAGTGTCTTGGAAGAGTGCCAAAGGGATGATGTCGGACCCGTCGTTCTTGCGTAGCCTGAAAGAGATGAACGTCGATGCAATTACGTTGACACAGCAACGTGCGGTAAGGGCGCATCTGGCGAAATGCAAGAAATTAGAGGACATGGCGAGCATAAGTAAAGCCGGCAATGGTCTATTGAAATTCGTCACGGCCGTTCTCGGTTATTGCGTCGTGTATCGCGAGGTAAAGCCGAAAAAAGACCGAGTGGAACAGCTGAAACGGGAGTACGACACGGCAAAGAGAAGCTTGGAGAAACTCAATAACGAGATTGCGAAACTAGAGGAAGATCTTCGGAAGCTGAACGAGAAGTACCGCGTTGCGATGCTACGCCGCCAGGAGTTACAAGAAGAGACCGATATAATGATGAGACGTTTGATTGCCGCGGATAAGCTCATCACCGGCCTCAGTTCGGAACGGTTACGATGGACGGAAGATTTGAAAAATTTTTACATCGAAAAGGAACGTCTAATAGGCAACTGCCTTTTGTGCGCCAGTTTCTTGGCGTATTCCGGACCGTTCAGCTACGAGTTCCGTCGCACGATGATTTACGAGGAATGGTTAGAAGATATCGTGGAAAAATCGATACCTCTCACGCAACCGTTCCGCATCGAACTGAATTTAACGACGGACGTCGAGATTTCGAAATGGAATTCCGAAAACTTGCCACCGGACGAGTTAAGCGTACAAAACGGTATACTGACGACGCGTTCGTCGCGCTTTCCGTTTTGTATCGATCCTCAGATGCAAGCATTGAATTGGATACGGAAACGCGAAGAGCGCAACAATTTGAAGGTGCTCAATTTTAACGATTCCGATTTTATCAAGCACCTCGACATCGCCATCAAGTACGGCAACCCCGTTTTGTTTCAAGATATCGACGACTACGTCGACCCGATTATTGATAACATTTTGGAAAAGAACGTGAAAAACGTGAGCGGTCGCGTTTTCGTCATGTTGGGCGACAAAGAAGTCGATTACGATCCCAATTTTCGAATGTACTTGACCACGAAAAACTCGAATCCGTCTTTAAATCCTTCTATCTACGCGAAATCGATCGTCATCAATTATACGGTGACGTTGTCTGGCTTAGAAGATCAACTGTTGAGCGTCGTCGTGCGTAACGAGAGAAATGATTTGGAAGAGCAGCGGGAGAATTTAATTAAAGAGACGAGCGTCAATAAGAATCTGTTGCAGGAATTGGAGGACTCATTGTTACGAGAATTGTCTACGTCCACCGGTAAGTTTAGCTCATATCAACCTCAATCATTTCAAATCCCATAATTCGCAATTGAATTTTATTTCTTCTATAATATTCTTAAAGGCAATATGTTGGACAATGTGGAATTAGTCAACACTTTGGAAAACACCAAAGAGAAAGCAACGGAGGTGACGACAAAGTTAGCATTAGCGAGCGAAACCGGCAAGGACATCGATCGTTTGCGGGACGGATATCGTTTGGTCGCGAAACGCGGTGCAATTCTGTTCTTCGTATTGAACGATATGTCGATCGTTAATCCGATGTATCAGTATTCGTTGACTTCGTACTTGGACCTATTTCAATACTCGCTACGGAAAGCTCTACCGCACACGGTTCTAATGAAACGGTTACTAAACATTTTGGACACGTTAACACGTAACGTTTACGTTTACGGCTGCACCGGCATGTTCGAACGGCACAAGTTGCTGTTCTCGTTCCAGATTACGCTCAAACTGGAACTGAATCTCAATCGTTTGACGCAAGCCGAATTAGATTTCTTCATCAAAGGTTCGATTAAATCGACCGACCGCCCATGTCCGGTCAAATGGTTGACGAAACAGATGTGGAACGACATTTTGCAACTGAGCGTGGATTATCCTACCGAATTCAGTACGTTGCCCGACGATATTGAGCGCAACGTCGAATTGTGGAAAGATTGGTACGACTTGGACGCACCCGAAGACACCCCGTTTCCGTTAAATTACTCGATGAGAATTCGCGACGAATTCAAACGTTTGATGCTGGTTAAATGTTTACGACTGGATCGAGCCTATCGCACCATCATCAATTACATAATTACCACGATGGGAGAGGAATATATAATGTCGCCGGTTATCAGTTTCGATAATATCTACGATCAGACCACAGCGCTTATACCAGTCATTTTCATATTAAGTCCCGGCACCGATCCGACTCAGGATCTGATTAAATTGTCCGAACGGTTCGGTTACTTTAGCGGCGGTAAATTTAAGCTATTGTCACTCGGCCAGGGCCAAGAATCCATCGCCATCGATCTACTCGAGATGAGTATAACACGCGGCCAATGGCTCCTGCTACAAAACTGCCATTTGCTCATTTCCTTCGTAAAAATATTGGAAAAGTTGCTGGAGAAATACCCGAAACCGCATCCAGATTTCCGTTTATGGTTGACGACGGATCCGATCGGCACGTTCCCGATCGGCATACTGCAACGGTCGCTGAAGGTCGTCACCGAGCCGCCGAACGGTTTGAAATTGAACTTGCGAAACACGTACTTCAAGATGCGAGCGAACATATTGGACAAGTGCAAGCACCCAGCTTTCAAGTCGCTCATCTACGTACTCGCTTTCTTCCACGCCGTCGTGCAGGAACGAAGGAAGTACGATAAAATCGGTTGGAATATTAGCTACGACTTCAACGAGTCAGATTTTAATGTTTGCGTCGAGATATTGGACACGTACCTGACAAAATCGTACGAGAAGTCGAAGCAACGCGGTGGCAGCGGTTTAGCTTCGATACCGTGGAACAGTCTTAAATATTTGATCGGCGAGGTGATGTACGGCGGTCGCGTGATCGACGATTTCGATCGACGCATCGTCAAAACGTACATGAACGAATTCATGGGCGATTTTCTATTTGACACGTTTCAACCGTTTCATTTCTACTACGACCACGCCGTCGATTACATCATACCGCAATGCGAGGATCGCGACGAGTTCATCAGTGAGTTACGTTAATTTAAATAATTTATGTTTGAATTGATTTATTCAAATGAACCATGAGATAATTATTAATAATCCTTTTATTTTTTCATTTGAAGCTTACATCGAAGAATTACCACTGACAAACAATCCGGAAGTGTTCGGTTTACATCCGAACGCCGAGATCGGTTATTACACGTTGGCGACGAAGGAGATCTGCTCGCAACTGATCGAGCTTCAACCGCAAACGGGCGAAGTCGGTGTCGGTATCAGCCGCGAAGAGTTCATACTGAACGTGGCCGAGGATATCTTAGAGAAGATACCCAAAGAGTACGAGATATGGAAGGTGAGGCGGGATTTTCAGTTGACGATGACGCCGACGATCATCGTGCTGTTGCAAGAGTTGGAACGTTTCAACAAACTGATGAACGTCATGCGAAAAACGTTGAAGCAACTGAAAAAGGCTCTGGCCGGCGAGATCGGAATGGACGCCGTGTTAGATAACGTCGCGTATTCGTTGTTCAACGGACAATTGCCCACTAGTTGGAGGAAACTGACGCCGGCCACCTGCAAGAATTTAGGCGGCTGGATGGAGTTCTTTTTGAAAAGGGACCAACAATACTTCAATTGGGTAATTTCAATAAATTCGATTGTTGCGAATTGTATTTCTTATACATTTTTTTTTTTAATTTATACTACATATTCAAATTTTATTTTCGTTATTGCAGTGCGCCCAAGGCGATCCGATGGTCTTGTGGTTGTCCGGATTACACATACCGGAAACGTATTTGGCCGCATTAGTACAAATAGCTTGCCGACAGAACGATTGGCCATTGGATAGATCAACTCTGTACACGCAGGTCACCGATTTCACGGATCCTCTCGATATCGAAGAACGACCGCCATTGGTAAACTAATTTCGTTTACGAACTTTCCATTGTGTCTTTTCTCTTGTTCATTTAAATTTGCGACCTATTATACTTTACAGGGTACATGTTTGGTGCAAGGGTTGTTCTTGGAAGGCGCCAGATGGGATTTGGAAAATAATTGCTTAGGCAGATCGTATCCGAAAGTCTTGATAGAACCGTTACCGGTCCTTAGCATCATACCGATAGAAGTGTACCGATTGAAGTTACAAAATACGCTGAAGACGCCAGTATACACGACTTCATTACGTCGCAACGCAATGGGCGTCGGTCTGGTGTTTGAAGCGGATTTAGGAACGCCGGAACATTTGAGCCATTGGATCTTACAAGGCGTGTGTCTAGTTTTGAACACGGACTGAAAAGTGAACGAAAGGCCGATAAATCAGGTGAGAATAAGGTTTTATTGATTTATTTCAATGTATTGTTAAACTAAATACAACCATGAACATTTCAAACTTAGTAGAAAACTTTTAGAAGTTTTAAAACGCTGGCATCTATACGAATTTGGCAGAACTTTCTAGTAGCAGCATCACCATCAGTAACAACAATCGTTAGGATTAAAATTTCGGTTTGGAACCACGTTGAAATAGTAATTTTTTGTTTTCGATTTTTATATTAGGAAGACATAAATCCCGAGAGTTAAGACTGTAAAGTGAATAGCCTATATGAACGGCATTAATAGCAATTTCTGTGATGGCTTACAAAGTTCTCTTCACCTACATCACATTTTTGTTAATATGGTTGCATAGTCATATTATTTTCTAAAACAATCCCGTGGACCGCCTGCAAAAACCAATAGCGTATCATTAAGTAGGAAGAACATTTTTTAAACGCGCAAAAATGAACCAACGTTGCGGACAGATATGTAGCCGTATTTTAAATTATTCGTTATGATTGTTATTTAACATGTTTTACGACTAACAGCAATTAAGAATTAATTCCGATTACTGAACCGTTTCAAACCTACCTGACGCATTATTGAATTCTTCCATAGGTCAGAGTAGATAAAATTTTCAAACATTTCAATAAACGTGTTGTAATTTTTCATTCCGAATACGTAACACATATAAGACCAAAGGGAACAGATGGAAAAATTCGGAGACCCATAAGTATAAAAAATCTAACAGATGGCCAATGCAACAATAGCAAGAATGGAAAGTAGACATAGGACAACCTTAGAAGAGGTTTCTAGCATTTTAAGCTTGATACATACACCATTTCAGTTCAATTTAGAGATCTTTATATAATCGTTAGTCTGAAATATATTTTTTCAATGACACAAAGTTCTAACTGCAAAATGGGGAATGTAATAAAATGGCTAGGAAATGTACAGAGAGACAATAAATTTACACTCAACGCGATATTTATTATTAAAGGTAGACTTAAATAAGTATTTTTTAATATATTTGCTGTTTGTTTGTCTGTTTTTTTTTTCACGTGTATATACTTTCCTTAATTATTTTCATAAAGCATAATGAGGCAATTTTTCCATGTTTAATTTCTTTTTTAATTACTCCATTTTTAAATAAGAATATTAGGATTACATGAATAATAATAATAATCATCGTGATTATCGATATTAACAAAATTATTTCATCATTATCATTAAAAGGAATAAATTAGAAATTAAAACGAAATTCCATTTCATACTATGAATGGTCTATGAGTGATAAATGAAAGTATTACATATGTATTTCAATCCTCATTGAATTTATTATCTTTCTTTATAATCCAGTGATAATTTTAGCTGGGATTTCAACTTAACAAATGGAATTTCCTTTCAAATAATATGATCTCGGATTACTTTTCATTAAACTATTTAAATATAGCTATAATAATCGCGCTGAGATGTCCAAAATTAACAATCAATAAAGAATTTAAAAAGAACCCGTGAAATAAGAGGACATTAAAATGATCAATTGTAATTCAAACATGGTCCATCATCAGCAGCTTCATTTTAATCGTCTAATAATTTTCATCTTTTAATTTGTTTATCAATTTTTCATATTTATGTATACGTATACGAGACTTTTTCATCTGCAATTCATTCTTAATTATTACATCATCGTGTATATTTCATTTATTGCATTAATAATGATAATAATATAAATTTTAGCAACAATTCACCTGTTTTTCCATTTCATAATTTTTATTTACAAGTATTTTTAGAGAAGAAATGCAAAATAAAAATTGGAAAGAAGACACACTCTTAAAAAGTCATTATTCTCTATATATTCTTTTATGCACAAGAAGTTTTTCTTGCTGATAATATATGTATAAATAACGTCTCTTTTGAGATCTAATTGATCTGTGTTCAAGTAACAAGTAATACTCTAATAATAATAGTGAAAAGGGGTTTCGTCCTCACTTAAACTTGTTATAAACGCAAGAACGGAGCTACAAGAAGAAGTAAAACAAAGATTGTAATAATAAAGTGAAAATGATATTTTAAAAGAGAAAATTCATACGGTACATAGCAAGTTACAAAATCTAAAATTAATATTTAGACGGTGTTTCGCGATCGCGGGAAATCCTTAAAACTATTTTTTTGCTTAATAGTTAATTAGTGAAAATCAAACTCGGTGCTAAATTTGCTTCAGTCTCTAAAGTAAATATAATTTCTCCGTCATCCGATAAACACCGTCTCGATCACGAAATTTCCAATTAAAAAGAAAGTTCAAAATTTCATTCGTGGATAAACACAAATTATGGATATAATAATGATACTTAAGATATTGAAGATTTAACTGTTTTTTTCCCTTCTTTTATGAACAGGAGCATTTGTTAATAAGAAATAGTACATAATAATAGTAGGAGTAAATAGTCAAACCTTAATTATAATTACTATCTACGTGTCCGAAAGAAAAGAGAAAATGCTTAAACTTCATTAGTAATAATAAACAATCGTAGCTATTATTAATTAATATATTAAATATTATGGATACCTAATTGCAAAAAAAAACTATTTACAAATAAACATTGTTAACAAAGGGAACAAGTGAGAAAAAAAGAATTAATGAAGTAATTAACTCTCTTAGTCTAATAAACGTACATAAAAAAAAGAAAAATTGTGAAAAAAACTCATTTTATTCAATTTCCATACATCTCATATTTTAATCCAAATAAAAATAATTAATAATAATTAAAAATAATAATTTTTTTGTCGTTTCAATTCTCCATTTCTTCAAACGAAACATTTTCTAGTCGTTCAAACGTGCGAGAAAATAATTAACGAATAAAAATCCATATAATTAATAACGATAAGAGGGATGATGAAAAACAAAATTGTAATAATTAATAATAATAATAATAAATCTACCCTTTTCCGCGTTTATAGATCAGTATCATATTTCAAAATAGAGCAAAATTAGAAGTATAACACAAAATTACAAACAAAATATATTACTTCTTATTTGCGAATAAGTAAAAGATATTCGTCCGTCACTTTTTTCGCAATCAGCTAAATTACTTGCTTAATTGGAAATATCACATTATTATAGTGACGCCGAACAAGAAGCAATATATTCTAATGACAAATTTCAAACTATTTGATCCAAAAATTATCAAGATTTGATGTTTTCTCGCGCGACGACTCGGTTTTTAAGTAACAAAAAAAAAACGAAAATATCAAATCAAAAGAAAAATACAATAATAAAATTAAATTAAAATTAATAGTCATGTTTTCAATAATCAATTTAAAGGATCCTTAAAATTAGGGCTATTCAATAGTTTTAGCATCATCTTCTGTTTCATCCCTTTCTTCAATATTATTATTATTACACATGTACAGAAGAAAAAAGAAGGAAATTTATTACTTATGATCAATTTTTTTTTTCTTTAATAATATCTTTCCGCCATTTATTTCCTTCATTAATCTAGCAGATTATTTCATATGGCGAAAAGATGGAAAAGAAAATTAAAATTAAATGATAGAAAAAACTTAAGTCCCAAAACAAAAACAAAAAAAATTTTCGCAAAGAAAAGAAAATTATCCTTGACGATGGTTTTTACTTTTTCTCTTACTTGTTATAATGGCTGCCCGTTATATCTTATAACTTTTTTTACAAATTTTCTCTTAATTTTCCAAAAAGATTTTTCTTTTCAATAAAGACAAAAACAAGAAAACATTTTTCTTAACTACTTAGCCTAAAGTCTATCATATTATATAGTAATTAATTTATTATTTAAATATTATTTATTATTCTTCGTAATATAATATATTAATAATAAATAATAAAGGGTGACGCGCAAGCACGCCCAACGTTTGTCTACATTTCTCATTTAAATTTGCCTACAAAATAAAATTACAAAGAACAGAATTAAAATAGAAAAGAAAAACGGGGAAAGATTAAAATTTTCTTTTCTTTCAACCAAAATTCAAGGTCTTTTTTGTTTTTGTTTCCTTTTTCCTTAATTTGATGCTTATTCACCTTTCTGTTTAATTCTCAAATTGATCAATTTCTCTTGATCCGTTTCGACAGCTTAAGTTTCCCTTAATCGGTGTGTTGTTTTGGATGCGTAGGAAATACGAGAGCGAAGGAATAGTTAGTAGTTTCTTGGATGAACGTGGGGAGAAAGGGGTTAATACGATGACGATGATGGGACGAAGGTTCCGTGGGGGGACGACTTTGTATATCTAATTAATAGTGTGTTGCTCATAATCTTAACAAGTTTCTCTCGATAATGCAAAAAGCAACGAAACAAAATCGAAGGAAAAGAAGTAGTAATAATAATAATAATTCACGGATTCGCGGCGTATCGTATGATGGGGAATCACGACGCTTGCTTGACAACGATGACGCCCGGCCGCGACTGTTGCTGCTGCTGAACGGGATGAAAGTAATGGCTGCTCATCTCCAGTTTGATCACGTTGCTGCTGCTGTTGGTACCGCTGTTACTGCTGTTGGTATTCTCGTTCGTCGTCTTCGTCGTTAGCGCTAACGGCGCCTCTTGCGTCTGCGACTCTTCGCCGAACATGTGATCGCCCTCGAGATGGCGGATCGCCTCGACGATCGTTTCCAGATTTTGACGCGACCTGTTCGACACGTACAATCGGACGGGCGTCGTGTCCTCGTGCGACGCGTTCGGCGACGGCAATCGTTCGACTTCCACCTTCGGTTCCGCTTTGATGGCCGCCTCGAGGACGGACGGTAACCGCTGCTGTTGTTGTTGCTGCTGTTGTTGTTGTTCTTGCTGTTGCAGTTGTTGTTGTTGCTGCTGCTGCTGCTGCGGCTGCTGTTGTAGGATAGGTTGCGGACTCGGACTGCGCGACGTCGGCGGCGAACAAACGACCGTTTGCGTGTGTCCAACCGGCGGAACGCTGTCGGCCGCCACCAGTTGCAAATTCAACTCGGCCTCGTCCACCTGATAGACCTGCTGCGACTGCTGTTGAAACAGTTGGTTCTCGAGACCGCGCACCTGTTCCTCGAGCATCATGCGTAGGTTGCGTTCCCGCTCTAATTGTCTCTTTAATTCGGCGGCGGTCTCGCCGCCGCCGACAACTTGCAAAACGTTCACCGGCTCCGGCGACATCGAGCCGAGTCCCTCGTCCGACGACTCCGTCGATATGATGACTTCCGTTTTGCGTTTCTTTGGTGGTAGGTCGCCGCCATCGTGCTGCTGATTGACTAATCTCTTCAGTTGGCAATTCTGCGACAGCAGGCTCGTCTTCTCTTGCTCCAAATTGTAAATGTATTCGGCCGTTTGTTGCAGGATGGCAGCCTGCAAAAAAAATACGAAAAATTCAAATATTAACAATCATCTCCGAGTACGAACAAAACAACAAATTTGATCCTTGAATCAATTAAACATTTATTTTTTTAAATAATAACCGTTATTGTGATTATAAATATAATAAGGCGTACGTTTGTTGTTATTTTTATTTATTTATTTTTTTCATACACGAACACGAAAAAAAAGCGCATAAATGTGTCGAGGTAAACGCTCTATTGCATAATCAAAATTCAATTTTTACCTTCAGACACATGCGCCACTATTAGTAGCCGAGATAGTTTACTGCGACGCAGTTTAATTCACAACAAATTCGTAAACGTGGCGAACGATCTTATAGTAGATTTCCATTAATTTTCCTTCAGTTAATTGCCATCTCTTTCTCGCTCTTCCTTGATTTTCAATGCATTGCCAAGATTATTCTACATATATATTAAAATTTCCGTCGATTAATTAGCAAACGAATGATGAAGATTTTGAAATAGTTCGTGAGACACCCCACAAACTTCTTCCAGTCCTCCCTATATAATTACATCGAATTGATAAATAATGACAAACTTTTATTAACAATATCGAGATCTTCAACTTTTCCCCTTCTCGAATGTTTCGCACTACAGTTTCTATCGAAAAGAAATTATTGCAACGTTATAATTGATAGGTACCGTAGGTAAAGAGGTAAATTTATGCAACATATTTATTATTATTATCGATACTCCCTCCTCACTCTCGATCATACTCCTCTCTCCTTCCTCTCTCCCAAGTTAATGGTTTTAATCAAGAATTTAAAAAAAGCAACCATACTACAGCACACAATAAAAATAAACCGGTAAGGTAAGTCTATTATTAATTCTAAAAATAGAACCCGGAGAGTTTCACGGAACGTTTTATAATAAATAAAGTGCTGCCACCACGTTGGAATGCGTTTAAATGAAAAATAAACTCCACGCTATAACACACACACGCGCTTACATTCAAACTATTTGCAATGCAAACTGCAATAATATCTATCAATCTATTCATTTCTCCAATATTAATAGGAATAACCACAATGCTTGCAGCACTTTAAACCTCTCGTTTCGACCAACGGGAAGCAAATTAAATCCAATATTGATCATTTGAACGATTTTACTTTAACGAATCTATCGTGGGATTATCGCACTTTAAATCAAATATCCAACCTTTTCCCGCTATTAACATCCATACTTTAACCGCGAATTTTTCGTTATTACATTTGCTAAACAAATATAATATTTAAAGAAATTGCAAAAAAAAACGCGAAAACGCGCGCTTTAAGTTTTCGTTCCGAAGGTCGCGCGAAATATAATAAAAAAATTGTTGCGTTACAACGACCGGCGAGGCGCCTCATAAGGTTGAGAGAAATATAAACGCGAAATAAAGGCAGGCGAAACGAAAAAAAATTATTTGCAAGTGTTTGCTGTTATAAACAAAAGTTATACAACATGTTATATATGTGGCATGAGTTTATTGCAAATAAAAAAAAAACGATAGTCAGTGAAAATATTGGTTAAAATATAACGAATTTTGATTGAATCTCCTGAAAATGATTTCATGTTACAGGATTTTTTTGATGTTTCGGGCAAAAATGTCCATCAGGAGCGGGCAAAAAATGTGTGTTAATTCGTATCGAAAATTTTTAACCTTGACCACGAATAGCGATGCCTGGCGCCATAAAAGCCTTCGCTCCGCCGCCACGCACTTCGTCACCGCTTTTTTTTTAAATATAATTTTATTATCTGTTTGCAAAATTATGAGATTATTTATTACAATCAGCTGATGTTTCCCATCGCATTCCGAACGAATCAACAAATAACAAAATCTTTCCATATCAATTTGAGCATTTTTCTAGAGATTCCGATCGATGATTGTTTTCCATCGAATTCGTTTCGCAACTAATTATCATTTAACTTCGATATGGGTCAATTTTTTGACAGAAAAAGGCGACAGCTCTTAAGGTGCGATCGTGGCACGTGAAGTAAAGATGTGTAACAAGAGCGGATAAGCAACAGGTGCGTTGTGAATATGTGATGAAATCTCTCGCATTCAAATGATAGAAACTATTTCAATTCAACGTGAAAAGGCAAAATAAAAATGGCACACGAACACAAGGAGAGCAAGAGAAACACGAATTGCTGACTTTTTTATTCGTTGCGAATTTCTTCGTGTGCCCATTACAACAGTTTTGCCTTCATACTACATACATACATTATAAAAGTAATAACTATGTATTATGATAATAGGGCACTAGAATTTATTATTTTTTTCCAAGTGCACTCTACACCGCAATTCTTTAAATGATCGGCAATTCAATTGCTAATCGTTCGTGGCAAACAAACGAGGACAACGAAATTGAAAAACAGGTTTCTAAAGTGTTTTTACAACAGTTTAAAAAAACACATGTTTGCTTTTTCCTTTTTTTTTGCAGGTGCAACGATATGACGATGACGACGGCGAATTAAATGCTTTTCACCTGAATTCGCAAAGGGGCGATAACAACGTAAAACAAGTTTTCAGTGCTAAACGCGGAAATTAATCGGAATATCTTTCTCGTCCTCACCAAACTTTCCGATCTTCCTGATTAATGTTTAGCCTTTTGTAACCATCTGCAGCAGCAAACAAAGAAGTCGGAACTGTGTATGCGTGGAAAGTGTTCGTTTCTTTTTTACTGTAAACACGAGAGAGAAAGAGAGTGCGAAAGAGAGTTCCCTTTAAATCTCGGCTGTTAACCTCGTGACGTCAACGTCAAACGGGTACCGTATCGAGCGAGAGCGTCCAGGCGCGCCGTGACGTCATTGCAACAACATCAGCTGGGTGTGGTACCGGCGACCGTTGGTTGATATCGCCGTTAACAGAGACCGCTTCGTACTTTGTCCTTTGGCGGTAATCGAAAACGCGTACAACCGATGATAGAGTTTCTCGAAGAACGAAAAAAAAAACATCATCATCACCAGAATGCAAGAGTTAATGCAGGAAATTCGAGAGAGACTCGTAGGAAACAGGGGGAAGTTGACCGTTTGAGCTGTGTCATTCGGTGTCGTGACGACGATGATGTTCGCTTTTGGCTTTTCTTCCTTTTTCGAAGGAGAATCGAAATAGGGACAAGCGGTCGTTAGACGTCGAGGATAATTTGTTAGGAAATGACTTATTCTCCTTTTGGGGCGTAGTGGCAGCTAGAATTTATGTACGACAATAAAAAAATGAGGGAAAAAAAAGACGAATATGAGGAAGCCGGATCAAAATCTAATAACAAAAACGTTTAATTGCAAGTCACGGCAACAAAAAACGTACACAACCCTCAAAAAAAAACAAGGGCGAATGGAATAGGGGCTGATGTGATGTTGATGAATATTAATAAACGAAATAAATGATGGCGATGATGATGGGGCATGTTTTGCTTTTTTTGTGAGGAGGAGATGATAAATGAGCGGAAAATGAAGCAACGCGGAATGCGGAACAGGGTAATACAAAAAAAAAATTAAAGCAAACAATTAATATTTCAACCCTTTCTCATTCCCGCCCTCGCTTTGTTTTTAAACGGCGGTGGAAAAGGAATAAATTCCTTTTTGCATTTCTGTCTTTGTATTACTAATCTCGGTCAGCCAACAGACGGGCAGACCGCAGCGAAGTTTCTCACGTTCGTTTCGCAACTTGCAAATAACAACAAGAGAATCGGTCAATTGCTCCACGTGCATGTATTCGTTATTATTATTATTGTGTTACGTCAGAAATTCCACGTAGTTCTAAATAGGTATCGATGCAGCAACACATTTCTTCTGTCTCTCTCTCTCGCTCTCTATCTCTCGCGTGTTCACGAAACAACCCTCTGTGCATGGTTTCGGAACAGAAACCATAGATATGGGTTTTCGCTTATTAAAAAAATAAGATTGGAATCGGCTCCCGTTTTCCACGCGAATTTTTCGGATTTAATTCATTTCGTGGGTGTAGACGATTTGGACGTGATAATCCGGGACCACGCAATAATATCCGTTTCGAACGAGCGCACCCAAAAATGCCTCAAAGTGACTGATCGAGACCATTTTTCGCCCGTTTCCCCCTTTTCTATTCTATTATTCCTACAATTAAAAGCAGGAACAATCGCCGAACTTCCGTTTTCCCACGCAACAACAACGATCGACCACACCGTCGCCGTTCGTTCTCTCTTTCTTCTCCAACAGATTTCCTTTTCGATTATTCCCCACGTAAGAGCGAAAACAAGGAGATTATTCAATTTTTCGTATCCACTCGCCCTCACTTTCTCACATCGATCTCTTTTCAACGAAACAACGATCATCTAAACACCGGTACACATATCCACCTTTCCGTTGTTCATTCATCGTTTAACAACGACGAAAATAACCAAAGAATGAGAATCTTATATCTTATTTGAAAAACCGAGTCGAGCATTGTTATGCATTCCTTTTCTAAAAAGAAAAATAGCTGCATCTTAACGTCCAGGCGGATTATTCTTTGTTCAATAGCAACTAATAACAATAACAGGCGAAAACGATGAGACCAATGTGCGTGCACATGTGCAGAATCTGAGGCCCAAAAGTAGGTAGATTCGAGACAATCGCATATACAAAGTCCCATGGAAACGAGATGAACACCTGGCCATGGTACAAGAATAATATTTTTGTGAGAGCGCAGGTAATAAACGCAAAGTGTTTAACAGTGGGCAAAAAGGAAGCGTAAAGTGAGACGAACATCTTCTAGTCCAACGAGTAAATGTTTCTATTATATAAAATCTTCAGCATTCCATTATAATTATTATTTAACACGGTAAGAACCTGAAGAGGGAAAAAAATAGAAAGGAGGATTGTTGCAGCAGATTGGAATTTAAAGAATGCAACGGACAATTAACTTGCGGCACGGCAAGAATGCAATAACAACAACTGCGGCCAACAAACGGTTCGCGGAATCGAAGAGATGCAAAAACAAATTACGAAGGAATGGCGAAACGACTTTTTTTGTCTTTCATATTAAAATGACGTCGTCGCAACAGCACAATATTCGGTTGCTATTATTATTATTGTTGTCGATGTCGGTCGCTTTATAAGAGAAAAATGAATTCGGTTACAGTTTCCTCGTGGCCCCTTTCGAGAGGCCCATCATCTACAAAAATAATAGCACTAACACGACGATCCTGCTTAAATTGAGTAGTGCGATGATGATGATGATGATGACAAAAAAAATGCTAAACGATAACGTTAATGTACGTTTTCGTTGCTGTTACCAATTTGATTAGTTATCTTGCTCTTAATTTAAACCAATTAATTAAGCGAAAGAGGCGAGAAGAGATTCGAAGAAGAAATAATTAAAATCGGATTCGCTATCTCTTACACAATTTTTTATTTTTTCATTATTATTATTATCTCATGTATACATATTACATGTTTATTATGCAAATTACGTGCGCTAGCGATAAAAACGATGGCAACAACCTCATTGGTATTTTAGCAAACACTTTTTGCGATTTCTTTCACTCGTTCTTTCTATCTTTCTTTTACACGCTCGTTCGTTTCGCTGCTTTATTTGTAACCACTACCTTACCAACCGAACAACCAACCAACGACCATCATCATCATCATCATCGTCGTTGTTAGCAATTATCATCACCATCTTCTAACTAGAGAAGAACAGGAAAAAGGAGGCAACGAAGAAGTGTGGGTAGATGCCACCGCAAATTTAAGTATTATTATGCCAATAAAAGCAAAGAATGCGACTGAGATTGTATTACAATTTTTGTCGTTGATTTTTCTTATCAGTTTCTAAAACCCAAAGGATAGATAATTTTGATCGTACTCAATAGCTAGAGAATCCTTACAATCCAGTGTAATAATCTGGATTAATTTTAAACTATGTAGTAGAAATTATTTGCAAAAAATATCTGGAATACTTTGGCGAACAAGTAAATTTGATGGGATTGGCTCAGTTCAAAGAGCATAGTTAGCAGTCAAATTTAGCAATTGAACGAATGTCAAATTCTATTCATGAACATGTTAGTTCTGAGGAAGTCTTTGGGCTAAAGGGAGGACATGGGCATTTTGGCAGATTAAGATGAAGACATTTCAATAAGCTGGCGGGAATGTTTTAGTCAATCCCGATTCTGAATATGTGTTCTGAAAAGGACAAAAGTTTCGATTGATATAAATATACGCCCGAAACGTTTCTTTGTTCTTTATGCAATTTGTGATAAAATGTAATCAAATCGTATATCAACGTTCTTGACGATGATATCGTAAAAATAGCAAACCTTAGCAAGGGCCAATTTAAGAATGTCTTTGAATTGCACGATTAAGACCATAAAATATTGTTTAACGTTCAGTTATAGAAAGAATGTAATTATACACACAAACAGGACAAAGAAGCAAATGGAATTGAGAGACTTTTTTTATAAAAGTATAGATTTGAGTAGAGCATTCAAATAAACAATTAACATTTATTTAATAAGTAATAATTCGTAAACATAATTATTTCAATAACTTTTTTAAGTATAACTCTCATTAATTATCTTGTTTGCGATTAATACGAATTTCGTCCGGTCCGGACGTATTTTAATAATTGAATCAAAACCCTTTTTCTTTGCACACGTTTTCAAACAATAAAACGATTATTTAAATATTTGTCTTGCTTTAATCCCATACGCACTCTTATAATAATAGAAAATCAAATTCGCTAATCCGCACGATTGGATTACTTTATTTGTCCGGATTAGCGATTCTTCTTTTTGCTTCCATCGATTTCTATCCACTGTTTCATCTATTGTTATTCGATTATGCGTTTTCCTTTTTTATTTCCAGCCCGAATCCGGGTGTGGCGTCCGTCCGGAAACGGCGTTGGTTACCGAGAGAGCGCTATACGCGCATACAGGCCGTTTAAAAAAAAAGTCTCGCAAACTTTCAGGCCGAAGATTAGCAGAAAAGTCTTGATGAAGATGGAAATGAATGGTTTCGAAGATACGGCCTTAATCCTTTTTGTAGCATATCTTTGTTTTTCGCCTCATCTATTCACAAAACTCGCATTTTCGTATCTTAATTTTGTCATTCATAGAGTTTCTAGTTGATATTAAGTGGTCAATGACAATTTTATGAATTTTCGCTATGCTAATTTTGAATTAGCCAATATACGTTAAAGCTCGTCTTTTTACAGAGCATATGGTATGTTCAAAGGAAGCTTGGGAGGAGGTAGCGAATCTCTATCATGATTTGCAAAATCGCCAAATTTAAACCCTCTAGATTTCTTCCTTTGAGTATATTTGAAAATCTTAGTTTATGCTACGCCTGTAAATGAGTTCAAGGAACTGAAACAACGAATAGATCAAAGACGTCGCCGAATTTAACCCAAAGCTTGATTGGCAATGATTTTCGAAAGAGTTCGAGGGTCTTTGAGGTAAAGGTATCGTACCTGCCGTGAAATCGCAGGAGGACACTTTGAACAACTTATTTGAGTTATTTTTCATTTGCATTTTGTTCATAGTTTGCATTATTGTAAATAGTCCAAAAGTTGAAAATGTTTCGTAACTCCAAAACCGTACATTTCGGAGCCCATTTTATCTTCGGTCATACTTATCTCCCCTTAGAGTTTGTGACGCTTTTCCTTTAAACGCCCTGTATATAGAACGAAAGTAACCGGCTCCGGGGAGTCTGGCGTTCGCGCCAAAAAGCTCCAGTCTTCGGCGTTGTCAAGGAAACGCCTATATTTATATACTACTATATACCGTCGCGTACTACAACAATAACGTTCGATGGCGAACGAGACGAAGAACGAACGACGTCGGCGTGCCTTCACCTTCATCGACATGAATGCCACGCATTTCAGTTGATGCGTTCTTCGTTTATTTCATCTTTTCGCGGTTAATCAAGGTTTTTAATCGGTTGGGTCATTAAAAGTTGGGCCGTAATTTATATACTACCCCACTATTTTTGCTTAACTCTTAACGATCGCCGAAGAAAGTAAGCCACAAGGTTTTTCCTCGCTCTACGCATTTTTCTTTCCTGTTCCTCCTGAATAGTTGCAGCGGCGTCAAAATGAACGGCGTAGTAAGTTACTGTAGTAGTAGTGGGTCGTAGTAGTAAGTAAGTAATGAAATAGTAGTGGAGTAAAGAGAGTATGCGAGTGTGTATGTATACGACAACAACGTTGCGCGTAACCTTTAGCATTTTCCCATCGTCGTGTCGCTGCAAAAATCGATAGAGGCGTCGGGGCGGCTGCCCAAGGACGTTTTTGCGCAGGCCGCGCGCCCCGCCGATGATCCTCTTTCGCCCTTCTTCTTCCTCCTCCTCCGCCACCTCTTCGTCATCTGCTGCTGCCCTACAACATCAACAATAACAACAACCCTCCGCGTCACCTCGCAGCCACACACCATTTTTTTTATCATCATCAAGGCCAAATTCTTCGTACTTTCAATTTGTTTATCTTTTTTTTTTCAAATTCCGTTATCATTTTCACGTGACATACGAAGCAAATGTTTCCTTAGTTTTTTACTACAATCAGAAGCTTAAGCAACAAATACGGTAGAGTTTTTTTTTTCCTTTTAGATTTCGTCATTAAGCAAAAATTCGAAAAAAAAAATCAACTTTCTCAATAATTCGTGAACAACAATTTACGTATAATGATGATTGGTGAGATGGATGGGTTTCCGGCAAGATGAAACGATCGATTTTTGAAATGGCGTCGGTCTGTTCTTCTGCCGGAAATCATTCCGGTGACCGAATGCACTTTGACCTTTTCACACACACACACAGAGAGAGAGAGAGAGGAAACGAAGGGAAAAGCGAATAGCGCGTTTGGCGTCGAGCGCGAAACGAGAGAGACGCTGATGACCGAGGAAGAAGGAAAAGCGTCGCAGAGCGCAGGGGTGAACTCCGGGTAAAAAATGGAGCCGACGTACATTAACGGGCGGTGGTTGTTTTGTTATTATTATTATCATCACTATTATTGATGATGGTGGTGGTGGTGGTAGTAGTAGTAGTAGGACTTGTAGTAATAGTAACGCTGATGATAATAATAAGCATGCGATAGTGAAATAGTGCGGAGATAGAGAGTAGGGTAGACATTTTATGGAACGGTCCGTAATGTTAATAATAGTAAACCATCCCCCTGATCCGTGTTAGAATTCGATTGATTCGCGTACGATTTTATTGATCTCTTTCACGAAATTTACTAGCACAAATTAAACTTTCATTTCCATTCCAATTCGAAAGCTTTCCCAATAATTAACCCAATTTGTTTGAGAAAAATTACGTTTTATTCGCAAAACATCAACGATAGGAAAATTGAAACAAGGAACATTTAACGCTAGAAAACGAAACATTTCTACCGAATTTTCCTACTTTCTTTGGCAATGTTGCGCAAGCTTTTGTTTAGAAATTCAACAAAGTTGGTCAATTTGCCATACGCAAAATTAGAGGCGAATTTTCCATTTTTTCTGCTGGAAGTAGTCTAAAACCGACAACAGAAGGGCAATTCTTTTTGCAAAAGCATTTGTTTCTTAGGCAGAGCGATCAAAAAGTAAATGGTTCGACGTAGGCTTTGCATGTCTTTACTTAAATCAGCTTATTAAGAAAGAACTATGACATTGACAAATGTCAATGTCATAATTTGTTGATCAATAATCGTCACACGTTTTTAATGTTTGACTTTTTTAGCGTTATGTTGATACCTTATTGGGAGGAACATGCAGTCTGTATAGAGGTGACATGAATGATGACAGCAAGAAAAAATATTGGATATTCAAATAAATTATTGCTTAAGAGTGCTGTGGTTACAATTTGTTTATTAAACGCACGTCTGAGATACGAGCATCAATTAAATGTCTATTCGTATTTAAACCGCCTCTTAAGTTTCCGTCCAAGACGTACGTTTAGTAAGCGAATTCTTTCCACGACACTGTCGAGTAGAAATTTCTTTTGACGCTCGGTATAAGTTGTAAAACGATTTCCATCTAATTCCTCGTTTGTTTTTCATTGCGGTTACTTGCTGGACATGCTCGGAATCAATCGAATTACGTAATTGTGTCTGCAAACATTTTGCTCTTTTCCCTAATGACAATTGTAAAACTTAAAAAATCTTTTTTGCTTATTATCGAAACGTTACCAACAAAGTGCAATATTATAAACAGATTATACGTAAGATAATAAAATTCAGCTGATTTCTCTCTCCGTTCTCGTTTTGCCGCATTACGTCATAATAACGTAATAATCCAACGACGCATCTTATTTCGTCAATTCGTTTCTTCCTTTTCCCATTGTTTCCATTTCAAATTGCGACGCCAAATGCGGTCGCGTCGGCAATTTATGTGGAATGTCGCGCGATCTCGACACACGACACGACGCTCTCTTCGTTTCGCGCCAACACGAACATTCCATCTTTATGCAATGAACGATCTTTAAGCGATTTCACAAATTTTCCTTCTTCTCGGTTGCTTTACACGACCATTTATTAGCTATTCTAACGCAACTCTTCGTCCTCTTCTTCCTCCGCTCTTGCAAATAAACGCTGGTAAACGGCATTTACAAGGAAATATGCAACATTGTCGCGAATTTATCGCATCTTCTACTACTACTACAATGTAAAGAGAGACGTTCTTCTTCATCATTGATGGTAGTAACCGAGAACGTCTTCTTCTTCGCCTTCCTCCTCCTCCTCCTCTTCGCGCCGCTACTGACCGTCCGCCACGTATTACAAACACACACATTATAATATGGAGTTACCATAGCAACGGGTAAAGTAACGGCCATCAGACGGTTGTGACCTTGGCCGCAGAAAAGGGTGAGCGCGTAACCGAGAAAGAATGCTGCTGCTGCTGCTGCTTGCTCTCCGCCGATCTCGCTCTCGAACGCTCTTCGTCGTCGCACGTCTCTCTCACGTCTCATCTTCTTCGTCTGTGCCCGTTTCGTACCATCATCATGCAAACTTGCTACTATTACATAGTAGAAGCACGACAAAAGAAGACATACGCCATGGGCGGAGAAGGTAAACAAGCGTCAATGGCAGAAGACGTGGAAGAAGAACAAGATGTTCGAGTCAGTGAAAGCTAATCAACTGTCGAAACAAAATAATACAGAGCGAGGCATGACGAGATATCAAACTGTTAAAGTAACTTTGACGGTGCGTTATGACGGTGGTTGTTGTCTGTTGGCGATTCGGATGGAAAAACAAAGTTCGGGCACCGCCTAACAATTGCGACGGGACATTAGCGCGCGCGGAACGAGCGCGAAATGACAGAGAGAAAAGTTCGGGGCGGCGAGGAAAGAGGGAAGGATGGCGAAGAGAAAGCGCGGCGAAAAAGAAGCGGCGGGGACGCGGGATTGCTGACGAAGAAAAAAAAATGCGCGCGAGAGAGGGAGAGAGAACGATGGGAAATCGATGAGAAGAAGAATCTCCAGTGTGCGGTAACCAGGGCAACAGACAAATCTGTGACGTCAAAAAGAGCGGATGGATCGATTTACGTTGCCGCCGCCGCCGCCACTGCTACGACCACTACGAGATTCTCGCGTACAAACTTCAACGCCAATCCACCCAGCGCATCGTGAAATTGTAATAGTAGTAATGACGATGATGATGACAAGTAGTCTGGCATTCATCATTCCGCAAAGAAGGCCTTTCATTTAATTGCCATTAATGGCGAATTTCTCTAGTGAAGAAATTGTTATCAACGACGTGCGAAAAATTTGGCGCCAAATGCGGGAAACTTCGGCAAGTTATGAACTTTCCAATATGGAAGTTAGCTTCGTGGCATTGCAATGATACCGTATTTACTCGTCATCGATTATAAGACGCACCCTAATGTTTCTTAGTCAGAAATGAGAAAGTCAAAAATCGAAAAGAAATTTTACGATCGAGCGAAAAAATTTAAATATATAAAAATAATGTCCACAAATCAAATATAGGTTAGCTTTTTCTTTATAAGAGCAACAATTAGCATAGCTTCATTAACGTCAACAAAAAACGATTGCATCCCATTAGCAATTTTGCCCCAATTACGAACATTTCTATATTGATATTTCAATAAGTCTCGTGTTGGTAAAAGGCCGATTTTTACCGTGCGTTAGTAAATTATTAACCCCAAATTTTACGTCGAAAAAGTATCAAACATTTGCATCAATCTCAGTGCGTTAAATGTCAGTATAAATTTGTTTATCTTGACAAGTTGAATCAAAGTAACTTTGGCGCGCTAAACGCTACCACCTGGACAAACATAATTCATTCGCAAGCACCAATGTATTCTTTCGTGCACTCGGTAGATGAAGAACTATTTCTAAATACCGAAATCTTCGAAGTTACTTCAGGTAAGGGCTTCAATCGCATAACTTTGATAGGAATTATGCTGATAGATTAAACACAAAATTTACGTAAACAAATGACAACTAACTTAAAACAAAGATAGTGTAAAAAAAAAATTAGTAAGTAAATTTAAGCGGCCTAATATGCTACAACATAATTCGAGGATACCCTGTAAACAATTTATTTGTTGATAAAAATTACATTTAGCGGGCGTAAATTGAATCAAACAAATTAAACAATGATACCAAAGCAAATTTTCGAAATACGAATAAATATATTTGGTTTAACTTTCCTTTAAGTCGTCCTTTACTAATCAATACTAATTTCCGTATTTACTCGTGTATAAAACACCGTCGATTCCTAAGACGCACCCTGAATTTTCTTGGTTAGAAATGAGAAAAAGTCAAAAACTAAATAAAAACTTAAATTTAGGGAAAATGTCCATCAATAAAATATACTGTTTCCTTGTTCTTTATGAGAGCAACACTTATCAGTTTCATTAAAAAGTAAGGGACGACTAATAAGTCATCACCGAATATAAGACGCACCATGAGTTCGAAGACACCGAAAATGTGAAAACAAGTGCGTCTTAAATGCGAGTAAATACGGTAATTTCTTTTTAACTTCGATCCATTATCCACTTCGGCTTGCCATGAGGTTACACAATATCTTGCACACATTTTTACCTCTTTTTTTTTCCTTTTGCGTCTTCGACACGTGCGTCTTCAGTTTAATTAATAATAATAAACGACGGCACAGAAGCGTAACGAAGTGAATGGGAAGAGAAGAAACTGAAAGAGGGAGAGAGAAGCAAAAGAACGAGAAGAAGAACAATGCAACCGCGATTCATCCATCTACCTCTAACCATCGTCAATTATCCGTCTAAATTCGTCTAACTATTACATTATTATTATAATAACGATGGCAGTATAGTAATAATAATAATCTGACCGAGGTGAATGTTTCCACGTCGTCCTCGGAATAGTTTCATGAACTCAACACACATACACACGTACTCAAATCACTGTACCTGTATACGTTTGATGGACTACATATTGTTACGTCACCCATCTAATTAGAAGAGAGAAAAAAAATTGTACAAAAAGAAAGAACAACAAAAATACATGCGGAAATAAACGAACAAATAAAATGGGACCGCGGCCGAAATGAATAAAACCGAACGGCAATTACGGCCGGAGAAAACGAACTTTTCCTTTTAATCGCACATCGGCCGCCGTCACTCTTTCATTCCGACGATTACGTTCAATTAACCGAAACGAATTCATTACCTAATTGAAACTAATTCATTAATTAGTCTGTATGGGCGCAATAATAATAACGATAGTAAAACGTGTGTGCGAATGTATGGGCGATAATGCCTCGTGCACCCTGCCTCCCTCCTATTTCGTTTCTGCTAAAACGTGGGTGTAGTTGCAGCAAGAAGGAAGTAAGGAGACAGGAAGAAGAAAAAGGAAGAAGAAGAGCAGTGTAGTAGTTCGAGGAACAGGGAGTCCAAAGAGGAAGTTTTGGCTGGATTCCAGCCAGACGTGACGTCAGCAACGAGTGTATTTGGCGGCGTCGGGCGCGGTCCCGTTTCCCCATTTGTTCTTCGGGATAGGGAGACGACGACGACGACGCATACGGCGTACTTATATACAGGGTCCGGCAAAAATATCGCCCACAGTTCAAACTTAAATTACAAGTGCGATTTAGACTTTTATGCCATTTTATGTCGTTTCGTTTAAAAAAAATTATTGCCTCCCAGGGGAGACTATTTTCTTTGATTAGTGGCCACTTGTGCTTGAAATCTTGTGTCACTCGCGTGGCGAAATTTTCGGCGTAGTTAATGCAGTTGTCTCCCTTTTGGATTCCTTGAATTCCCCAAGACTTTGTGGCCGGTGTCTTTCCATTTTATAGTCAAACAAGCGTAAGAAGTCCAGGGCTGTTATTTCACGCCTTCAATTTCGACCGCGTGTCATTTTTGTCATTCGTTAATACTAAACGAATGAATAGTTATGCCAAATTATTACTCAGTATAAAGTCGATCCACCTCTACTGCGTAGTAAACCAATTACGTTTCAGAGGAAACGTCGCTGAGTCACGATAAACACTTCTTTGGGCAACTCTTACTGTTGTACTTCTTGGTGATTGCTCGGTTCTTTACCGATTGCAGAATTAGCCAAACCCACCTCTCCCTTGCCGCACTGGACTTCTTAAGCTTGTTTGACTAAAGGTGACCCCACAGAGGAGAGTGTCACATGGGGGCCATCCAAAGTCCAAATAAGAATTTTCTTGCGGGGCTTGAACACTTTAAAGCCACTGGCTCAGCGTGTGGCAAACGAAAATATTTTTGCTACTGGCTCTCAGCAAATCAATTTGGGTTCATCAACGCTGTGGGCACAAGGGAAGCGCTTTTCTCAGTGCAGGTGCACTTCCAAAGATCTAGAGACGTAAACTGCGATATCTACGTGTGCCTAATTGAACAAAATGCGTGGTCATAAGCAAAGATAATATAGCTAATGTAAATCTCTACGTTCACAATCAACAAATAGAGAGAGAGTAAGACAAACAACGTACTTAGGTACACTTGTGAACGAAAACTGGGACAATAGCCAAGAGATAAAAAGTAGAATTGGGAAAGCTAGAGCTGCCTTCAATAAAATGAATAACCTCTTCGAAAATCACGACCTCCGTCTTGATACCATGGTACGCATGTTGAGGTGCTACATATTCCCAATATTACTTTACGGAGCCGAGTCCTGGACACTAAATGAAGCAACAACGAAAAAGATTGAAGCCTTTGAGATGTGACTACATCGGCGTATCCTGCGGATATCTTGGATATTGGGTAACAAACATTGAAGTCCTCCACAGGATCAAGAAAGAGATGGAGATCATGGATACCATCAAAACCCGCAAGCTCCAATATGTGGGCCACATCATGCGGAACGAGGACAGATGCGCCCTGTTACAAGCCATCGTTCAAGGCACAATACACGGCAGACGAAGGAGAATCTCATGGTTGCAGAATCTCGTGGCGTGGTACGGGAAGACGTCGAACGAGCTCTTCAGAATAGTAGCCAATAAAGTGAAGATAGGCATGCTCATCGCAAACATCTGAAATCCGATATGCACATGAAGAAAAAGAAGACTCGCTGATAGAACGTCCTATGCAGCTCCACGAAAGACCACTGCACAACCCACTTGTTACCGTTTGATGTGCTGCAGGATCGTTTGGACGACGCGCAAAGACTTGGGAATGATTCAGAAGCAACGAAATTGGATGCCGTACAAATTGAAATCGACACATGTTGAACTGCGTTTTTTGTTTGTGAACAGTTGCTTAAAAGACAAAGACGGAAGAGATTTCTGCATCGTATTGTGAGTGGCGATGAAAAATGGGTTCATTACAAGAACTCCAAGCGCAAAAAATCATGGGAATATCCCGACCATGCTTCCAAGTCGAAGGCCAAACCGAATATTCACGGCTCCAAAGTCATGCTGTTTTTGGTGGGACCTGCTCGGTGTAGTGTGTTATGAGCTGTTAAATCCGGCTGAAACAATCACAGGGGATCGTTATCGAACGCAATTAATGCGTTTGAACCGAGCATTAAAAGATAAACGAGAGACACGATGAAGTGATTTTGCAGCTCGAGCTCATGTTGCTAAAGTGGTCCAAACATACTTGGAAACGTTGGAATGGGAGGTCCTACCCCACCCGCTGGATTCGCCAGATGTTGTTCCCTCCGACTATCACTTGTTCCGATCAATGACACACGGCCTGGCTGACCAGCATTTCCAGACGTATGAAGAAGTGAAAAATTGGATCGATTCGTGGACCGCATCAAAAGATGACAAGTTTTTTCAATAGGGGATTCGCACATTGCCCGAAAAATGGGCGAAAGTAGTGGCCAGCGATGGGCAATACTTTGAATCATAAAGGTATAACCAGTTTCTTACAATAAAGCCTTAAATTTTGAAGAAAAAAAAACGGCACGAGCGCAGTACTACACCTCAAATAATAACTCTAATTGCTGATCGCTATATTGAAATGTTACGTTACTTTGTGGGACCTTTCCTCTGTGGCTATCTAAAATCCAACATCTTCAGAAACCGTCCACGGAATATTGACGCACTATTGCCTGAAATTATTATAGAAAGCGAATGATGACAGTGTTTAGACGTGAGTTACAAATAATCAAAGAAGATGGTCTCCACTTGGACACAATAATTTCTTAAGCCAAAATGGCATAAAAAGAACGCCCAAATCACACGTACGATTATCTTGTAATTTAAATAATGTGGGTCGTATTTCTGCCGGACCCTGTACAAAGAGAGTCGGCGACAAGGTAAAACTAGGTGGCTGCTACAAATTATTATTATTACTGTACTACCGTTGCTGTTGGTGGTGGTAATGAAGATGATGATGATGATGGCGTTGCTGCCAACGACGCTCTTGTACGTTTCATATTGCTGCTGTTATTTGTGGGGATGTGGAGTAAATGCAGTAGGTGTAAAGGTAAAAGACGTTGGGAGTTACTCTGAGATTAGTCGAAAGAAGACGGCGATAAAATAACGATTTTCCTCTCTCTGCTTTCGCATCCTTCTTCTTCATTCGCACACACACACACACACACACTAACAGATGCACACGTGAAAGGCGAAACGAATCTTTCCCACACGTCGACGGCGATGATGGCGTGGGAGTGACACGACACACGTCTACATCATTATTGTTAATAATAATAATAATATCGTTGTAAAGATGAAGAAGGTGATGGTGGTAGTGGTGCTCTTTGTACCTTAACAGAAGGATAAAACATAACCGGAAACGAGCGGCGAGAAAATGAAAAGAATCACGTTATGATGATGATGATGTATTATTATTTCATAAACGTAATTCGTCCGGTGGCTAAAGCTGTTTTATTAATAGAACACGTAATTGTAAGAGTTGGTGGCCCCGTTTTTTTTTCTATTCTTTTTATTCGCTTTTCGTTTGTTGGCATACGATCATAATCGAAAACTGACCATTCCGCAACCGTTGATCATGTCACTGACTCTTTCGCGAAAACAACGACTACTTACGGGCCAAATTGGTTGCGAAGGAAATTCGTGCGGACCCGCATCTATTAATAATCGATACTTTGTTCGAAAGTTCGACGACAGCTGGGACGGTTCTCATCGAATTTCCTAATATTTTAAGACCCTATTACCGACTGTGGAAAAAATTATCGATATAATTGTCCATTATTCAGCCGAAAGAGACGAAAACTTGTAATTGTACGAAGTTATTTACAACCGTTCGTGGCCATACAATACGACGGCAATTTAAAAAGAGATCGACCTAAATGTGAAACAAAAGGAGAATGATTTGTTGCTGTCACACGGTTGCGATTTTTGCTAAGTTTGCAGAAAAAGTTTTGCTCGATTCAACGCAATTTCCCGAAAAATGACAATTGCAAGATTCACGAACGGTGATTATCAAATTAAAATATAAAAGATTGTTGGCAATCATCTTGCACACCTTAATAAAAATTCCTTTTGCAATTGGACACTCGAAGAAACTTTGGAGAAAGTGTATCAGCGTCGATAGAAGTTGATATTGAAAAATAAAATATTGTTCACATTATGAGTTACGATTTTCTTAAATCATCTTGCCATAATTCTTCATGGCCGAACGAAGAGAATACATTTCTAAGAATTTCTCTCGAACCTTTCGTGGCCACACATGCTCGACCTAAAAACCTATTGCCGAACAATAGCAACGAGTACGAAAATAATATATTACCGAACATTATTATTATTCGCTGTCTGTTGGCAAATTTAAAATAAATTCGCACACTCGTCTTCTTCTTCTTCTTCGTTCCCGTTTCTCATTCCATTTCGTTTCTCATTGTCATCATCGAAGGTTGTCTGCCTGTCTGTCTGCTTGCTTGCTTGCTTTCTCGTTGCGCAGATCACGCTCTTTCTCCTCGTTCCGTTCCACGCCATTTTCGTTCCATTGTTGTTAATTGATACCACCACTATTAGCACCAACTACTACAATCGACCGACCGCCACCGACAAGTTTGCATAATTATTATTTTCAATTTTAATTATTGTTTGTTTGCTCGCTTGCATAACGAGCCAAAAGAACGACCGACAGAAAGAATGGCGTAGGCCGCATAATAATGATAGTAGTAGTAGTAATAAATGAGACCGAGAACGTTGTGAATGAATTAAAAAAATAAAACGAAAAAATCGTCGCTAAAACGTCTGACTGATTGTACGGTGTATTAAAAAGCAAATGAATGAATGAATGAACGGATTTAAATTGCGCGGCGAGAGAGAGCGAGAGACATTACTACCACCTTCGACGACACAAAGACCGTGGAAAATAAGTGTAGGGAAAGAGCTAAGTTGAAACGGTGGAGAGGCCAGTAAAAAGAAACGAAAAAAGTCGGTCCATCGTCAATAAGCGGAGAAACATGTGCTCGTACATAAACGATTTATTATCATCATCATCACTAGCAGCATCAGTCGTCGTGGCGCGATGATGATGATGATGATGAAGGAAACGTCGAAAGCGATTTGGGATTGAACGAAAGAAACGCGCATATGCATACGAGAATGACGAGATAGTTCGCTCCGCTCTTTCTGCCAGTTTTGTCTGTCTGCTCGTTTGTAATGAGTAACTGGCTCTTGAAAATTAAAAATAAGAATCTCGACAACAAAAAAATACACCATGACCCACTTTATTTCGGCTACACAACACACACACACACTCTTGCCCCCGTTGTTATAATTTATGCGTGTGTATGTGCCTACGTTCATTAAGTCACGATTCGTGAAAGACATTTTCATATTCATAATTAGGCGGACGGAAATATTTTATCTAACGCAATTTCTTTTCTCTCCCAACGCCTTTTGTTCCCTTTGATTTATACAATAAATAAGTAGGTCGAAGATTCTTAAGCAGAAAGTAGAATTATATACAGTACGGCCCAAAGCGTGAGAATCAAGGATTTCATTCAAATCGAAAAATGTTTCTGAAGAAAAAGTCGTTTCTGGATAAAAACTTTAACGTATTCTTGAAGATGGCTGCAAAAAGTACAACTTATCGTAAATTGTTCGTGAAATTTTCCACCTTCCATATGTCATTCTCCGGAAAACGATTCTCCTAGAAATCGATAAGGAATCCAAGAATGCAATAAAAAATACTTAAAAAACTTAACAAGTATTAATTTCCGGTATACGGAAATAATTTTTATGTTGTACTATTGGGACACACTGTATAAAACGATTCCAGTTACCAATAAGACTACTTATACGTCTGCTGCTACTTTCTACCGACTGACAATTCGATCTCTTCTCCAATTTGAACCAAGTCTAAAGATGTATCATCCACCTGGATTCAAAGTCAATTTCCCGCGGAAATTTACATTTAAAACAATAAAACTTATTTGCAGGATTCGATGGATAAAGAAAACAGATTCGAAGTGAAGAATATCGAATGGAAAACCTTGAAAATGAGATTCTCGCGAAACGTTGTCTGGATTATCCAGAAAACATTAATATTAATAATATCGAACGAAAAAGAAAGAACGCGAAAAGTGAATGTGAAGGAAAACGACTGCCAGAGAGCGAGTGCAAACTACCTTCACAAGGCCGAACGGAACATGTGGACGGTGAAAAGAAGCGAATTTTTCTAAGATATCCAATTAATTCTAATAGATAAGCGAAGAATACGTTTCCTCCTTTTCTCCCAACTGTTAAATGATTGCAGATAGCGCTAAGAATTTAGCAACGATTATTTTATTAATCGCAAATTAATAAGAACGTCTTCAGCGACATTTAACAAGTGTTTCGGCTTAATTTAGAATAAAAGATGTCCCTATGTAAAGAAACGAACGTGAATGATGTGAAAGGCGGCCATTGAGGAAGTGGATTTTTAAATTACACATAAAAAAAGATTAAAAACGGAAACGAAAGAGAATTTCTTTTTCAATTTGTTCTTTTCATTTGTACCGGCCACCGTCGACCGCTCGGTCAGATGCTGTCTGTTTGTTGTTGATGTTGTTGCGTGCATGAATGACGACGATAAAACGGCCTTGTCGTAGTTTTCTCTCTCGCACACTCTGTATATATATATACGTGTCGGCCGATTAATTGATCACAAAGCTTTCCCTGGTTAGCCGCTTTACTCCGCTTTAGTTGACCATTTGTTTGCGCCAGTATTCGCCACACATACGACGAATTATATACTGCCGAGTTCAAACAACTATAAGCCAATTGAATCGAATTTGCCATTTGTGCATGTGCTGGCATTTAATGCGACCCACGTGAAACGAACGAGCGCAACTACTGACTGAGTGAACTTGCTGCTAGAGTCGAAACGACAAAAGAAAAACTCTACGGTCTACAACGATCACCGTTTTTGCAGTGTTTCGTTCACTTCATTTGCTTCTCTTTCGACATCAATCAACTGAATCAAGCTCCAAAATGTCAAGCAGTATGTGTGAATGAATCATGTTGCGATTATTACGTTCGCTTTTTTTTGTCTTTCGTTCTCATTGAGAGCAGCTAAAGGTCAGACGTATGAGAAAGAAATCGGTTTATTATGCGAATCGACTCCATTAAACACGGGCTTAATTAAAACTTCTCGCTCTCTCTCTCTCTCTTTCTGTCTCGCACACACAATTTCTTTCACGGTGTATTCATTCATTAAGGTATAAAAAGACGCGAGAAAAAACAATGGTTTTGTTTTTGCGCCAGGTAAGTAGAAGAAACGGGGAACGTTGGCTTTTACAATAGCCAAACGCTTTAATAGCGTTCCTCATAATAATAATAATAATAATAGCGTTTCCTGCTGCCGGCCAATTTCTTTGTGGTATTTATTTTTATAAATACTTTTCTTTCCTCCTCGTGTGCTACACGCCATCAGCCATTCTCGTTCCTCCTCTATGAAAGACTTCTTACAACAAACAACAGCTGTGCCAGAGGATGTAGTAGCGGTAGAGCCGTAGTAATAGTAATGTTTGTAGTAGTAGTAGTAACAACGATAAATTAAGCAAGAATACGAAGAATCAAACCGTCTGCTTTGGCCATTTAAATTTTTAAATGGCCTCTTCCATTCGCGAGTTCTTCCTTTTAGTGCTCGTATTAAGCACAGTAATGGTAAATCTCTTAAATAATTTAATTGATTACACGAACAATGTAACAATGTGTACTGTTCAAAGTTTGTCACATTGCTCTGGTAGCATTGATATTTACATTATTTTTGAAATAGACAAATATCAATTTACAGAGCGATCAAAAAGTAAGTTGTTCGCAGTAGGTGCTGATGCGTGATTCATTGACGTTTGTCAACGTCAATACTTAAATAAAGATCGGAGTGTCGATTTACATTTTGATTGCTCCTTAAATTAATGTTTGTCAAAATGACGTTTGGCGGGCGAACGGATTTAATTCAAAAATAATTTAGACAGCAGTCCTACCAAAGTAATATGTGGGAAACGTCATTTAGTCATCGAGAAATTGTCGTTCTCCACATAATTCCCCCAAATACGATAATGAGATGGATGATTTAACTTTAATATAAATCCCACTCATTACATAAAATAGTCACATTCCTCTGCGATGAAACATCAACGATGATCAACAACATTTGTCACATGACATTTCATTAGACAGCGAACCGTCGTCACGTGAGTTGCTGCCATGTGATTGTTATCATTATTAACGAAGGAGAATGATAAAAAATTATGACGAAACAAGTACCGATCGAGTTCGTTAATGAAAGAAGTTTATTCAATAAACATTTCATTTCCAGTAAACGAGAGATACAAGTCACAAAGGCAAGTGAACGATAAAGGAAGATGAGCAGCATCCAATAATAAACAGACTGGCATTCATTCGTTGCTCGACTAAGTGAAATCGTTGCCTCGGTTCAACGATCATATTCCGGATACGAGGATGGGAATTTGAACGAAAAAAAAAGCAGATACGTAGAAAGGAAGAGCGATGAAAGATAAAATGGACCGAGAGAGAGCAAGAGTGTGAAGGTCGTCGTTGTTTCTTCCTACAAGTTTCCAAGCGAAAAACATTCGAAAATCAACGAAAAAAGCTGCTAATTAATTGGTTAAACTGTTAAAGAAATGATTAAACCATTAGATAATCGAGCAACGAGACCTCGTCGTGTAACAGTAAAATGGATGATTTAGACGCGTTGATGATGATGATGTTCAATTAAATTAGTGATAGATAAAAAAATGTGTTGGATTTTTTTTTTAAATAAAAGGATCGACAATTTAATAGATGATGCGTGAGTCACGGTGTGGGTATTTTTAATCCGAAGAGGACGGAGATAGACGATGGAGTGGAAGAGAAGACGTAAAGCGAGAGATGATGCTGTTTGTTGTTGATGTTGTGCCCCCGACCGACCAGCTGATTTTAAAAACTTCAACGACCGTCCTTTTTTTCCATCTATTTTTAAAACAAACCAACAACTTTATAATCATCATCATCATCACATGTTGGTAATTGGATCATTTCGTGTTTTCTCTCTTTTTATACGTATTCGACTGGCTTCGCTACACCATTTTAAATAGAAACGCACACGTACAAAAAAAATATATTCGGCGTGTCCGTCTAGACTGCGTATTTCGCATATGGATTCATTATTTTTAGCAACTCTCAATACCGACGGCAATATGTATTACTATTATTCGTAAATTTGCTCTTCCTTTTATTTCGTATTTATTTATTCGTCTCGCCTTCGAGCAGTTAATTTCGGTTATTCGTATTTTTAAACTGCAAAATCAATTTCGATCGTGCGATTACGCCGCTCGACCAATTGCCAAATTAGGCAAGTCGACGAGGACGACTTCGGGTTATCGTACCTTAGAATTCGTTTCTTTTTTTATCTAAACCAAACGATATGCCAAAAATCTTCTCACTCCCCGCAAAAGGCAAATCCTTACCTTGCTCAATTTCTCTCCTTCGTGATGCGGCAACAGCAGTCGCAACGATTGGAAACCGTTGTTGATGCTCTGCATCCTTCGTCGCTCATTGCTGTTGGCGATTTCCCGGCGGATCCTCTTCTCTTGCTCCATCGTTATGGTCGGCGCCTCACCGTCTTTGCTCTCGTGACTGCAAAATTAACAATCGAATTACACATTTCGAACGGATTCAATCGCACTGAAAGGGCATACGAATTTGACTCTAAAAACCGATTAAACTTTCTAAGCGATCGATCATTAAAAATTAGCTGCCACTCGTGAAGGTGTTATTTAATTTTATTAGCCAATTATGTACGAAACGTACGATTCATTGTTTCGCACGTCTAGACGTCTCGTTCGGTGCAAATTATTTTTTTCTCCATGAGAAAATCTGTTCTCCGGTGCTTCATTGTTGGCGTAATATTAGTTAGTTTGCAGACGAGATTTTAGATAATCCTCGAGATGTTGTTAAAACGTAGGGAACAGAAGGAAAGTTTGGAGAGATGCGTAATTATAAAGTTAAAGGTCTCAAGAAAATCGAGGGAATCGAGTTCAAGGACGTTAAATTCGTACGTTTAATCTCAATAATTGTTCCCATTATCCGTGCGCGATTGTTACGGATTTGTGGATAATTGCAATAAACGCAAAACGATTCGCGATGGTTAATTCGCTCGTACGATTCGAATTGAAATTAACGTTAATAACAATGTGAACAACGTTGAGATACGAACGGCGAAGGTTAAACGCTGATTGTCGTTATCATTCGCAAGGATGTGGGATACGTTATTATTATAATCATAATTTTCGTCGGAAACTTGGCACGAAGCATCGGATCCGCGACGCGTACGTTACTCCCTCGCCCTTTGCTTTCGCACCTTTCTAATTCTGATGCGATCCTTTCTAATTTATTGCAAATGCTCTATTAATAATCCAGATGAAAGAGAAAGAAATACGCGAAAATAGAATTACGCTCGTTTAAATAAAATGAAGCAAAATAGATGAGGAGGGAATCCTACGCGATTGAAATAAAAAATACTTCCTGTCACTTTTTCCATCTATTTTTATTCAATCTGTTAATAATTTCATACGGATTTTTATTAATACCGATTGCCATTATTTGCGTGCGACCTCCGGCCATTCTTCCTCTCCTACTCTTTGTCGTTTGTGCGAAACCCGACGAAGCCGAAGAAGAAGGACAACGTCTTGGCAATTCGCGTAATTCCTTCAATTACACGACGTTCATTTCAAAGCTAACAAGTGCTATTTTGCACATTCCCAATTCAGCCAGTTGGACTGTGTGTAATATGCAAAAGAATGCAGAAAATAGAGAGGAAAGAGAGAGATGTATAATCGTATACATTTTTAAATAAACGTTTGCAGCAAATAATAATTATGTTCACCTATACGATTATTATTATTATTATATTGCCATTATTACCAACGACTAATATCCTGCATTCTTTCGAAGTATGTCGATGTAAATAGCATGAAACGTCCTTGCTGTAGACGCCACTGTGTTTTTCGTTCTCTCCTCGCACACACACATGCATCACACGGTGATCTATCATTTTCCCAATGACTAATTCGCAAAGGTACATTATTTTCGCAAACACAAATAGCTGCTGCTTTTGCGAATTATCGCACTCGTTTAATAAACTGTAATAAGCTCTCCTCCGTCTCGTTCGCTCAAAAGCACGCGTCTCTTTCGGCGTCCTCGCACCAACAAACAATTGTACGCGGAATTGTGCCAATTTTATTATGATTGTTGCAATTTTTTTTCGTCTCTAAATAATTACGTTCATATGGCGCCTAAATATTATTCAACTATTTTGTTTTCTCTCAATGCTGCAATTATTTCTGCTTGCATAACAAAAAAAAAACATTTTCTTTTCGAAGCAGAATTGTTCGAAAATATCGACGAATAAAAAACGTATTAGAAGAACAAGATTAAGTACGGTCGCATTGAGAAAGGTCAGTCTTTTGGAATACGCAATAAAAGAATGGTTTTGTCCTCCATCCATTCTGCACGTTATACAGAGATGGAGCGAAATCTTTAAAGCCACACCTGCATACTATTTACGTGTTCCTTCTTTCAAAAATATTTTTTACCTGGCGCTTTTTGCGTCCTTCCTTCGTTCTTAGAATTGGAATTTTCAAGAAGATTTAAAAATATTCTTTTTTAACATGGAACTGTTCTAGAATTCTTCAATAGTTTTTCGCTTGCATTGCTGTTTGTCCGACTTCAGAATTGGTTGGAAAAATTGAGTGTTTTACAAATTACTAGCTGTTCCGTGGATGTAATTAATTAGGAATCCAATTAAAGTAAATATTTGTCGTTCCCCCTTCGGTGTTTCTTTTCTTTCTTTCTCGCGTATTTACCTTTATTATAATGGTGACATACTATTTATTTATTATTAAATGGAAATTCTACGGCACTGTGTGCGTTATGCTAATACAAACAGTAATAATAGGAACACTGATGGATTGGTTAAAGTGAAACAGCCTATTATTACGATTATTAACTGCGACTACTACTAACACAGAACTCCCGATCGTCATTATTATTTTACAATGTCCTCGTTTTTCATTCATAATTCATTCAATCTTTCGTTCTTTTTAAATGCAAACGATAATCATTTTCCCTCTTCCATTTAATCGTATCAATTAATTCATTTTTCTTTCGTTGTGAATTAAATTACAAGGTCTTATCACTCTAGGAATGTTTATATTTTGTTTCACTCTGCGAAAGCAGCAGAAGTTTGCCGAGATAAGACGACCATAAAAACCATTAGTACTTCCGTTTAAAGTTAACGATGAAATTGCTTTCGTATGCTTTCTCAGCTGCATTAATCTTATCTCAAACGTATTTCAATTTCAGTCACTACTAATGTATGTTAAAAAAACAAAACAAAGCCCCGCATTCAAAATCAGTAGTTTGATAGTTCATTAATGAAAAAATGCGATCAAGTAGCGATTACCGGCAAGTCGTCGTGCAAATTGAAATATGATTTATTCGCGCTCAACTCATATGCACAGATTCATATTTCGATGCGAATGAAATGCATGAGACGTATTAAGGAGAAATTAGCGAACGTTGACGTAATCGAAAAATTCCAACGGCAATTCGCCGATCTCATTAGGGTGTGGTGATGCTGATATTTCATTTTTTATTACCCGTTCTTTTTAATTGTTATTGTTGCACTCTATTTGGAACTTTAGCGACTTACGAATGGCGAAATTCTTTTCAAGGAACAACGATTAAAATTCCAATTTTATAACCGTACGCAATCTAATCATGCGATGAATGAACGCGACGCGCGAAACGTACAGCAAAAAAAAATAGAGAAAAATTGCGTTCTAAATTCATCAATCAGCTGTTCGTTATTAATAAATAATTATTATCATCAAATTTCCTTTTCGTTTCATTTATTTGCACACAACATTTTATGCTATTTTTATCTCGCGTTTACTCTTTATCGCAACTTTATGTAACCGTATTATGTTTCTAGATTAAAACAAAAAAAAACGACTAAACGTTAAATGAGCGAAATTATTGCGAAAAAAAGCGTACTTTGATGGATGATTCGCTTTTTAAACGTTTATTACGCTTCCTGCAAAAAAGGTTATTTTGGCATTTAAGATTGGCGAAGGCGGCGAGGCGCCAGTAACAAACTAATAATCCGTACGGTAAAAATAAAACGCAAAATTTAGCGAACAAAAAAAAAACTATTAGAAAGCAAAACGACATTACGAGCTTCGTATGCAGTCTCTTGGTTCATGAGTAACACTAGATTGCCCAAGGAAGTCATTTTGACTGCTTTTTAATTTAATGTACAATAATAATGAATAAAAAAATCCAAGTGAAGACAATCTTTTTTATTGTTAATATTTACTAATAACTTGTTATACGACTGTAAATAATATAAAAATAACAAAAATTAATTTGAAACAAATTTCTTTACGCATTATTTTTCAAAATGTAGTGATTTTGACTGCTTTTGGGCAATATACGTATACACTAAGTTTCAGTCTTTCTAGTGTTAATTCCAAAAGCGTTGAGTGGGTGGTGGCTGCCTCCTGTTCAGTGCGGTTGAAATAATTTTGTTTAAGAAGTAGTCAAAGCGACGTACAGAGAACAAAAAAATAGTTGTAAGCAATAAACGGAGCTTGCTGATGCTCGCTATGAAGCTATTTATTCAATCTAAACTCGAGCTCTAGCAACGAGCGGCAGCAGCACCACGCCACACATCGACAACAACATGGCGGGGCAAGCAGCTGACGCCGGTCAGGCGGTATCATTATTATTACTAACGTACGTACATGTACATTGAAATGATAATTTTTTTCCATGCCCCCCTTCGCTCCTCGCAGTTATCGAGTAAATGGCAATAATATAGAAATTCAGTTCGAATTTCACGTCTACTACTACTACTATCAGTTTCTATTTTTAAACGACGCCTTTAATTACTATTACTGCGAATTATTAAAATTAAACAGAAAAAAACAAACCGGCACGGTCAGGTGCTTAAATGTTATAAAATAATAGAATAATGGAAAAAGTGCAAACGTACTTCGATTGATTTGTAATATTTGTAATCTGGCTGTTTTTTTGTTTTCGAGTGGTAAACGTAACAAAACTTTATTCGCGTACGAGAATTGCAGTTATTAAAATGTGTTTGTGCGTGTGGAAATATTCGGGAATTTAACGTAGTAGAAAGCACGCTGAAAATCATGTGGCCGGGCTTGTTTATTTTCTAGTCTTGCCGTACACGGCGAGAGTAAAACGCTCAGCTTATTACTCTTTTCCATTTTATTATTGTTGAGCATTATTAAATGGGGGAACGAGGGAAGAAGTGGTGGTCGTCGCCGTTCCATTCATTCGTTTTAAAGTTTTTTCTTGCAACTATGCGTATACGTTTTTTTTTTGTTACCTCGTTGCACTGCCCAAAAATATTCCAGTCTTGTTCTCGCAATTTCCCTGCTGCTGCTCGTCTTCGTCTTGTTCATAAACTGCGTGATCGTTATTGGTTACATAAACAGACATAATCTACTGCAGCTCGGCGAAAAAGTTCCAGTTTCCTTCGCAATAAATCCTCAACGATCCAAACAAACGAACGAAAAATAAAACTAATCAGTTTATTCGATTTAGTCTCATATGCACGACGTGCATGTGTGTACGAACGCACGCACGTATGTGTATATTAGTGCACTCGCGATTATCGGCGAAACCGAAAAACTTTTTTAATGAACGAACCAAATAAATACGAATTAACGCCGGTTCAGCAGTACTTGCACTTCACAACATTCATCAACGTTGCCGTTTGATTTGCACCGATCGATTTTTCGAAAAAAAAAAGCGCACAATCGATACTTTTATTTTTGATTAATCGTCGACAAAAAGAACCGAATTTAATACACTATACACAAAAGAAGCGCGGGACCACGACGAACATACGCTACATACGCCTCACAGCGGTTCTCTGGTAGCGGCGTTTGGCGGGAAACAGCTGAGACCCGGTTGACGCCAATGTATTATTCATACGCCGGAGTTTAGAGCGCGCGCTAAAGCGCGAGAGAGAGAGAGGACGGTCGGCGTGCTCGTGGCTTTTTTTTGGTTTAATTTCGTTTCCAATCGAAACGTGGCCGCGATCGATCGCGGTCCGTGCGAAATCGATCAATTCGACGTCGATGAGTCACGTTGGATCGTCGTGGAACGCGACGGGATCGCATTAATGCGATCAAATCGGCGATAACGATGCGTCGCACAAAACGACGCGGATGAAGCCGGCTATCGGGGACGCATCATCGTCTGCCAGCTGGCGATTTCGCTCCTCCCAAAAAACGATACAGAATAGGAACAAGACAGAAAAGAAAAGCCAAACTCTACTTTCCTCGTACTACTATTACTACTTACTATATCGCTCTTTGCCCCTCTGCAATTTACGAACCGCTTTCATATATGGAATTAAAAATAAAAATTCCTTCCAATGATCGTATTCTTCGCCGATTGCTAGCGAAATTAAATTGAGGAAATCCAAAATTGTCGATCTGCATCCTCTTCTTCCAGAAGCTTCAGCAATAATATAAAAATAAATAAATAATGTAAAATTAAAAGCAACGCCAATAACAACAAATCATGTTTTTTTTTCGTATCATTCTTTTTCGTTTTCTTGAGATCATTCTTTTTTCAAAGGCATTCTTCAATCAGTTTATTAGTTCCTGTCTATAATTTCTTTTATAAATAATTAATCTACCACAATTCGACTAAACCGAAAATGACTTACAGAATAATAATGCAAAAAGAAAATGGATTAAAACTTAGATACAAAAATCAATCGAAACGTTATTTCATCACTATGATATCAATAATGGCACATGGTTATTGTGAAGAAACTAAAAGAAAAACTTCTAAAAAACATTAAAGTGCATTAATTGCGATATATAAAAAAGCTGTCATCCTGACGCTTCATTCCTATCGTCTTACAGTCTATTAAAGAATCAAATATATAAAATAAAAGTTAAAGATTATTGATTGTAATACTACTAAATTCGAATTGTAGATATACGTTTTTAACTTTTTAAATTCATTTTACTGAATAAAAGAACGGTTTTGATTATTGAGACACTCTCCACTATTTGAGAGTGAACAGTATTTTTGGCAATTGTTGGACAGAATGTGCCATTATCACTTTTAAATTAACTTAACTAAGTTGTAGCTATCTACAAGAATAAAATAAAACGGATAAATGTATATAACATGTTGTGTTTGTATATATATCTCATAAATTATAGTAAAATATGTATAAACTGTTTCCAAACTCCTTTCCGAATTTTACACTTCATCCTTCATATCAATAATAGCCCCCTTCTATCTATGTTACTTTACGTCTCACGTTAATTATTTAATTACTCTGTTTCTTTTTAAATTAGTTTAAAGGATTACTCCCTCAGTTTTTTTAATCTACTTTCCATCTTAATGTCTTTCTTTCTAAAAGGAAAACGTTAAATTAGGCACTATAAACATTTCTTGATATTGGCTTTCATGTGTCTCGACTGCGACGGGTTGATCTTTAACTTGAGCTGCTGTATGAGATCGTAAATCTTTAACGATGGTCCCACTTTACCGCCGGTATATACCATTATGTCTTCCTTATTTAACACCAATAACGTTTTGCCATCCACTTTCTGAAAGGAGAAATAGCGCATAATCATTCGACATTCTCATTCCAACTGACACACTTACCTGTTTACTGAAACTGTCGCAATAATTGGCGCAGTCGTTGACTCTCAGAAATTGAGCGACATCGAACACGTTCCATTGGTCCGGACATAATTCGCTAGAATCACAAGAACCACCGCTCATATCGACAAGCCGCGGTATCAGTTTTGTACTTGCGTTGGTATTGCTGGACTAAAAAAGAAGGAAAAATAAATTTACAATGAAATAAGATAAAAAAGCAACGATGGAAGAAGAATGAGTTTACATTAATATACGAAGTAGCCTTCCGCTCCGGCGGTGGATTCGATTCCGCAGATGTCGGCAAACTTTGATCGGGCCCAGCAGGTTCTAAACCGGCTTCGGGTTCCTCTTGTATGTCCTCTACTTCCATCTCGGCAGACGTTTGTACATCGACCTTCGTCTTTTCCTCGACTATTTTGTTATTGTTACTCTTATGCTGCGCGACCACTTTCGTGGTGTTATCCTTAATCTTTTTCTTTCTGCCTCGCTTTTTAGGTACTAAAGCGACAAGAAAATGTAAAAATTAGTCAAATTTTCGGAAGAAGTGCACGAGAAACTGATATAAACCTTTTGGCGGTGTCGGCACTTTCGGTGTTTGCTTCGGCACAATCCTCGGTCCTTCCAATTTATGGCCCACCGTTTGACACCAACCGACCGGATAAATGTCTGGGCTCTCACAGTCCAGCCATTGATCATATTCATCTTCCCATCCGTCGAAATGCACCCGTAATAGTCTTCCGACGACGCGTGCGATTGTTGCGACGCACACGAGCCTCGGATCCATTAGATCGGCCGCTTCGATTTTCATGTCGGCCACGAAACCGTGCGCCGGCACTTGTTGATTGAACAGTGATGCTTTCACCGGTCGATTGCCGGTCAATTTTAGATAGTCGTGCCAGTTGAACGTCGAATCGTCGTAACCTTTCGGTAGCGTCAAAGCGATCTCGTTCTTTTCGCAAAAACAGGCCGGAAATATACATGGCGAACGCACATGATAGCAAAACCAGTCAGCTCCGGTCGCGTCTGCATCGTACGTGTCGATCCTGATCATCACGTAACCGTGATTTAATACTTTCATGACGGTCGCTACGCATATGGACGAGAGATTTAGCGGATCGATCGCTTCCAATTTCATGCCGACACAAAAATTACCACCAGTCACCTTCTCGTCTGCTTCCGAACCGACTTGTATGGGCAAGAAGAGTTCGTCTGTGGCGTCGTCTTCATCGTACATACCTTCGTTCACCTTCTCGATGTAACTGGCCGGGGCCACCAAGTTGTGACCGACTTTGCGTGCCCAACCGACAGGATGCAGCAATGGCGAGTCTTCGTGGCACCAGAAACCAGGATCGTCGGGCGTCATATCGTAGTATTTGACGTTCAGTCGTTTACCCACAATTTTGTGTACCATTGCAACTTTCACTTGCGATATCCGATTCTTGTCGACCACTTCCAAGTTGAGACCGCAACAGAATCGTGATTTCATGCTCTCGTTGATTTTGTTGCTGTAGTTGGACGGTAGAGTCCGAGCGCCGGTTAAACGTTTCCTCAAAAACGCTTTCCAGTCGCTGTATTTGTCCTGTATCGTTTTTGGCGGTATCAGCGGTTTGCCGCGAGTCGCGCACCAACCGACCGGGTGCACTTGATTCGAGCACAATGAGACCCAGAAATCCTTCGACGAATTCAGCCCGAAACCTTCGTATCGCAATAAAGCTTTATAACCTATAATCTTATGTACATTCGCCACCCAAAACGAGTCCGGGAAAGCTTCCGAAACGTTCTCGCAATCGGTGTTCTCCACTTCCACTTTCATTCCAATCAGAATATTCTCCCACACGTCCGACATAGGAGCGTGCTTGAAACAGGTTACAGGCGCTGCCATGAAGAACTGATTCTTGAGATGTGGATCCCAATCGTAGGAATTGGCTAAATTCGGTGCTTTCCTCCTTAACGATGGTAGATTCTCTTCGACCGGTAACACAGTAGTCGGCGTTTCGAGTTGAGGTAGCGGCTGATCGGTCACGAAATCAGTAAACGTTTCCTTCGATTCCATCGTGAACCGGTGCTCGGCGTACTCCGAGCCTGAATCGTCCGACACCGGTGTCGTCGGTGCCTCGTTTGATTGCGGTAACGGTTCTGGAATCAAACCGCTGTAACCGCGCGCGCACGCCATACTGCAAAACCGTCGTTCTCTCGTGTAGAACGCGTGTTTAACACCGATTGCTCCGCATTTCTCGCACACAGCTATAAACACATTAAAAGCCCAATTAGGAAATTGCACTCATACATTTTCATTGAAGCAAGACAGGTTAAACACATTTACCAATTCCATCCTTCTGTATGGGTATGACAGATGGATCTGTGTTACTTTGGTAAGCAATTGGTGTCTTTAAGACAAGTCCAGGGTGTTTCACAGGCTTAATTTTTCTAGTTGGTGATGGTAAGGTTTGTGTGGCAGTTGTTATCATGTAAACTGGTTGAGAATTATCATCATCCATATAGCTGCTGTCACTGCTGTCTTGCTTCATGTCCACTATGTGCATCATTTCTAAATTTTCCATTGGCTACAATTGATAAGAAAATAATTATCAAAGATATATTATGTGATGCAAAGTTATTGCAGATAAAGTAAATGTTACCATAGGAGAGGTTTGTACCATTTGCATATCATCTAGTGAATGATTTGACGTGCTGTGATGTGATGATGTGTAGTATGGACTATCTTGGTCAGCTAACATTTCAGAATTGTCATTGGACATGAGGCCTAGGGACAAATCTGATTGCTGACCTGCCCCCATCCACACCATACCCATTTCAGGTACACCTGACATAGTAAATACTATAAAAAACAAATTTAAAATAATTGATGTTCTTGTGATTATTCTATCACTTTCAAAATCCTCTTATCTAACAATCACTAAGATTATATTTAAATGTAAAATATATATATGGCGATTCAAAATATAATTTTATACTTTGCTCACAATAATCATGATAAATTACAATCTAAAAATTGCAATTAAAAGCAAAACAAAACTCCTTCTAATCGCCGTAACGGTTGGCGTTGCAATGCAATCCGTTTACAATCGAATTTTTTTTGCTCACATTTCTTTCTTTATGCGAATCAAAAAATATGTATTTCTCACCGTTCATTTTATTTGGTCGTCACTGATGCATCCTACATTTAAGGAATCGCAATTTTCCATAAATTTATACATTAAAAGAGAATAAATAATACAAATTTTTCTAGATAGAACTAATTGACAACTGCATTTGCATCACCTGAAAGTAGCAACACAGGATAAACCTTTACAGACCATTTTATGGCAATTGGCAATTCTGAAGGAGCCAGGGTACGAACCATTTCTTTGATGTCACCGCTAGAAAGCTCTGTCAACAAAATTATATTATCTTTGATTAGTGCACACTAACCTAAAATTAAATTAGACGTTCATTTTATATTAAATCGTCTAAAATAATAATCATTAAATTGTATTTGATTCAAAATACCAACGGAATATGACGTTGTACCATTTCGGCAATTGCTTAGCTTTGATATATGTACCGTATTACTTAACATATAAATATTCAGGCTTGTATGAGAAAAGTACTTGAAAGTTGAACTTGTACTCAATATCCTTTTTGTATTCCAGATCAGAATATGGTTCTTTCTGGAAATGTATACAAGCAGGCTGTGTTTACATGTTCACACAATTGGTCAAAATGCTAATATTGGCCACATTCTTTCCTGATAACGAGTCTGTTGTTGGTAGTGATTTTTTTGCTGTAAGTTCATTGATGACATTGTAATTTGGTATCATCAAAGTTGATCTTAAATTATTCTTTAGGAATTCCTAAAAACAATAGTTGATTTAGGTGATTTGGTAGGACTTTATATAATACTGAAGAACATACCAGGAAAAGGACACAGTAAAGTGTTAACTGCAGGAATTGGTTGGGCTACAGCAGAAGTGATATTATCCAGGGCATTGTTATTATGGGTTGGTGCAAGAGGTGCTGAGTTTGATTGGAAGTACATTCAAAAATGTTTAGAATCAAACATTTCATTGGTACAGCATATAACAACTGTAACATTGCTATGGTTATGGTCTAGGCATGATCTAAGGGTCAATTTTAAACCAGCAGTAGTGGTTTTGATTTTATTGTCTTCATTTAAGATGTTACTATTAGATTGGTTTGTAAAACTGTTTTTCATAAGTAGTTGGACTTCATTATTGTTGAAAGCCTTGGTTACTTTTATGATAGGAGGTTGTACAATTACCATTTATGCTGATTTAGCCCAGAGTATTGGAATATTTTGAACTTGATATCATTAAAGCAACAATAATAACTTTAAAGAGAAATCTACAAATTGTTTGATTTTTATTAACAGAATATGGAATTTAATTCTCTTTATTCACAATTTCAAATATAATTAGTAGATGACTAAACGTTAATTCTCAATCAGAGCAATTTGATACACTTGAAAGAGATTGAAGTGATGGAGAATCTAGTACAGAAGTGATTCAGCAGGAAGAAACTTTAAAAGGCTTTATTTTAGCCCTTTTTAATACAATTTTATATGATGTCAATTGCACTAAAGCAGAAGTAACGTTTAAACATCTATTGTAATTAGAATGTAATAATTATATTATTTAATCGCTAATGCAATAACAAACCGAAGTATTTATCAAAAAAGAAAAGAAAACCCTTACGAAATAATTAGTGATCGCGTTTTATCATTTAAGACGCCATACAGCCCGCCGGCCCATCTGAGTCGTCGTTGTCGGAATTATCGGTCTCTGAGTACTGATCCGAATCCGTGTCCGTCGACGAGTTGTCATCGTTGTTATCCAAATCCTGAACGTGGAAGGGTCTCTAATAAACGAATAAACGGATCATAACTAGATTTACTCGTTCAGTAAATTAAATTGATTTGCTTAAATTAAATTCCTACTTAGAGAACTTTAAAAAAAAAACTTACTCTCATTTGTTCCGTCCGGCTCAGTTGTCGCCACAACATCCATAGCATCCGACCGTTATCCATATCGTAGTTGCAATCGGCCCAATGTGATCGATTTTTCACGTTCGACCGGATGGTTTCTTCGAGTCCCGTCAACGTCGGTCCGTGTTCGAACGACGGTACCCACACTTTCACGTCGTAGTCGAGACCGCTCGTGCACAAGAACGGTATGCACGGATGCGGTTCTAAACAGTTAACGACACGGTTATCGTCCGCTAGTAGCCATTGAACGACGCCCTCAGTGTTTCGGTCCCAAAAATAAACGTGACCGCAGTCCGAACCGCTGATCACGTACTCCGATTTCGGGCCGAAGAAGTTCACGCCTTTGATAGTGGCCGTGTTTCGGTGACCGTTATACTTGTGGACGAAGGTGCCCGGTTCGGACGTTTTCACGTCGAAGAGATAGATGTCTTCATCATTGTAAGATGCGAGAATTTCGCTGCCGTTGTAATTGTAGACGGCGCAAGTGATATGATAGCTGGTGTAGATATGTGGTTTCTATGAGAAAGACGTATTATCGAAACGAGAAACGATGAATAGTGAACGGAATTTTCTCTCACCTTAAATGGATGATAGATTTGAAGTGGTTGCGCCGGCATTCGCTTATCGTATGTCCTAACGCCGTAATCACGGCCACATACACAAAATTGGTTTGTGTCTAATGGATGGCTACTTATGCTATATAAGGCAACGTCTCGTTCGCCCGATTTGACCGTCACAAGTCTGAAATTATTATTTTTTTATTGGATGACAATGTCTTGTTCATTTTTGTAGACAATACTTCTCTGGCTTGTGATTACGCAAATCGTGATTTAACACGACGCAGTCCTCTCCGGCGCTCAAGACTATCTGCGGTTGATCTTTTAATATCGTCAATTTGTGACATGGGGCTTTGTGTGATCCTAATCTTCGGCTGCTTTTCAATCCCTCAGTGGCTATTTGAGCTAAACGAACCTAAAATATTTAAGAATGCACTACAAGTATATTGACTCTATCATATTAATACCTGGCCATCTCTAGCGCAAGTGACGATATGTAAATCGCTGCCGCTTAATGGAAGAAATTTGCATTGGAAAACGTTTCCTCTATGCTTTGTTTCATATTGGTACACATCTTTGCCAACATGCCAATCCCATAAGATCACTTTTAAATCATCTGAACCGCTTGCCAACAACGATCCGTCGGGATGAAAGTTCAGGCAATTCACGCATCCTTCATGTTTGTCGAGTCTGTACATCAATTCTAAACGTTGCACAGAATGCAAGGATCCATAACAGCGTCTTTGAAACAGTTCGTCATTGTGGTATTTAGAATTGGCTCCTAGTTGACGATTTATTAATTCAGGTACCACAAACCAATTGTGTTTTGGTTTAGGTTTTTTCAAAGGTGGGATGTCATCATCAGAATCTGCATTTTGCATTAAAGTTAAGTAATGACTTATGGTACTTACAGATGGTGTTACAACCTGATGTTGAATTAGGTTCATCCACAACTTGTTCATCTTGATGCACTTCATCTCTATCACTGGTCATATAAAAGAAAAAAGAATCAAAATAAAATGTGTGAATACTTAGAGCAAATAAAACTTAATACCTTTCATTGGCACTCGATCCCTCATCTTTGTTTTTCCTGTAATTTCTGTTCTTTGATGGTTTATTATCATCAGGAGGATCGTTCCAACTGGTACTAGGATTCGAAGCCTTACTATCACTTTTATTGTTGTCAACTGCTTGACACTCTTCCACTTCTAACTCTGTCTTCAGTCTTTTAACATTCTCATTCGGTTCATGTTGGCACGTCTCTTCAGTTACTTCGTCCATGTTATTGTTTTCATTGGAATCACCCGAACTGCCGTTCTCTTCCATGTTTGATCTAAAAATAAAGGAAAGCCTTGATACGCAATTATAATTTGATTAATTGACGAGAGAAAAATTATATAATCGTTGAAAGAACTTGATTAATTCGAACGTAACATCGTCATTTTCTACATAAATTTTTTCACTTACCCTGACGATGCCTATTATGTTTTATGTTCTAAATACAAAAATTACTGTTTTGGTTTTCTCATATGATTAACAATAATATTTCCATGGTAGTAAATGACATTTGTGTCAAAATCGTAGAAAAGAACCACGAATCCTATAGAAGTTTGTGTTTGTATCTAGAATAAAGCGATTAGTTTAGGCGCAATGCGGCAGAGTGCGTATGTGATTAAAAAGATATATTTGAATTTTGTAATAATTCTCAATTAGAGAAGCCCAACAAATAAGGAGTTTAAAACCATTCATAAATAAATGATTTCCCTAATACTAAGCCTTCAACAAATCTTCAGGCGAGTTTCCAATATTGGTTCAGTTTCCTGCAATTCAGGATGTTTGTCAGAACTCATGGAAGAAATTTGGAATCTGATAACCTGCTTAGTAACCACTTATAAATGTAGGTACGATTATATAAAAGGGCTCAAATAATATAAGAAAATACAAAGTTGTAGTTATGTTTTGTTAAAAACTGACAGAAACCATTCATACAGTCTGACACAAAAGTATAAGGCACTTGGTTTTTTAAGCATAACTTTTTTCTAGGCGATGCTACAAAGATGAAATTGATATTTTTGGAATCAGAACGACGAGCTGAATCGAACCATTTATATACTTCTTGATTTATAATTTTTAGAAAGCAACAACAGCCCATAATGAAAATGTCACTGACACAAAAGTATAAGGCACTTAACAAAATCTGATCAGTTCAGTGTACAAAATCTTGAAAATTTATCGCGCTTCATTTGTTTCATTTTAAATCGTTTTCATAAATTTGTCTAAACCAAATGGGGCGAGGTAAAAGTCTCTCCGACGTTGAGAAGGGCCAAATTATTGCTATGCACCGAGATGGCCATACTCAATCTTCAATCGCCGCTGCTTTACATCGATCTAGGTGCGTTGTTCAAATTTTTTTAATGAATCCTGATGGTTACCACACGGCACCAATCTCCGGTCGCCCAGCGCTACTCTCTAAGCGGGATTGCCGGACAATACGACGCGCTTTCTCGAACTCATCTTTGAGTATTCGTAAATTTGTTGACACGGGTCCGTGCTCCGTCTAAAGCCTCAACACATTGCACGGCGTCTTGAATTTGCGAAGGCCAACATGAGCAGGGATTGGTCAAAGTTATTATCTCATTTGTAGGGGCTATTTATGAAATATTTGTGGTCAGGTCATTTTCTCAGATGAAAAAAAGTGGAATTTGGACGGTCCCGACGGGTATCGTTGCTATTGGCATAATCTACGAAAGGAGGAACGCTTGTTTAGCAAGAGAAACTTTGGCGGTGGTATGGTAATGACATGGGGTGCGTTTTGTGCTAAAGGTGTGCTCGATTTGGCTTTTACGACGGCAAGAATGGATAGTGAGGAGCATTGCGAGGTACTGACAAATCATCTTCTGCCCTTCCTGGACAAGCCAGTACCGCACACATGGATTTATCAGCAAGATAATGCTCCACTTCATGCGTCGAAGGCGACTAAACAGTGGTTGGATGAACACAACATCAATGTTTTAGAATGGCCCGCATGCTCGCCTGATTGTAACCCCATAGAGAACATCTGGGGCTACTTAACACCCAAGATTTACGCTGATGGGCGTCAATTTGCAACAATAGAAGAATTGCGCGGCGCGATAAGCTTGGAATGGCGTAAAATTCCCCAATCTTATGTAAAATCGCTAATTCAATCTATGAATGATCGTGTTTTTACACTGATTCAAAAAAATGGCCATCAAATTCGTTATTAAATATATTTTTTGTTAAGTGCCTTATACTTTTGTGTCAGTGACATTTTCATTATGGGCTGTTGTTGCTTTCTAAAAATTATAAATCAAGAAGTATATATATGGTTCAATTCAGCTCGTCGTTCTGATTCCAAAAATATCAATTTCATCTTTGTAGCATCGCCTAGAAAAAAGTTATGCTTAAAAAACCAAGTGCCTTATACTATTGTGTCAGACTGTATTAAATTTGTGATTTGAAATATTAACATTTTCAAATACATTTTTCCACTTATATTTTATTAAAATTTGAAGAACTTATTATAAAAACCACACATTTCATAATAGCAAACACTTGTCCCTCTTTCACACTAAAGTCAATGATCTATAATGATGAGCTCATCAATTCGCCAATCTTCATATGAGTTATCAGGCAGATACCGTCTTATGATGATAGGTATCTTCCTCTGCTTCAACTCTTTCATTGCTATCTGCAGGGGATCTGTTTCACCTTCCAACTCCACCATAACTGGTGCACACATTGCTATTTGTAAAGCACGTGTGCCTAAGACTCGTGCTCTCTCATACTTGGTCATGTATTTGGTTGTTATACGTTTCGTCTTTGGTACACTACCAGTACCGCCTGAAGCAGCAGCTTGACTTGGTGATAAAATGTCAATGTTATCACCTTCTTCATCAGGTTGATCTAACTCTTCAATGTTGTCATCATCAACGTCATCGTCGAAATCATCACCACCTGCTGCTCCATCATCGCCGTCGTAATCGTATTCGTCGCCCATTGCTCAAAATATAACTCTCAATCGCCTAAAGTTCGAGTATTTGGCGATTTCCTAACCTAAAAAGGCTTTTCATAAAATATAAGCCCAATGTGGGGAAAACGTATTAGCTTTAAAACATAATCCGCGATTAAGGGATTAACAATTGACTAATTCAGTTAATAATTACCTCGAGTGCAGTGAAAATATCGAATTTTATACTTCTAACAGCAATTAACAAACCAAAAACAGAAAAGCAAATATTAGTAATCAAAAATTTGACAGACGGTTATTAAAGCCAGTATAATGCAACCAGGAATACAACTGATTTCTCCGATTATGCGGATATCTATTGTGTAAATATCAAAATACTATTTGGGCGTTGCATTTCTAACCTTTCTCTATTCAGGATAAGATTTTGGATTCTAACTAAAAGAATATTTGGATGAGTAATATCGGTTGAATCACTAACAGTTGGTTGTAATATTCGTGTCGACTGACCAGAGTCCGCGAATAGTTAACAAAATAAAATCGGATTTTTACTCTTGCTATAAAAGTTAATTAAGATGTCTGAACAGCACCGTTTTGGTAATATAATTAGCCCAATCACTTCTCACGCTTGGAACAAAGATAAAAGCGGTAAGTGAATAGTTGCCTATAAAGTTATTTCCGCCTTTATAATCCGAGTATCGTTCTTTCAAGAGATTGCAATTTCGCCCAACAACCATGAGGTGCACATCTATAAGCGTAGCGGTAACGATTGGAATCCGTTGGACGTGCTCAACAAGCACGATTTAGGAGTGATGGGTATCGATTGGGCCCCGATGACGAACCGCATAGTGACGTGCGCGGTAGATAGAAACGCTTACGTTTGGACGCAGGGCGATGATAAGAAATGGAAGCCGACGCTTGTACTGTTGAGGATCAATCGGGCAGCCACTTGTGTTAAATGGTCGCCGCAGGAGAACAAGTTCGCCGTCGGTTCCGGTGCCCGATTGATATCCGTTTGTTATTTCGAATCGGAGAACGATTGGTGGGTATCGAAACACATCAAGAAACCGATTCGATCGACGATAACGACGTTGGACTGGCACCCCAACAACGTCCTTCTGGTTGCCGGCTCGGCCGATTACAAAGTACGCGTCTTCTCCGCATACATCAAGGACATCGAGAACAATCCGGAACCGACGCCGTGGGGCAATAAGACTACTCTCGGCCAATTGATGGTCGAGTTTTCCAATTCGGCGTCCGGCGGCGGCTGGATACATTGCGTGAAATTCTCGCCGGACGGTAACAAGATTTGTTGGGTATCGCACGATTCCACGATCAACGTGGCCGATGCCGCCACGGGAATTGCCGTGATCAAACTGCCGACGGAGTATTTGCCATTCATGAGCTGTATATGGATCGATAACGTGTCGATAGTGGCCGCCGGTCACAGTTGTATACCGATAATGTTCAAGTATGTACAAGGGAAGATCAGTTTCGTCGCAAAGTTGGATACGTCGCAGAAGAAGGAAGCGACCGGTTTGTCGGCGATGAGGAAGTTCCAATCGCTCGATAAACAGGCACGAACGGAAATGGCGGATAACAATCTGGATTCGATACATCAGAACACGATCACGTGCATGTGTTCGTATAAAGTAACGGCGAACGTGATCGACAAGTTCAGCACTTCAGGTCTGGACGGTCAAGTTGTCATTTGGGACATGAACATCTTGGAGAAAAGTCTGCAGGGATTAAAAATTAATAACTGAAGCGAGTAAAATCGATTGCATTTAATATGTTTTTAATGATTGGTTTATTTTGTTTTGGTTTCTTAAGACAGATTATATTAAACTTTTATGGAAATAAAAATTTAAAATAAAACGTTTGCTGCATTATTGTCAACAGCTCCCTGAAATCGTCGAACGAGCGTTTTTACAATATGAAAGGAGCATTTTTAAATTGCAAAAGTTCTGAAATGAAAAGAGCACTTCAAAAGCGTGAAATGGATCATTGTGAAATTTTGAAACAAGCATTTCTAAATAATATATATAACAAGGATTATGAAGTGACACCGACAAACCACTGGAGTCTGGTTGTATTAGTCCTAGATGACTATTAACCACCTGCGGGAAATTTATAGCGAAAAAAAAAAAGGATTATGAAATCGTAAAATAGTGTTTGTAAAACGGCGAAACAAATCGTGCAACAATCGTGGAACAAACTAAGTTTTTCAATCGTTAAGGAAGCACTTTGAAATCTTGAAACGTGTATTCCGAAATTGCGAAACAAACGTTCTGAAATTGCGAAATAAGCTGCCTGAAATAATAACAAACTAGATATTTTTGAATCCTCGAAATGCGATTTAAAATCATGAAACAAGCATTCTGGACTTTCGAAACAAATATTTTAAAATCTAGGAACAAGGTTTCTGAAATAAGTTTTTCAATCGTTAAGGAAGCACTTTGAAATCTTGAAACGCATATTCCGAAATTGTGAAACAAACTTTCTGAAATTGCGAAATAAGCTGCCTGAAATAATAACAAACTAGATATTTTTGAATCCTCGAAATGCGATTTAAAATCATGAAACAAGCATTCTGGACTTTCAAAACATATTTTAAAATCTAGGAACAAGGTTTCTGAAATAAGTTTTTCAATCGTTAAGGAAGCACTTTGAAATCTTGAAACGCATATTCCGAAATTGCGAAACAAACGTTCTGAAATTGCGAAATAAGCTGCCTGAAATAATAACAAACTAGATATTTTTGAATCCTCGAAATGCGATTTAAAATCATGAAACAAGCATTCTGGACTTTCGAAACAAATATTTTAAAATCTAGGAACAAGGTTTCTGAAATAAGTTTTTCAATCGTTAAGGAAGCACTTTGAAATCTTGAAACGCATATTCCGAAATTGTGAAACAAACTTTCTGAAATTGCGAAATAAGCTGCCTGAAATAATAACAAAGTAGATATTTTGGAATCTTCGAAATGCGATTTAAAATCATGAAACGAGCATTCTGAACTCTCGAAACAAATATTTTAAAATCTAGGAACAAGCTTTCTGAAATCGTGGCAGTAACATTTTAAAATTGAAAGTTTAAAACAAATATTTCGAGAAACCGAATGCATATCGCGATATGATAAAATCTACATTAAAATAACATGTTGCAAAGTGTTATGATTAGTATCCATATCGTTTTAATAATCGATGGAGTGGCTTTAGAAATTATATAACGCAAATATTTATTTTAAGCTTCACGTCGAAAATGCGCACCAGCTATCAGGCGGTGCATCGAATTAGCCGAAAAGGAAAAGTAATAATCGCCCACTTTAAAGATATCGCATTTGTCGTTGGCGATACACTTAAAGATCTTATAAATAAATCACAAACATCGGATTCGCTACCGTTATCGTTTCGCCTCTTAATCAGATTAATCGATTATTTCTTTCTTTTTTGCGCTAATAAATTTACCTATAAATAGATGTTCACGTTACCAGCTCTAATTGCGCATCTGAAAATGATCGGCAGCAGACTGTTAGTGTGCGTATTGTGGCTAATTTCTGGCGTACGATCGTGGTACGTGTGCGACCAAGTGAATTTTTGCCAATCGATTCGCAACGCTGCCGGCGATGAAGGACGATACTCCGTCGTCGCGGACGAGATTAAGTTGCAGAAGAACGCTATCCGTGGATTGTTGTTGGATAGAAACGATAAGTCGACGTTCGAATTTAACATAACCGCTTTGCAAGATGGCACTTTCCGTTTCTTCGTCAACGATCCCAACAAACCGCGTCATACGATAACGGAAGCGTTAGATGGCGAGCCGAAAGCGGCCACGCTGGTCAGACTTCAAACAACGAACGACAACGTGGAAATGGCCGTGGATCGGAATTTGCTACGCCTATGGTTCGATCCGTTCGGGATCGACATTTACCGCGACGACCGTCAAGTGATTGGCGTGAACGCGAAGTCGAAGATGGTCTTCGAAAAGGACGCTCACGCGATAGCGATCGACTTGTGGCTGACCGGTGACAGAGCTTACGGCATCCCGGAACACGCCGAACGATTGTCGCTGAAGGACACCGGCCCGGGCGGTTTGGATCCGTACCGATTGTTCAACGTCGATTACGCCGGTTACCAGGTGGAGTCGCGCGAATCCCTCTACGGTTCCGTGCCGGTCCTGTACGGTCACGGTGCGCGTGGCAGTAGCGGCGCGTTCTGGTTGAATTCGGCGCAAACGTTCGTCGACATCGAGCGGACGGACGGTCGAGTGAACGCTCTGTTCATGAGCGAATCCGGTGCGATCGATTTGTTCCTGTTCACCGGGCCGACGTTGAACGAGACCGTGCGGCAATACGTCGGCGTCACCGGGAAAGCGCCGTTGCCGCAATATTTCGCTCTGGGTTTCCACCAGAGCCGGTACAATTACGACAATCAAACGGATCTGTTGAACGTCGTCGCCGGTTTCGACGCGAACGATTTCCCGCTGGACGTCGTTTGGTTGGATATCGATTATACGGACGGTTTGAAGTACTTCACGTGGAATCCGGAGAACTTTTCCGATCCGTTGGCGATGCAGCGCACGTTGAATGCGACCGGTAGGAAACTGGTCGTGATCATCGATCCGCATATCAAAGTCGAACGCGGATATTTCGTTTACGATCAGGCGTTGGAAAGGGGCTATTTCGCCATGAACACGGATGGATCCGTGTACGAAGGAAAATGTTGGCCTGGTAATTATATAACATTTGCAGTTAAATTTCGATTTAGGAATATACTTTGGTTTACGTTCTACGATTCGACTTAGCGATACCGTTTGACGATTATCTGAGAGTTTCAGCGGCGACAGTATGAATTTATTTATAGCAGAGATATTTCAGCGTCGGGTTTTCCAAAAGTGTGTCGCGAAATGTTATGAAATTTTCATTATTTTTTCGCCAGGTTCCATCGAGCATAGTATTATATTTTATGCATCTGAATTGTCCTTTCTAATCTGATACGGCTTCTAAAAAAGTGTCAATTATTCTGATAAAGTCTAAAATGTTATTACAAAGACTAAGAATGCTGTGAATGAAATCTTTTTTATTGTCATCCAAAGAGCAGAATCCCACTGACGACGTTTGGTCGTTACTGCTGAATTCACGCACTTTCTCAATGTCATTTTCGTCCTCGATGCTTTTAGTCTTCCCCGTAGACACGGTGATTCAAAATAACACCGGCATCGCTTAATGGGTGATTTTTCTCGTTAAAATAAGCCGAAAAGTTCCTATGAACCATGGTCCGAAAATGCTTGGTCTTCGAGATAACGGCCGTCAAAGAGCGATTTCAAAATCGCAATTTAATTCGTAAAAAATAAACGAAAGCATATGTTCTTTTGAGCTTTGGGGCATCTTAATTTCATGTTACGGAGCTTCGTTTGACGTTATTTCAAAGTTTGAAAAACTTCTGGAAACTGGTGTTCTGGAGGGTCAACTTCTTTCCAAATGCCAAAACTTTTTTGTCGTTAGAGTTTTGACAATTTTCGATGGATAATTAGGATCCCCCATGTCTTCTGAATCGAAAAGGTTGGAAAACGATATCTTGCATCATTCTTGCGAAATTTAATGTTTTTTACGACCATGCATTTAGACGTTTCTTTTCATTTATCAGTCGTTTTTTTTTTGTCTATGGCATCATCGCCCTACATAGCACAAATGTCACGAGGAACTTTATGGCTTTAAAACTCTGATTAAAAGCGAAAAGAAGCAGGTGTCGCCAATGTGCACTTGACCTTCCACTTTGATAATTTACAAATCAACGAAAAATTTAATTCTACAAACAAAAAACAAGAACACAGTGTTCTAGAACGAGAAATTCTCTATCGGATAGCATATAACAAAACTGCAAAATTATTTTCTTTATTTACTGCAATTTTGAAACTACTAAATCCGCATGAAATTACGCATCAACCTAACATTTGGCACTGCTTTCGTTCGCAGGCGTAAGCAGTTACATAGATTACACGAACCCGGAGGCTCGCGCTTGGTACTCGACGCTGTACAGTTTCGACAACTTCCCGAACACGACATCGATCACGTACATATGGAACGACATGAACGAACCGGCCGTGTTCGAGAGCGCCGAGAACACGATGCCGATGGAGAGCGTCGCGTTCCACGGCGGCTGGCTGCACCGCGACGTCCACAACGCGTACGGCTTCTTGCAAACGACGTCGACGTACGCCGGCCTGATCGCGCGGTCCGCGCGCAAACTGCGCCCGTTCGTGTTGACGCGGTCGCACTTCGCCGGCAGCCAACGGTACGCGGCGATGTGGACCGGCGACAACGTGGCCGATTGGAATTATCTCCGCATCAGCGTGCCGATGTGCCTGACCGAATCGTTGGCCGGCATCAGTTTCTGCGGCGCGGACGTCGGCGGTTTCCTGAACGACGTCGAAGACGAACTGTTTCAGCGCTGGTATCAGGTCGGTGCGTGGTTGCCGTTCTACAGGTCGCATGCGACCAAAGGCACGAAACGTAGGGAACCGTATCTGTATCCGGCCGAGATCCAGGCACGTTTACGCGCGTCGCTCCGCGAACGCTACGTTCATCTACCGTATTGGTACACTTTGTGGTGGGAACATGCGGTTAACGGCACGCCGGTCATTCGCCCGTTGGTTTACCATTACGACGAAGAGGCCGTGTTGGATGTCGATCACGAGTGGCTCGTCGGTGCCGATATTTTGGTCAGTCCCGTGATGGAGAAGGGCGCGACGTCCGTCGACGTTTACTTCCCCGGCGATCATCTCTGGTATCGATTAGGCGGCGAGACGGCGACGGTTCATCGCGGCGGGTCGTCGGTAACGCTCGACGTCGACATGGATTCGGTGCCGGTGTTTTACAGGGGCGGCAGCGTCATAGTGAGGAAGGACACCATTCGACCGTCGTCCGTGCACACGCATAAGGACGATTTCAGTTTGTACGTGTTCTTGGACGACAACGGCGTGGCGGCCGGCAACTTGTACGTCGACGATTACGAATCGTTCGATTACGAGCAGCAAAAGTACTCGTACGTACGGTTGGAGTACGACGTGAACAGGTTCAAGTTGAACAGAATTGATAGGGACGCGTATTACGATGGCGATCAAGGGCGAATTAAGGATATTTACATTTACGGAGCCGCGCACGAAGGGCGGCAGCAGAACACGGCGGAATTGATTGTTAATGGACGTAGCGAGAGCGTGCCGATTTCGCGAGACGTCGCAAGTGGACGCATCGCGATCCGCGTCGCGTTGAGTTTGAGAGATGAATTCGAAATTCGATTTTAAATAAAACGCATTCGACAATTGAAATTAGTTTTATTTTTCTTTGGCTTCTGATTGCGGAATTAAATGTTATGTAATGCATAGAAATGAGGATTAATTAAAGTTATTCTAGTTTTTGCATTTGCTTATCTTTCAATTTATTGTACTCGTACAGTGGATAGAGGTTTTTTATTGTGGAAATCAAGTAATTAGAAAAAGTTTAAAAAGTTTTGAACCTTGTTTTAAACGAAACACAAGTGTGTTAATTTGAGCTCTAACAATTATTTGAATTCATAATAATCTTCAACAGCAATCCAACGATTTCTACGTTTTCAAATCGAATCAAAATGAAATTTTAAACTCATCTTTTGTTATAATAACAATTATGTCGTTAATAGCACTTTAAATTGCTTTTACATCATCGAAACGTTTTCGATTCTTTGCTAAATGAAGCTTCGTAACTATTAAATTTGGTGAATAAAGTGAATGATTTCGATTCTTGGCAAAATAATCTCTAAACGCGAATTCAAATTAACCTTTTTCTCAGGCTCAATCCAAATGAAAATGGTATGAATTGAATCATTAGATAACCCCAACTATATTTCAGCTTGTCTCAATGAAACATTTTTCATTCGCGACAAATTCTAGCGCCCTTTCAAAGTACTCTTTTTTTAATTCATGTTTTTGGACTTCCTCATTCATCATCAACATAAACATCTTTTTTGACTTTGTTTGGAATGATTAAAAATTTATGAATTGTAACTGATTTAGAACTTTTTTGGCAAATGGCCTTATTACATGGTCTAAACACTGAAATTAAGTTAATCTGTTTCAAACCTTTGTCTAAGATTTGACGCGTGAATTTCTATTTTAAATAAGACTATTTTATCATTTATATAGTCTTCACATAATTTTACATACTATGTAAGCGAAAATGGAACATTTTATAACAACAAAGGAACAGACAGTGCAAGGATGTAGCATACGTGAAAGAAACAATGAACCAATGTCAAGGGTAGTTTCAGAGATTCTGTAACGGAAACTTTTGGTTAAAGGACGAGCCTCGTCCTTGCAAACTGAAACTCGGTTAAGGTACGTTTCTCTTTGTCAAGAGTAAAAGAATTTTGAAAATAACCAATTGAGAATTGATGGGAATGATGAAAGAACATTGTTGAAATGCATTATATTAAAATTTCCTTGTATTAAATTTTGAGGTTTTAAAAGAATCGCATAGTTTAAGGGATAATCAAAACAGATGTGATTTACTATATGTTTATATAAACTTTATTCGAATCCCTTCGGAGTCGTCGAAAGTTTCCTAACTTTTCAATTATTCTATTTCAACGAAAGGAAAAATTAATGGTAAATAAAATCTCGACTAATTCGACGTAAAAGGAAAACAAGTTGTTGTAATAACGTGTGAGTCATACACACACACATACACACACGATGGAAAATTTAACGGGAAAACTTCTATAATACTAATAATAATAAATGAATAGTTTGAAAAATCGATACGGTGCAAGAACCGTGATAAAAGTGCGAGTAGTAGTAAGTAGACGCTGACCAAACGACGCCGCCGACGACGAACGACGCCCGCTACGTTCGTACGTTTCTTAAGAACCCTCCATCTATATGCGCCTTTTCTCCATAATAATAATAATGATAGCAACGGTAAGGGTCCGAAAGGAAAAAAGCGTTCGGCCAGTTTCACCGCGTACTCCGTCGCCGTCGCGTCTTGTAATTCTCTTCAGTTCGAAAACAACGTTTCTCGCGTTCGCTTAATTCTTAACGATGAAGTCGTGCAGCGAAACGTTACAAAAGCAACACGTCGATTCGATGCTAATATGATGCAATTCAGTGAGAAGACGACGACGCTAAATGAGAACGTGCAAAATAATAATAATAGCAACAATAATAATGTCGTTGTGGGCGCCGAACATTTACGGGACTCGCAAATCTCCCTGATACCGTTATGGGAGCACGTGGTTCGCACGAACACGTTACCAGGTAAGTCATTTAATTAATTGATTGACCACAGTTCAACTGCTCAAATTTTTAATTCTGTTACACAATTATTGGTTGGAATAATTAGTTTTTTTTTAAGTTACCATGTAGTTTGTGCACCTCAAAAATAAATCTTGCACTGGAATTAATCAGTAGAGTTTAATGAGAAAGATTTCAATGGGGCACAATTACAATTGTGTATCGCAACCGGTCACTTAGAACAACATACACATTTTCAATTTAAGCAAAAGAAATCTTCTTTATTTTATCGTCATCTATTATCCTGTGGCTGTCGATTCTGCTACCAATGTTTAGACTCATATGGACTTTCGCCTAAATTTTGGCTATCGAATTTAAGAGTCGATGAGAATGAAGTGTTGACATAAATGCAATACGAGGGCGGATTGATGTATAATTTGTTTCGTGTAGCAGGGGGTAAGAAAAAATTACGATACAGTCATAAAATTTCAACATGGAGTTGCTTAAAAGTTGACTTAAAGTTAAATGTTTCGAGTGATAAACAAAGTGGATATAATTGAAATTCGAAATGTCATTCAATTCTGCGTTTTTGGATGCGGAAACAGTGAAGGAAATCTATTAGCGAATTCTGTCCACATTGGGTGACTCATGCTCTTTCTATGAAACCGTTTATCTTTGGGCGAACGAGTTTTAAGCCGCTACAAGAAGCATTCGAAATGCATCATGTCATGGAGGTTCAAGAACAACAGTCACTTTGAAATCAACAATGAGGTCCATGAAGTGGTCGTGACTAATAAACGATAAAGATTGAGCGGGAGAGTAGAGACCACGAGCATCTGAAATTAGTTTATTTTACTTTGTATAATTAATTGCGCACGAATTAGACTCGCGAAAGATGAGTGTCCCGTCTTCCATTATTCCAATGCAAAAACGAGGTTTCACTATGACCACGCATGGATTTCAACGGTAACACGCAGCCAAAAACTGCTACAACAGAGGCTTAAGCCACTGAATTGGCTCCATCGCAATAAAAATCTGCTTATGAAAGTCCAAACACTATTGGTCGAAAGAGATTTGCTCAAAGTAATAGGCGATAGAGAACGTAATTAAGTGTTATGAAACTCTTAAGAAATCCACTTCTACAAAAGAATCAGAAAGCTTGAGGGACGCTGGCATAAGTGCTTCGGACTTCGAAAGGACCAGGTTGAAAAATTAGATGAATAAATAAGACTATTTTATCATTTATATGGTCTTCACAAAATTTTACATATTATGTAAGTGACAATGGAACATTTTATGACAATAAGGGAACAGACAGTCCAAGGATGTAGCATACGTGAAAGAAACAATGAACCAATGTCAAGGGGTAGTTTCAGCGATTCCGTAACGGAAACTTTTGGTTAAAGGACGAGCCTCGTCCTTGCAAACTGAAACTCGCTTAAGGTACGTTTCTTTTTGTCAAGAGTAAAAGAATTTTGAAAATAACCTATTGAGAATTGATGGGAATGATGAAAGAACATTGTTGATATGCGTTAATTTAAAAAAATCTGCATAGTTTAAGGAATAACCCAAACAGATGTGAATTACTATGTGTTTATATAAACTTTATTCCAATCCCTTCGGAGTCGTCGAAAATTTCCTAACTTTACAATTGTTTTTCCTCAAAGAAAGGAAAAAATAATGGTAAATAGAATCTCGGCTAATTCGAAGTTAAGAGATTTGCTCAAAGAAATAGGCGATAGAGAGCATGAAGTTCTCGAAGAAATCCACTTCTGCAAACGAATCAGTGTTTATATAAACTTTATTCAAATCCCTTCGGAGTCGTCGAAAATTTCCTAACTTTACAATTGTTTTTCCTCAAAGAAAGGAAAAAATAATGGTAAATAGAATCTCGGCTAATTCGAAGTGAAGAGATTTGCTCAAAGAAATAGGCGATAGAGAGCATGAAGTTCTCGAAGAAATCCACTTCTGCAAAAGAATCAGTGTTTATATAAACTTTATTCAAATCCCTTCGGAGTCGTCGAAAATTTCCTAACTTTACAATTGTTTTTCCTCAAAGAAAGGAAAAAATAATGGTAAATAGAATCTCGGCTAATTCGAAGTGAAGAGATTTGCTCAAAGTAATAGGCGATAGAGAGCATGAAGTTCTCGAAGAAATCCACTTCTGCAAAAGAATCAGTGTTTATATAAACTTTATTCAAATCCCTTCGGAGTCGTCGAAAATTTCCTAACTTTACAATTGTCTTTCCTCAAAGAAAGGAAAAAATAATGGTAAATAGAATCTCGGCTAATTCGAAGTGAAGAGATTTGCTCAAAGTAATAGGCGATAGAGAGCATGAAGTTCTCGAAGAAATCCACGTCTGCAAAAGAATCAGTGTTTATATAAACTTTATTCAAATCCCTTCGGAGTCGTCGAAAATTTCCTAACTTTACAATTGTTTTTCCTCAAAGAAAGGAAAAAATAATGGTAAATAGAATCTCGGCTAATTCGAAGTGAAGAGATTTGCTCAAAGTAATAGGCGATAGAGAGCATGAAGTTCTCGAAGAAATCCACTTCTGCAAAAGAATCAGTGTTTATATAAACTTTATTCAAATCCCTTCGGAGTCGTCGAAAATTTCCTAACTTTACAATTGTTTTTCCTCAAAGAAAGGAAAAAATAATGGTAAATAGAATCTCGGCTAATTCGAAGTGAAGAGATTTGCTCAAAGTAATAGGCGATAGAGAGCATGAAGTTCTCGAAGAAATCCACGTCTGCAAAAGAATCAGTGTTTATATAAACTTTATTCAAATCCCTTCGGAGTCGTCGAAAATTTCCTAACTTTACAATTGTTTTTCCTCAAAGAAAGGAAAAAATAATGCTAAATAGAATCTCGGCTAATTCGAAGTGAAGAGATTTGCTCAAAGTAATAGGCGATAGAGAGCATGAAGTTCTCGAAGAAATCCACTTCTGCAAAAGAATCAGTGTTTATATAAACTTTATTCAAATCCCTTCGGAGTCGTCGAAAATTTCCTAACTTTACAATTGTTTTTCCTCAAAGAAAGGAAAAAATAATGGTAAATAGAATCTCGGCTAATTCGAAGTGAAGAGATTTGCTCAAAGTAATAGGCGATAGAGAGCATGAAGTTCTCGAAGAAATCCACGTCTGCAAAAGAATCAGTGTTTATATAAACTTTATTCAAATCCCTTCGGAGTCGTCGAAAATTTCCTAACTTTACAATTGTTTTTCCTCAAAGAAAGGAAAAAATAATGGTAAATAGAATCTCGGCTAATTCGAAGTGAAGAGATTTGCTCAAAGTAATAGGCGATAGAGAGCATGAAGTTCTCGAAGAAATCCACTTCTGCAAAAGAATCAGTGTTTATATAAACTTTATTCAAATCCCTTCGGTCGTCGAAAATTTCCTAACTTTACAATTGTTTTTCCTCAAAGAAAGGAAAAAATAATGGTAAATAGAATCTCGGCTAATTCGAAGTGAAGAGATTTGCTCAAAGTAATAGGCGATAGAGAGCATGAAGTTCTCGAAGAAATCCACTTCTGCAAAAGAATCAGTGTTTATATAAACTTTATTCAAATCCCTTCGGAGTCGTCGAAAATTTCCTAACTTTACAATTGTTTTTCCTCAAAGAAAGGAAAAAATAATGGTAAATAGAATCTCGGCTAATTCGAAGTGAAGAGATTTGCTCAAAGTAATAGGCGATAGAGAGCATGAAGTTCTCGAAGAAATCCACTTCTGCAAAAGAATCAGTGTTTATATAAACTTTATTCAAATCCCTTCGGAGTCGTCGAAAATTTCCTAACTTTACAATTGTTTTTCCTCAAAGAAAGGAAAAAATAATGGTAAATAGAATCTCGGCTAATTCGAAGTGAAGAGATTTGCTCAAAGTAATAGGCGATAGAGAGCATGAAGTTCTCGAAGAAATCCACTTCTGCAAAAGAATCAGTGTTTATATAAACTTTATTCAAATCCCTTCGGTCGTCGAAAATTTCCTAACTTTACAATTGTTTTTCCTCAAAGAAAGGAAAAAATAATGGTAAATAGAATCTCGGCTAATTCGAAGTGAAGAGATTTGCTCAAAGTAATAGGCGATAGAGAGCATGAAGTTCTCGAAGAAATCCACTTCTGCAAAAGAATCAGTGTTTATATAAACTTTATTCAAATCCCTTCGGAGTCGTCGAAAATTTCCTAACTTTACAATTGTTTTTCCTCAAAGAAAGGAAAAAATAATGGTAAATAGAATCTCGGCTAATTCGAAGTGAAGAGATTTGCTCAAAGTTATAGGCGATAGAGAGCATGAAGTTCTCGAAGAAATCCACTTCTGCAAAAGAATCAGTGTTTATATAAACTTTATTCAAATCCCTTCGGAGTCGTCGAAAATTTCCTAACTTTACAATTGTTTTTCCTCAAAGAAAGGAAAAAATAATGGTAAATAGAATCTCGGCTAATTCGAAGTGAAGAGATTTGCTCAAAGTAATAGGCGATAGAGAGCATGAAGTTCTCGAAGAAATCCACTTCTGCAAAAGAATCAGTGTTTATATAAACTTTATTCAAATCCCTTCGGAGTCGTCGAAAATTTCCTAACTTTACAATTGTTTTTCCTCAAAGAAAGGAAAAAATAATGGTAAATAGAATCTCGGCTAATTCGAAGTGAAGAGATTTGCTCAAAGTAATAGGCGATAGAGAGCATGAAGTTCTCGAAGAAATCCACTTCTGCAAAAGAATCAGTGTTTATATAAACTTTATTCAAATCCCTTCGGAGTCGTCGAAAATTTCCTAACTTTACAATTGTTTTTCCTCAAAGAAAGGAAAAAATAATGCTAAATAGAATCTCGGCTAATTCGAAGTGAAGAGATTTGCTCAAAGTAATAGGCGATAGAGAGCATGAAGTTCTCGAAGAAATCCACTTCTGCAAAAGAATCAGTGTTTATATAAACTTTATTCAAATCCCTTCGGAGTCGTCGAAAATTTCCTAACTTTACAATTGTTTTTCCTCAAAGAAAGGAAAAAATAATGGTAAATAGAATCTCGGCTAATTCGAAGTGAAGAGATTTGCTCAAAGTAATAGGCGATAGAGAGCATGAAGTTCTCGAAGAAATCCACTTCTGCAAAAGAATCAGTGTTTATATAAACTTTATTCAAATCCCTTCGGAGTCGTCGAAAATTTCCTAACTTTACAATTGTTTTTCCTCAAAGAAAGGAAAAAATAATGCTAAATAGAATCTCGGCTAATTCGAAGTGAAGAGATTTGCTCAAAGTAATAGGCGATAGAGAGCATGAAGTTCTCGAAGAAATCCACTTCTGCAAAAGAATCAGTGTTTATATAAACTTTATTCAAATCCCTTCGGAGTCGTCGAAAATTTCCTAACTTTACAATTGTTTTTCCTCAAAGAAAGGAAAAAATAATGGTAAATAGAATCTCGGCTAATTCGAAGTTAAGAGATTTGCTCAAAGTAATAGGCGATAGAGAGCATGAAGTTCTCGAAGAAATCCACTTCTGCAAAAGAATCAGTGTTTATATAAACTTTATTCAAATCCCTTCGGAGTCGTCGAAAATTTCCTAACTTTACAATTGTTTTTCCTCAAAGAAAGGAAAAAATAATGGTAAATAGAATCTCGGCTAATTCGAAGTGAAGAGATTTGCTCAAAGTAATAGGCGATAGAGAGCATGAAGTTCTCGAATAAATCCACTTCTGCAAAAGAATCAGTGTTTATATAAACTTTATTCAAATCCCTTCGGAGTCGTCGAAAATTTTCTAACTTTACAATTGTTTTTCCTCAAAGAAAGGAAAAAATAATGGTAAATAGAATCTCGGCTAATTCGAAGTGAAGAGATTTGCTCAAAGTAATAGGCGATAGAGAGCATGAAGTTCTCGAAGAAATCCACTTCTGCAAAAGAATCAGTGTTTATATAAACTTTATTCAAATCCCTTCGGAGTCGTCGAAAATTTCCTAACTTTACAATTGTTTTTCCTCAAAGAAAGGAAAAAATAATGCTAAATAGAATCTCGGCTAATTCGAAGTGAAGAGATTTGCTCAAAGTAATAGGCGATAGAGAGCATGAAGTTCTCGAAGAAATCCACTTCTGCAAAAGAATCAGTGTTTATATAAACTTTATTCAAATCCCTTCGGAGTCGTCGAAAATTTCCTAACTTTACAATTGTTTTTCCTCAAAGAAAGGAAAAAATAATGGTAAATAGAATCTCGGCTAATTCGAAGTGAAGAGATTTGCTCAAAGTAATAGGCGATAGAGAGCATGAAGTTCTGGAAGAAATCCACTTCTGCAAAAGAATCAGTGTTTATATAAACTTTATTCAAATCCCTTCGGAGTCGTCGAAAATTTCCTAACTTTACAATTGTTTTTCCTCAAAGAAAGGAAAAAATAATGGTAAATAGAATCTCGGCTAATTCGAAGTGAAGAGATTTGCTCAAAGTAATAGGCGATAGAGAGCATGAAGTTCTCGAAGAAATCCACTTCTGCAAAAGAATCAGTGTTTATATAAACTTTATTCAAATCCCTTCGGAGTCGTCGAAAATTTCCTAACTTTACAATTGTTTTTCCTCAAAGAAAGGAAAAAATAATGCTAAATAGAATCTCGGCTAATTCGAAGTGAAGAGATTTGCTCAAAGTAATAGGCGATAGAGAGCATGAAGTTCTCGAAGAAATCCACTTCTGCAAAAGAATCAGTGTTTATATAAACTTTATTCAAATCCCTTCGGAGTCGTCGAAAATTTCCTAACTTTACAATTGTTTTTCCTCAAAGAAAGGAAAAAATAATGCTAAATAGAATCTCGGCTAATTCGAAGTGAAGAGATTTGCTCAAAGTAATAGGCGATAGAGAGCATGAAGTTCTCGAAGAAATCCACTTCTGCAAAAGAATCAGTGTTTATATAAACTTTATTCAAATCCCTTCGGAGTCGTCGAAAATTTCCTAACTTTACAATTGTTTTTCCTCAAAGAAAGGAAAAAATAATGGTAAATAGAATCTCGGCTAATTCGAAGTTAAGAGATTTGCTCAAAGTAATAGGCGATAGAGAGCATGAAGTTCTCGAAGAAATCCACTTCTGCAAAAGAATCAGTGTTTATATAAACTTTATTCAAATCCCTTCGGAGTCGTCGAAAATTTCCTAACTTTACAATTGTTTTTCCTCAAAGAAAGGAAAAAATAATGGTAAATAGAATCTCGGCTAATTCGAAGTGAAGAGATTTGCTCAAAGTAATAGGCGATAGAGAGCATGAAGTTCTCGAATAAATCCACTTCTGCAAAAGAATCAGTGTTTATATAAACTTTATTCAAATCCCTTCGGAGTCGTCGAAAATTTTCTAACTTTACAATTGTTTTTCCTCAAAGAAAGGAAAAAATAATGGTAAATAGAATCTCGGCTAATTCGAAGTGAAAAGATTTGCTCAAAGTAATAGGCGATAGAGAGCATGAAGTTCTCGAAGAAATCCACTTCTGCAAAAGAATCAGTGTTTATATAAACTTTATTCAAATCCCTTCGGAGTCGTCGAAAATTTCCTAACTTTACAATTGTTTTTCCTCAAAGAGAGGAAAAAATAATGGTAAATAGAATCTCGGCTAATTCGAAGTGAAAAGATTTGCTCAAAGTAATAGGCGATAGAGAGCATGAAGTTCTCGAAGAAATCCACTTCTGCAAAAGAATCAGTGTTTATATAAACTTTATTCAAATCCCTTCGGAGTCGTCGAAAATTTCCTAACTTTACAATTGTTTTTCCTCAAAGAAAGGAAAAAATAATGGTAAATAGAATCTCGGCTAATTCGAAGTGAAGAGATTTGCTCAAAGTAATAGGCGATAGAGAGCATGAAGTTCTCGAAGAAATCCACTTCTGCAAAAGAATCAGTGTTTATATAAACTTTATTCAAATCCCTTCGGAGTCGTCGAAAATTTCCTAACTTTACAATTGTTTTTCCTCAAAGAAAGGAAAAAATAATGGTAAATAGAATCTCGGCTAATTCGAAGTGAAGAGATTTGCTCAAAGTAATAGGCGATAGAGAGCATGAAGTTCTCGAAGAAATCCACTTCTGCAAAAGAATCAGTGTTTATATAAACTTTATTCAAATCCCTTCGGAGTCGTCGAAAATTTCCTAACTTTACAATTGTTTTTCCTCAAAGAAAGGAAAAAATAATGGTAAATAGAATCTCGGCTAATTCGAAGTGAAGACATTTGCTCAAAGTAATAGGCGATAGAGAGCATGAAGTTCTTAAAGAAATCCACTGCTGCAAAAGAATCAGAAAGCTTGAGCAACGTTGGCACAAGTGCTTTGGACTTCGAAAGGACCAGTTTGAAAAATTAGTTGGCCGTTAAAACCGAAATTGTTGTCTGCCATTTAGTATGAATCAAAACAAGTTATTCATCAATCCATCCTCGTATTTATCAGTCTTTTAAATTCATTATTTCTTCTACCAAAAAATCATATAATGTTACATCCGATCGTTGCAGCTTCCCTCAATCTCGACTTACTGTTCGCCTCCATCCATCAGCGCCTACGGAACCCGGAATGGGAGGTGCGTCAGCACGCGTTACGCGTCCTCGCCGACTTCATCCCGCTGCTCGAGCGCACCGCCTTGGACGCGCAAATGGCCCGTTTGCTGGACGACCTGACGACGAACTTGGGCCACGTCGGGCCGGCGGTACGCAAAGCGGCCGTCGACTGTTTGCGCATTTACCTGCGGCACGCCGTCGACGCGGATCGCGCGTTACGCAACCTGATCGCGAACGGTATCGAGCGGGCGCACGAGAACGGCGTCCAATCGAACGTCGTCCACGGCATCGTTCTCTCGTTGCCGTTCTTGTTGACGTACAAGACCGGCGACGACGTTCTATCGTACACGATCCGCATCCTGTTCGACAAGCTGACCGGCACGACGCAGTGGCAGGAGACGGTCGTGCGGTCGTTGTTTCGCATACGCGAATTGATCGGCACGCGACGATTCGAGCGCGAATTGTCGACGATGGTGCACGGCGACCGGGCGAAGAAACGGTTCGAGACGTTGTGCGATATTTACAATTTGCACCGGTTGTTGGATAACGAGGACGGAGTGTTGGCAAAAGAGCACGAGAAGCAGTTGATCGAGGGGAAGAAGGAGGCGGATGTTCATCACGTTGATGACGAAGGGCAGACCGATAAGACGGGTAATTTTGGTGAATCGAACGGCGAGAGAAACGTGAAAGGAGCGAACGAAAATGGTAATTTGACGCGAGATAACAGCAGCAGTAGCAATTACGATGAGGATGACGGCGAAGAGGAGCGAAAGGGCGGACGCGTGGTCGGAAGCGGTACGGAGGATAAAGTCATCCTCGAGACGGAGATTAAATTGAATTCGGGCTCGGCGATCATGATGAAGATACACGAGGAGAGTCGACAGAATAGCGTCAACGATACGACCGATAGCGAGGAGGATTCGAGGTAAATTTCGTATTTAATTTCTATCGAATGTTGGGAAGAAAGTAGCCAACGATGAAATGGCAAATCTTACAAGGGCAAAAGGAAAATATAATTAAGGAAGGTAAAAATGAAAAATTATACTTAGAATGGATAAATCCCACGTTATGAAACAATATTTTCCCCAAAACAAGTAATTTATAATTTTTCGAAAACTTTAGAAACATGTTTAATACGGTACGTTCCAAATAAATTGCACCACCTAGAAGGAGTAGACGTAGAAGGTTGTGTGTAAATCTGTTGCATATAGACAAACAAATAATTAAAGTTTGAATAAAAATTGTGGACTTCTTCAAGTGATTCTCCTGGTATTATCATATACTTCTTATTTTTCATTTTGATACATTATCGCTGAAATTTTACTTGCTGAATTTTTACTTGCCACGAGTTCGAGATTAAGAAGGCGAATTATTGGAATGTATTAAGCTGGATTAAAATAAATTAAGACGTCATCGTACAACATGTCGAGGAAAGCTCGAAGAACAAGAAGAAGCCTACAGAACGTCCCAAATGCACGCAAGCACGAGAAGCCAGATTGTTAAGATGAAGTGCCGTTAAAGACCTTTGGAAACCATCGCCTTCAGTTGGAATTAACTGGTTAAGAGCAATAGGTCATAGACCATGTATGAGTACAATTTATCGTCCTATTCTTTCTTTCGGATTGAGGTCATATTGTCCAAATTCTTGTATTCCTTTAACATCCAATTACCAAATAAGCAGATTTCAGTGGTGCAAAGAAAGGCAAAATTGGTGTAGTGAGTGGAAATATATAATCTTCATTTTTACGACGTCCTAGAAGCGGACGCTACAATGAAAAGTTTATACGATGATTACATGCCGGGTTAGCAGAAGAGGAAATTCTTGCTCACAAGCTAAAGGTGATGTCATGGATTATTGATATTTCTTCAGCTAAATGTTGTGTTTCTTCTTCCAACTTTTAATCATTTGTTTGTCTATATACAAAAGATTTATTCACAAAATTTCAACCTTCTACGTCTATTCCGTCTAGGTGCTGCAATTTATTTAGAAAGCAACGTATAATGAGATACAATTTAATTAAAAAAGAAGTTTTCAATATCTGGACCAGTAAAAAAAAATTCCCAAAGTCTATGTACCTCCATGCATTTGTTGGAAAAATATCCTTCACATAACTTATATGCTAAAGAATCAATAAAATCGAAATGTTTGACCTAGGGAACCTATAATCATCGTTATCAAACTAAATTTTCATCTTTTGATTCTTCTAGAACTTCTACTTGCTTCTTCATTTTATTTACACTCCGGTTTTTCGTAGCATTTGCTACTACAAGGTCAAAAGTATTTCGAATATGGAGTATTCTAAAATTGGAGACTAATTTGCATATTTGGATTTTTTATATGGGCAAAATTCAGCTTTCTATTATTTAAGTTCCGCTTATAACAACGCGCGCAAGTTTGTTTATTCGGTTATGCTAACAAAAAGGGCCATTTTTCAAGAATTTTCAAACAATCTTTGTAAAATTTATTAGGCATGTACTGGACTATTACAAAATTCTTTTATCTGTTACGATTCGGCTTTTTACACAAGTAAAAGACGTTGATGAATTTCCTTTCTTCGTCTACGGTGCTACGGTACTAAACATTATTGAAAGTATAATTTTAACTTTATAATCTCATCAAACTTCGATTAATTTTTTTAGGTGAATATATCATATTGTAAGTTCATAATTGCAAATAACTTCTTCATTATGTATGTGATTCTACATATAAATTTTTAACAGAAAAATGTTACTAATTCATTTCTCGTATAGCGCGCTTTTGGTCCTGTCCGTTCAAGAGCGTTATAACGAGATTCTACTCTATTTGGTATTTTAAACTTACATATCTAAAATAAAACTAATAATTCTAAAGGAAAAAAATTGTACATTGAAAATAGTTTTCTATTTGATTACTAGCCCAAAATTGCTTACTTTCATCTAATAATAAATGAAACATGGAACAAAGAGTAAACGAATTAAACGTACGTTAAACTGTGTTCAATTTTACGTTTCCCGTCGTAATTGGAATTAAGATCATTGTCCTTTAGTCCGATATAGGACGGAGATAACGTGCTCGTTCGATTAATTTTGTATCGAGTCATTTTCACGTGGTTTCCAATAGCACGTATGTGAAGTGAGCGCTTAAATAAACGGTAAGGGAATAAATTCGCGTGGCACGCCGAAGTAAATTATTAATTAAGAAATAAGGAAAAAGCGCTCAATTTTCCAACACATGTTACACAAACACTAAATACTCGATACTTAATTCTTGTTTACGTTTCCTAATTAATCTCTCTCTTGCACTGTTCATTTTCTTCGTATCGATAGGCATCTGAAAACGTTCAAAGTCCTCAGCGACAGCGACCACGAGGACTACGACTTGGTGCGTCGGACGCCGCGACGCGTACATTTCGGCGGCGAAATCGTCAAGTTACGCACGCCGGATAGCGACAGCAATCAGTTTAGCGACGACAGCAATCAGACGAACAAGAAGAACAATAATAACGCGTCGATCGTAATCAAACCGGGCCGCAAATCGTCCGAATCGCTGATAGAGATCCGCTACGTCGATTCGAACGGTACGCGGATTTCGAGTAGGACGCGCAAAAGCTTGATACCGGTACGGAAACGCGACACGCAATCGGCACCGAACAGTCCGCGCAAAACGAAGCGGAAACAGGCGCGACGACTGGGCGGCGAGAAATCGCGATCGTCGCCGAATCTGTCGCGAATCGATGCGAAACGATCGCGAATACCGCGCCGTTTCGTTTATCGACGCAACGAGCAATCGATACGGATCGAGATCGACGAGACGAATAGAAACGTTCAAGTCGAGGAAACGGGGGAATTGTCGCGCACGTTAATGAGGGAGAGGAAGTTGGACAAATCACCAAACGGTAGCCGAAACGAGAAGAGACAAGTAAAGCCGGAATCGAATCCCAGAGAGCAGCACGATAGGAAATGGCAAAAGAGCGGGCGGGAGCAGGAAATTCAAAGTGGAGGAGCTAGAAGCAACGACGACGCGAAGAAGACGATCGTGCAACCGGAAAGGCAACAGCAAGTTAGAGCGAAGCAACAACAAATTGAGGCGAATCAACGGCAGGACGAATCGAAGTTTGAGGAAAATGCAGCTGTTAGCAGTAAGACGAAGAAAGAAACGAGAGCGATTAGCCCGATACCGGGGCCGAGGCGTAACAGCCGCGAGGACGAGTTCAGTCCGATACCGATACACAACGAGATCGAGGTGTTCCACAATTTGACGCGCAGCCCCGAACGGCAACGACGACCGTTCGCGGACGCAACGACAACCGGTGAAAACAGATACGAAACCGGCGTCGTGTGCAATAAAGACGAGCGACCGATCGCTGCCAGCGATAACGTTTATTTTACCGCGAAGAAACCGGTCGCGGTCTCGCGAACGACCGACCACAGGATCGAACATTTGCATCCGTCGACGGCTGCCGCTGCTACTACAAGACAACGCAACAATAGGCCATCGTTTCCGAACGGTGATGTGATGCGACAACGGAGTTTTTCGGAGATTTCCCGTGTCTCGCCGTTGTTGAATTTACCACTCGTCGAACAATCGCGCGACGTCTCGTCGCCCGCTTCCTCGCAATCGCAATCGTCCGCTAAGACGTCGTCGTCGAGCGGCAACGCCATCGTCATCAACAGGCAATTGAGCGCGCCGGAGTCTTTAGCGGCGAACAACAATTATCAGAGTTTCAAAGTGTATCGGTCGAATAGCGGCGATTCCTTCGACTTGTCCGATACGTCCAAGAACGGCCTGTTAACGTCTTCCTTTACGACGACGGCAACGACGAGTACCAGCAGCTCGCGGGAAAAGGACGAAGAGGCGGAGAAGTTCAACAAGACGATCGCCGACGTGATCGATCGGTTGCAGTTTAAGGTGAGTTTCTAATAAGTTTCGATACAAAATGGGAAAGTTGGGGGGAAAATGTTGCTATTATTAGAAATATCCATTTCAGATTGAAACTTTAATCGAATTATTCGTAATCGATTAAACTGATTGAAGCCTGCGGTTACTGATTGTAATTTGCGAAAGATAGAAGTTGTAGGAAAACATTTTTATTTTGCACTAGCCTATTTAACTATCCGCAAATCCCCGAATCGTCATGCAACTTCAAGCCAATAAAATCCTTTGCATAATTAGTTTTTTTTCCCAGCAGAACATTAAGCAAATTAAAAATTATCATTTCGTTTTTCTTTCGTTTCACAAAGGGCAAGGTTTCGCAAGTTATTTTTATGCCGCTCTTTTAACATTTTACGTACGTGCATAAATCATATGGTCTATGTGTGTGTAAATATCAAAAGTTGTCCATTAAGATTATTATTATTAATCAACCGCGCCAACGAGTCTAATAAAGCAGACTGCAATTTAATTTTTTCCGCTTAATTAATTAATCACCACGCAAAGGAAAAGAAAAGAACTCAGCGTCTGCAAAATTTGAAATATAAACGTTTATAAATAGGATTTCCTTTTACGCAACAATACAATGAAAGGGATTGAGATTTTATTCGCCAAAATGAAAATGTAAGTAAATGCGATTAATATCAAAAAAATACAAAATTATACGCGGTTGACCGGTAAAAGTACAGACACACATACACACGTTTTAAGTGGCTTGAAGGAGTGAAAGACGAAGAACGAAAAAAAAAACAGCCCTAATGGGTGGAATAATTTTTATTCTATTCCACATTCGTGTCGCCCGTTATTCACGGGCCAAAATACCGTGACACTTTTTGCCTTCCATTAAATTTCATTTACTTCCACGGGGTTAAGTGTCCAAACAACGAAATAAAATTTATCTTTTTAGGTTTCCTTCCAGAACAAACGATTTATTGCTTGATTTTAAGAAAAGGCAACAATTTAGAATTTATAGTCGATGGGACATTTTCCATTTTTATTTTGGTTTGAATGTGCGAAATGATTTAAATTCGACTTAAATTGACTAAATGTCGCAGTAGTCGCTTTATATTTCCCTAACGTTACACCTTAACAGGTAACTGCAATAATAAGAATAATAACTAGTAGGGAAACCATTATTATTTGCATTAAGGGCAGTTAACCTACTTTATTAATTCTTAACGTCATACAACATCATGGCACCAGAGAGAGAGAGAGAGAGAGAGAGAGCATTTATTTCCCTTTTTTTTACCACGCATACATGTGGAATTTACATGATCATTTTCCAATAATAATAATATTGACTTCTTACTACCACATAATGGTGCTACGCCCTTAATAAAAAATAATAACTGTCGTTTGATTACCCGGAAACGCGAAGGGTGAGCGATTTTTTCCTTAGCATATTCCTCGCATTAAATTTATTGATATTATTGCGAAACGTTTAAAAATAGTAGAGGAAAACTTTGAGAAAAACGTAAAGTAAAAGAGCGTGCTGATTTCGGTTCGTTCGATTTTTTCCCTCTTGGAAGTGTTTGCAAATTGCAATTTTAATTGCTTGTTGTTGGAGATAATAAATATTGCAAACGGATAGAAACAATAAACTGGCGAACGGTGGAACTAGTTAAAGCTAAAGTAAATTTCGCGATAAATCAAAAGGTGGCTCGGGGCGAAACACGCTTTTATAATTAAGATTAACATAACATAATATTAACAAACGGCACACTGTTGCAAATTTAAGTCCGAAAACTTGCGCCCACGATTCGTTTCTCTTTATCATTTTCTATGTAGGTAATCGACCCCAATTTATAAACGCTAGATTGATCTTAAACTTTTGCGTCCCTATTCCAAACGTTATTTCTTTCGCGTTTTGGGACCGCAATTTTCGTTTATTAATAATCGAGGTTAATGAAGGAAATTGATGGAAATCAGGAAAATCATACCTGTAATTTGCATACATTTGATAATTTGGGAAATACCGGCAAACAAAAAAGGCAACGTAGAGTAACTTAACGAATTCGTAGTTTTGCATGGGGACGTACACTGATCATAAATCGAATGGAAGAAATTAGCGTGAAAGTTTTTTGCATTGAATCTTTCACAGAGCGGCAATACTTTAATGTCTGTTTTAAAGTTTCGCATTTGACGCCTCCATTTCCAACGGCAGTACGTACGCCACCTTAAACGTGCAGCTTTTGCAAGTATTCGCGTGCGACCCCTATTAATACATATTTAGCTACCATCAGAATGGAATAATATGCATGCATTAAAAAAATTATAATTTATTGTCCAGTCGTTATTGTTATTCTTTCTCTTGTGTTAACCGATTTAAAAATAAATAAACAGATCTCTCATGCTTATCACAACTGCCGCGGAAGTGGTAAAGCATTTCTTACTTTTCAAAATGAAGTACATCTTGATCGTTATTCTTCGTTCGTGTACTAAAAAGTAAAAGAAACAAAAACCCTGAAGAAGGTTTGAATTAAATTAAGACGGCGGCGTCAGAAAATCGAAGTCAGACATCGTTATTCGTTGGCGATGGCAGTAACGGAAATTCCATGCAAAGAACGGCCGCGAATTTTCGGCTCGCCGATTGATTGATTGATTGAATAATTCACAATTTTAGCATTTTCGGTCAGATTAGCATATTTACATAAATAATGCGATAATAAATAAATAAGTCTGACCTTGTGCGGAAAGGGAATGGAAAGGAACCGCCGCGGGCGAATTAGATCCATAACATAACCGACAAATTCATTATCAAGATTGACCCAGTAATTTGCAAATAAATTCGCCCATCCCGTTGCACACCCCCCGCACTTGGCTAATCAAACGAGACGATCGAGTCTGAGTATTGGGAGTTTTACGATGTTGCGTTTAAGTTTCGCCTTAATAAATGATTTATTATTGACATTTTACAAGTTCGAATAATGTACGTAACGCTATGTTCTACTATGTTGTATGGTAGCACCTTGATTGAAAAGGTCGTCCGTTTGTCAATAACAACAAAGGCACGAAGAATCAAATGAAAAGGGCTTCGTGGCCAAATATTTTCCTTTCCCTTTTCCTACCTTTTCCTATTCTTTATCCGTGCCTTAGGTTTAATCGATTAAACCGTATTGAACAAATTAATTAAGTTGCGTTATTTTTTTAGGGAGAACTGAGGACCAAGCAGGAAGCTTTAGAGGATTTGAGCGAAACGTTAAGAAAAGCGACGGATCTTCAGAAGGATTCCATCGAACCGTCCTACCTCTCGTCACTTTTCAACGTCTTATTCTACGCCGAACAGCAGACTGCATTGCAACATTATGCGGAAGTAAGTTTATTAACAACAATAACAACAAAAGAGAAAAACTCCCACCGAAGAAAACGATGAAATCGGCGACACATGGAAGAAAATCAATTTCCCCGTTTGTATAATTACTTTTACGTTAACGGCCGTAGATTTAACGCGTATTAGCGCCGTTTACCGTTATGCAAATGCATTTTGCACTTGCAGCGTTAACAATTGCAATTAAATGTTGTCATGAAAATCGACGTAATCGCTTTCATAACTTTTCAGGAAGCGCTCACGTTATTGCTGACGACGATCAACGAGAGAAGCTTATTGTCGCCATCAAAGATTCAGCAAGTTCTTTACCACTTGTGCAAAATCGGGTCGCCGGTCGGCATTCGGCTGGCCATCGTCATAATGCGCCGAGTTTCGCCGAACGTCATCGTCGACGAATTGGCGAATCAATCCATATTCAAGGCGAAAAGTAGCAAGGTAATGACTGAGAACGGGAAAATGATAAAAATCAACCCTAAAGTGGTATCCTAAAAAAGCCTAAATCGTTGTGTCTTCAGGTGCGCGAGGGAGCGTTACAAATTCTGATGACGATAACGCGGCTGTTCCCATCGAACGAGATCGATGCGATCTCGATGGCAAAACGTGTCCTACCCCTGCTGAGCGACCGGAAGCGGAGGGTGCGACAAGGGGCCTTAGAACTGATCGCCACGTTGGCGCAACTGTTGACGCCATCGCGTACCATCGAGATCCTGTCGCAAGGATTAGCGGAGAGCGTCGCCTCGGAAAGCGATATGCTTATCGCGGTCGTGCAAGCCAGGTATTTTGGCTACCTCATCCATAATTTTCCTTTTCCTCCGTCAAAAACAAAAAAAAAACGTATTCGCGTGTAGATCAATAAGGAAAATTCTTGTGGTAGATTATCGCGTAAGCAATTGCCGATCGTCGATGCAAATGGCATAGTCAAATATACGGCGCCATCTGGCGATGTGGAGGTGAACTGGTTGGAAAGTGGCAGCGGGACGCCGTCGCCGCAGAGCGCCTCCATGTGCAATTATAACAATCGCAAAGCGAATAATATCGGCCGGTTGCGTTCGAATTCTGCCGCCATCGTGCTCGGTGCCGGTGGAAAATTCGATTTTCCAGCGCATGGCGTTCGACCGGCAGGTGGCGAGGAAATCGGGCAGTGGCGCGCGAATTCGCGAACTTACTTCTCCGACATCGACGACAAACGGCAACGATTCGATCAGCGGGACAGTTTCGAGAGCGAGCCGTATTGGTCGCAGAACTCAAGTAGGGTGAGTTACAGTTACATGATTTTCAGTTTTCTTTTCTGCGACTACAGCCAACCCATTAAAAGGGTTCGTTTTTGCGCACGTACAGTGATGGGAAGTTGATGGGTGCGTATTTGACATACTACCAAACTTACAGCATCGTCAGAAACTTATACGAAAGTCCTTTGCATGCTGGCAAAATGTTTAGTTAGCCATTCGAATTTCCAAAACTATACATCAATGCGCGTATGTATATTTAAAAATGATTTTTACGTAGAGTTGACTGAAACGACGAATTGCGTCACTTAATTTTCGCAATATGATAATGAGGCGTTACTAATTGATGTGTCAGGACAAGAACGGCGACACAAAAGCTATTTGCTTTCGGTCGTCTGGCTGATTTATGTGTGCGAGTCAAACGGTCCCCGAAGAATATAAACCGTTTATTTCTTTTGTTTTCACTGATCAATTAAGAGACGAAATTAATCCTCGACATGCAATGTCACGGAAGGGCACCGTGTCTCTCACTCTCTCTCCCTCTTTTATTTGCGTTTTGTTCATTATTTTTCCATATTTTTCGTGTTCTCTTCTCCGAGTCATGCCATTTTCTGCTCGCAATAACAGCATTTCAGTGCCGGCTCCGCATTACAATCGATCCGTTTCATTTCGTCCAAAGGAAGTTCAAAAGTTCATTTCGTACAAACGTACCGTATAAAAAGCACGTGAAGAAGAATAACAGTTGTTGGGAGCAAATTAATCTACTTGTTTAGCGGTTTAATTCATTGAAATGTAGTTTCTCTTGTGCGCTAATAAGACTTTTTCGGTTAAAACGTAAAGGTTCTCAAGTAAACCTATCCAAAAATCGGTTGCGATGCTGTTGTGCCGCCTGTTTACTTTACGTCCGGCCGTATTGAATGATTTTTATGTCGTAAGTGCGAATTTTCTTATTACATACTTCCTATTTACTCGTTATTTGCAGTAAGTGAAAATAACTGTTATAAATTAATAATTACAAATTCATGAATTGCAGAAAAATTTATGTTGCATTAACTTCCTTTCGATCAAACATCGCGTGCAATTCGGAACAATCAATTAATCAACAAACTGCGATAATTAATACCTATATTATTTCGCGCAGTTTATTGTCTTGTCCTTTTTGCAAGTACGAGTTTATATCGAAAACAAATATTTGCAGGAGGATTCCGCCAATAATAAAGTGAACACGCAAATCTGGGCGATCGATCCGAAAATATTCGCGACAAACGGCAAAAATGGCTGTAAGTTTTGTACCTGTCAATTTAAACAAAATTGCTAATTTTTTTGCGTTGCCATACAGACGGTGCAATAAAACCGTTGTTCGTCGTCGAGCCGGGCGAGAAATTCGCGCGGAATGGCAAACCGTTTAAGGATCAAAATGCGAATTACGTGCGTACGTCCAGAGGTCGGTCGTTTTCGCCACCGAAGAGGACGCGTCAAATCGATGCGGAAGAAGGTGATCAATTGAGATCATCGCAAACTTTGTTCGCGTCCGCGAATCAAAGGGACCGACTGCAAGAAGGATCCAACGACGACGACGATCGTTTGGATTGTGATAAGTCGCGGCGCCGTTTCGTCCATTTAACCGACAATCGACGGTTTCGCAAGAGTTTCTCGTCCGAACAATTGCAAACGTGCACCGAGAAATTGCCGCAACCGCATTTCCTTTCCAGCGGTTCTTCCGGATCCGCCGGCTCGTCATCAAGTAATTCGACCATCTGCTAAGGTTGATGCATAGTTTTGTGCGGTTTTTAGCTTTTTGTTTAATTTTAAACCAACAATTACAAGAATTAATCAATGATAAATATTCTCCAGCGTTGTGAACGACTTCCTCTCAACGTTCGATAACTTTCTCGATGCCTCGGCGACAAGAATCTCACGGCTTCGACTCGAAAAATTTCTTCGCAAATCCAAGTCGTTATTGAATGAAATGTGGCACAAAGCTTTCGAAGAAGATCGAAAAAGGTGAAACTCTGAAGGCGCCAAGTCCGGAGAATACGGAAGCTGTAGCAGCACCTCCCAACCAAGACTCTGAATAGCTGCCTTGGTCATGTTGGTGATGTGATTATCGTGCTGCAGAAGATCGCCATGTCGCGTATCAGGTCGCTTTTGCTGAATAACATTGTCGAATCCTTGCATTTGTGGGACGTAGAACTCCGCATTTACTGTCTGATTCCGTTCAAGCAATTCGAAGTGGATGATGCCTTTTCAGAGAGAGTTTCTGGGCCTTAACCATTGATTGCAAGTGGCGAACCACCGATTGGTCACAATCCATTTGATCAGCCAATTCTCTTGTTGTTTGACGCGCATTTTCGAGGTTATAGTGGTTCTATCGCTCTCCATCAAACTCAGATGGTCCACCGGTATGGGTCTGGTCTTGGACGTCAAAATCACCGTCATTAAACTGCGAAAACCATTTTTGAACTGTTCTTCCGGCTATGGCATCATCGCCATACATAGCCCAAATGTCGCGAGCAACTTTAGCAGCTCTGGAACCTTGATTAAAGGCGAAAGAAGCAGGTCTTGGAACTTTGATAATTTACAAATCAACCAAAAAATTAGATTATACAAAGAAAAGACAGTCTTCTAGAGCGAAAAATCCTCTATCGAATAGTGTATAACAATTTGCTAATTTTTTGACTTATTAGACCACACGAAGTTATGCATCAATCTAATAAATTTCATTATATTAATCCAAAGTATTTACTAGTTTCTTCCAATGCAACGTACAACGCTTCACGCAACCATCCGAATACAAGCGCCGGCAACGGTATATGGTATCGGAACAATAATTCGCAGAAACACGATCATCATCATCATCAGTACCACGTCCATCATCATCAGCATTATAAAGATGTGCGTTCCGGTATACCGGTTGCGATCAATTCGGATTTCAAAATGCGTTTCAAGTCGAATAAGGGCCGCAACGAGACCAGCAACAGGGGACCGATGACGACCGTTTCGGCACCGCATTACAACAACAATAGGTGAGCGACACTTTTATTCCCACATAAAGGGCAATTAATTAATTAGAAATGGGTTCTCATCCGACACGAGATCGATACGATTCGGCCTTGTCCGTCTTAAGACATCATTGGCGTTCTTTCTAAACTATAATCGATCATAATTAATTACCTGCTTTCTCATTAATTAATTAATTCGCTTGATATATTATTAATAATGGTTGTAATGATGTGTGATGGATGTGGAATGAAACGGTACGTTTTTGCATCTAATTGAAAACAACTATCGTAATCGGCGCCGAAATGAAATGCAAAAATGTTGAACCCGCACACGTAATGTATGTGGGAGATTAAAGCGTGATATTGATTCAATTAATCGTCGAAATAGTCTAATCGACGTACTGAAAGAATACGTTTGTTTTGTGATTAACAAATGCGTTCGAATTGAAGCTGAAAATTGGTCTCGTTCGTGAGCGTTTTCCGTGGAAAATTGAATGAAGAATAAATGAAATGGGAATAAAGAACAACAACAACAATAAGTCTCGATTTGACCCGACCTACGGGAAAGGCGACGTACTTTTAACGGGTCAAATGGAAGAAAAAGAAGCACGAAAAAGGGAGAACGAAGGAGGGGCAAATAATGCCCCGTGCGGCGGCGGTTCTTTATTATTTCTCAGTATATCTCACCTATACACGTGACACGGAGACACAAACAAAAGCCGTTTCGCGTTCGGAATACCTGTATATACACCATTATAAGTCCACAAGATCGATATTTTTCTATGTGTGCGTACCACTGGTAAGGTAAACGGTGGAATGGCTGAAGAAGGAGGGAGGGTTAATTTGAACTAATCAATGCGGCAATACTCTTTTCCCTCTACATAATGTATATACGTACATACAGGTGGAAATTCACGTATATATGTGTGTGTGTGTGTTTGTATGTGCGTTTCACAATCGTTTTTATGACCGGTCGGTCGCACAACAGAACCGCGTTCGAGTGGCCACTGAGCCCTTATCGTTAACAGAGCAACATCGAGCACGTAAACTTCTGCCAAACGTGGAATAATAATAAAATTTCATATCGCTATTATGTCGGTAACTTCGAGAACGTGTAAATTGGCACGAAGGCCCCGCTACAAAATGTTACAAGTGTAACTATTGAAAAACAATAGACGTAATAATTTAGTGACAAATGTTCCTGAAGAGTCACGCAAGCGGCACAATGTTGCCCGGCTGGTCGTTCAAAGACCGTGCGAAATTCAACAATTACTGGAAGACGATCGAGTGTTTCTCGTGTTTCGCGCGACCGACCAGGAAAATTGCCGATTCGTCGTCGATGACCGTCAATCAAATCAAGACGCCGATCGTGTCGGTTACCACGATTCTGCCGGATCCATCGGATGGGTGAGACTTTCCCTAAACGACTTTGGCAAATCTTCGAAACGATTCTTTAAGTTTGAGCACCTAATTAATTTTCCGCAAACTTTGATTTTCTGCTTTCAGTAACAAACCGGCGAGTCCGCGTGAGACGCCCGATAAGCTCGTCATCGAACATCCGACGATGACGAGTCAACCGTTTTCGTTCGGATCCGATTCGTCCGGTTACTTCACGCCGCCGGCGGATCCGCCCGAAGCGCGACCGATATCGCGAAACGACGCGGCCGATCGTTTCGTTAAAATCGATTCGCAAACGGATTTGGCGAACGAGCCGAACGCGACCGAAAATTTCGCATCGGCAACGATAAACGAACATTCCGATGATGATGGCGAACAACCAGCGGATGTGGTGGATGCCGCCTGCGAAGACGATGCCCAAGCAACTGATGATGATAATGACGACGACGATGAAATTGATTTCGTAGAACACGTTTCGCACGAGATTTCGATCGAAACGCGATCGAATCGTTTGCGCGTAGAGAACAGTTTCGTCGAGAGCGGATCGGACGAGGAAACTGGCAATAATTATCAGAGGAAAATCGCGCAAGAGACCGTCTCGTTGGAGGAGAAGGCGTTCGATCAAGCGGTAGTACCGCGCGACGACAGCTTCAACTTCGACGAGATCGATTTCGATCGATTGCCCCGTCCCGATCCCGACAAGAACGTCTGGTCGAAGTCGGAATTGAAGCTGAACGAGACGCCGCTTTTGGCGCGCAAGACGATCGCCTCCGCACCGTCCGACCATTTGAAAGCCATCGAGTACAAACCGGCGATGAACGACGAGGAGGAATTAAACGAAAATCCGCCGGCGATGGTGACGATGAAGGAACCGCCGAAAACTGCAATTCCCGGGTCCTCGTCGATCGATTACGAGACGACCATCGTCGAGAAGAGTCCGACGAAATTGTTCGTCGGCTCGCGTAGACGGAAGCTGCGACAGCCGTTAACTAGGAAACTTTCCTGTCGCACGCCGCGCTCGTCGAGTCTCTACTACCATCGTAAGGACGATGCGGATGATGGGTCGTCGCGGCCGTTCAATCGACCGCGGGAGACTTACGCGGAGATTATGGAATTGCTGGAGAGTTTGGAATGGGAGTCGACGATGAAAGGTTTGAGGGGATTGAACAAATTGATCAAGTTCCATTCCGACATCGTCGATTCGAATATGCACGCGGTGTGCACGGTTTTAGGGAAACACATACGGAATCTGCGCTCGCAAGTCGCTCGCACCGCTTGCAACGTCGCCACGGAGATGTTCAGGCAACCGCTGTTCAGGAAAACGCTGGAAATGGTGAGTGAAATGATTTTTTTTTCCGAAATGTGTTGCGTTTGCTTGCATTTGGATCAATTAAAAAGTCACGTTTGCAAATCATGAAACTGTTTGAAATAATTTTCCTTTTAAATCTGAGTTGGTTTATGTTAATCTACTGGAAACAAATATTAGAAGCACTGTAGGAGTCGTGCTTAAATATATAATTTTCCAATATTCATTAATTTGCTCTCCATCTGATTCGCTTCCAAGCCACAGTAATTTGATTTGGTAAATCCATAATTAGTTACCTACTTTCTTGTAATTACAATATTTCGAAGCAACAATAAGAATTTCATTCCCAGCTTGGACATTAAAATTAGAAATGACTATGATACGAACAGATGATTCGATTTAGACAAGAATACGTTGTACTTTAATGACTTTTTTCGCTAATTAGTAAACGTGAATGAGCGAAATGAATATCGATTATCAGTTTTGAGTAAATGAGAATCTAGCGTTAACCCAGTTTAAAGAAATCGAGGGATACGTTAATGTTATTGTGACCCAAATCCGTCACAGCCGTTTGGAGAATGTTTTATCGATAATTACATTCCGTAATGTATGCACATAATGCCCTATTTTATTAAATCATAACAATGCCATCGCTTTATGAAGGATGATGGCGTTCTTTCTTTCTATCGTTTTCTTAAAGAAAAAAATAAATGTCATCCAATTTATTTGGAAGTAGTTTGTTGAATAGCACGAAGGAAAGTGATGGAATGCTTAAATTAAAAATATGTAGAGTGAAATCTCATTATAACGCTTCCGCTTATAGTGCTATCCATAGTCCTGATTTCTAGTTGTCCATTTACTTGTAAATATTATCACTTTTTACGCTCATAAATCCCGCTTATAACAAGGCGAGCAAGTTTGTCTATACGGTCACGTTGAGGAAAAGGGTCTTTCTTTCAAGAATTTTCAAAGCAACTTTGCAAAATTTATTGTGCACATACTAACCATTGCAAATTGTCTTATATGTTCTGATTCAGCTTTTTATACAAGTAAAAGACGTTGATGAATTTCCTTTCTCTGCCTACGTTGCTACCATGGAAAATATGTCAATATTTAAACAATAAAAAAGTCTTAGCTTCACATTCTCACCAACCCTCGATTAAATATTCTTTTGGGTGAAAATAACATATGGCAAGTTCTTAATTGCATATATTTTCTTTATTATGAATGTAATTACGATTTTACATTGATTCATTTCATTGGTTCCGGTCCGCCAAAGATAGTGATAATGAGATTCTACTGTATTTTGATTAATGGGTAGAGTAGCATCCGAAATCTATATAGGTTGTCCCAATAGTGTTGGGACAGAGAATTGCTCCCAAACCATTGACTTTACAGAAATATGTTTCAGATGGAAGAGATTTCTCGGTTCAGATAACGTAAACCTATTTTACAATACGGCATACTTTCATATTTACCAGAAACTGATACTTGATTCATTATTGTATTTTTTATTGGATTTTACGATTACATATCATATTTTAAAGAAAGTTGCTTAATACAACCATATTTTTAAAATCCCGTGTTTCGGAGTTATTTCAGAATTTTCCCAAAAAATATCTCCTAGAAGGTCGTGGAAAGTCGTATATATCTGAGGAACGACTTGAAATGGAGAGTTGAACCCTTTTTGCTTGCTTTTAGCATTAGATAACTGTGATTTTGCACTATTGATATTTGGATAAAAGTGTTCCGGGCCTTCATTTCTTGCTTGTCAAATTTTGACATTTTCAAATATGCATAACTTTACCTTTGTTAATGGGAACACCTATTTGTTATTTTCTTTTTCAATTCTATTAAGGTATTATGAGATCTATTGTTGACGTGGACAGATGTTAAGGTTTTAGAACTTTGAGTTTTTCTTTTAATTCAGTCTTAAGGAAGTTTAGAAGTAATACAACACTGACTTTCTTAGCAAATTCAAGCCAAACCATTGAACTTGCAGAAATGATATTTTGCATTGTGAGAAAACTCTGTCTGTTCGTAAATATTGCTGGGTATTCTGAGGAACTTTTTAAAAGTAATTTACAAAAAATTGCAAATTAATTTTTTTAAGAAGGTACTGATTTCTTTGCGATACTTCTAAATTATAAATACTTATAACACGTTGTACAAAGGAATATGTCATTTTTTTCCTGATAAAGCTTGAAACGTCATTAAAAAGACCAAAAATGTTGTGAATTCAATTTCTTGTCTTGTCATCTCGAGAGCAGCATCTGAAATTTTTTCCTCGTTCCTAACGACTTCCCATACTTTCTTAGTGTCATTCTGGCCACTTCTCTTCTTAGTTTTCTTGATCGAACTTGTAACTCATACAGCTTATAATTCTGAGTTTCACAACATCCGATTTTCTTTTCTGATCAATGGCGCACTTCCTTCGCGAACGTAACTTACTTTCGGTAAACCAAAGCTGGGCAATGCTTAGTTAATTTCGCGTGCATTCTTTTCACTTGTTTGCAAGCGATTCAAAGTTCATCAGGTAAAAATTTATGATGGCTTAAATCTTCGTAGTTTAAAAACATGCATATCATCGCCATTTCCTTGAAAGGATTTCATGGGGCAACTTGAAGTGCTTAGCAACTGAACTAGACCAGACCCAATTACCTTGCAATTAGTTAAACCTCTGAACATGAAATTTCTTACGTGGCGAATCATCGTACTTAAATAAAAATTCGCCGCTTTGTAAACAGAAAATCTTCAAAATCAATGTTCTTTATCAAAATTATTCGTACAGGAACTGGAAGAACTGGCGGCCCCTCTGCTACACAGAACGGCCGACACGAACAAGTTCTTGCGCAACGACGCCAACACGGCGCTGGACGAAATGTCCGTGAACATTTCGACGCCGCGCGTCGTCACCGTGGTGGCGTCCAGAGGCGGATCGCATCCGAATGCCGTCGTCCGCAGCACGACGGCACGGCTCTTGTGCGCCATCGTTCAACGGATCGGTGCCGAACGCGCGTTCCAAATGCCACGTGATACCAGAGACCGCATACTCTACGTATCCGCTAATCTTTTGCTCGAGGGCAGCTTAGAAACAAGGTAAAGTCTATTTACGGCAGCAGAGCGAAAAGTGAAAGAGAAAAATGACGGTGGGTAGAATCAAAGAATTGCCATCGTCAATTCGCGTGACTTTATTCTTAGTACACAATAATCGATTGTTTGTTTTTCTCAGGAAACATGCGAAGCTACTGTTCGGCTTGCTCTGCAATCATACGCAGTTCAACAGAGCGTTGACCGAAGCGGTGCCGGCGCCGACGTTGCGACACATTGCGAAGACGCTGAAGACGCTCAAGTGAAATCACACACAATGGGGTGAAAGGAATAGAGACGAGAGGACGGAGATTTTTCGTGAATCGATAGCGATGGTGCCTAAATGAAAATTGTTATTAATAAACTTGCAGCCGGATCGAATCGAAGAGGGATGTTTCATCTAACGAACGCGTTAAATGACTCTATTTGTTGTTATTTCAGTTCAATTTCCAATTTTTACTATTAATTGATTTTCTTCGATATTTTTCTATGCGAGAGAAGAGATCATTTATTATTGAGGAGTTATTAAGAAAACGTTGATTGATTAATTATTATTAATATTACATTATTATCCAATTTTATTTGAATATTTTTATTCTTGTTATTACTTACGATAATAAATCAATCGATTGATTGACGAATATAGGAGAGAAAGCAATTGTTAACGACAATTATTATTGTAAAACCGATACCAAATAAAATATTTTAAGGAATTTTAAACACGTTTGCCTCACTTTCGGCATTTCATTTTACCGTTGCAGCCTAGCAATTGATAAATTGGCTGTACGTTATCGCAATTTGACTTTAAATTAATTAACTACATGGCCACTAATTGAATCCCGACTAAATGTATATATACGCGCTAATTAATTGATTGTTAAACGAAAAGGAATTTAATTCGATTTACGGCTGCAGAGAGATCAAAACATTTGAAATTAAACAACGTTCCAATTCGAATATAAAATTTCATTCCTTCTAACGTCAGTCTCACACACCATTAAGATCCTCGCGACTCCAGTATTTGTCAATTCGTGAAGAGGAACATATTCATGACGGTAGATGGATGAAAGTATACGAGGGCGCTTTTTTGTATAACTTGTTTCATATAGTTATAGTAGGGGATAAGAAAAGTTTTCGATGTAGCCTTAAAAGTTCATATTTCTAAATGACGAATTTAATTCTACGAGTAATTCTGGCATTAGTAAGTTGCCTAAAGATTGAATTAAATTTAAGTGTTTCGAGTGATGAAGAAGGTGGATAAAATTGGAATTCGAAATGTTATTCAATTCTGCGTTTTTGGATGGGCAAACAGCGAATAAAATCCATGGACGAATTCTGTCCAAATTGGGTCACTCATGTTCTTCCTACGAAGCCGTTTGTCTTTGGGCGAACGAGCTTAAATGCGATACAAGAAGCATTCGAAATGTCCTAGAGCTTCAAGACCGACAGTCATGATTGAAATCAACAATGAAGTCCATGAAATGGTCTTGACTAATAGACGATAGATATTGAGCGAGATGGTAGAGACCACCAGAATCTGAAATGAACGAGTTTATTTAATTTTGCATAATGAATTGCAAACGAATAAGTCTTGCGAATTATGGGTGTCACGATTCCCATTATTTAAATGCACTAACGAGATTTCACCATGACCACTCATGAATTTGTACCTTAACACGCAGCAAAAAATTCTTCAACAGAGGCTTAAGCCACTAAATTAGCTCCATCACAGTATGAATCTGCTCACGAAACTCCAAACATTACCGGCCGAAAGAGATTTGCTCAAAGTAATGGGTGATAGAGAACGTAATTGAGTGTTATGAAGTTCCTAAGAAGTCCACTTCTGCAAGAGATTCAGAAAACTGGAAGAACGCTGCCATAAGTGCTTCGGAGTTCGGAAAGACCACGTTGCAAAATTAAATAGTCGTTGAAACCGAAATTGTTGTCTGCATGTAATATATTTCAAAATAAGTTATTCGTGAAACCACATTCGTAGACACTGTGGTTGTGAAGAGTGTTTTGCTTTTCTTAGACAAATGTTTTCGATTTTTCAGTACATTGCAGCGACCTCTTCAAAGCAACCCTTAGATTTTACTATCGATCTTCACCAACGACGAAAGTAGAGAACTGTATGTTGCCGAAATTCAATTATTGTGTAGCAGTTGAACGTTGAATTGTTCTGCAAATCATTTTAATAGAGTGCGAGCGAAAGATGTCGTTTGTGTATTTGATTATAATTTATAAAGATTTACGGCGAACTTGCGGGGAAGTCTTCCTAATTGAAATTGATGTAAAGTAACTGATTTGGAGCAGATTTAAATTGGATCACTTTCGGCACTTAAAGATTGCCACTTTTGTTCACTTTATGCAAAATGATTTGTCCATTACAGCAAGAGACTCAATCAATTTTCCATAACTGTAAATCGATATTTTAATCTGCTCGATGCTAATTCTAAATGGTATCTTTTGATACGTGCATATTTTATTACCAGTAGCAGTCAGATAAAAGTAAATAGAGTCGATCCGTTGTCGGATTGTCGTCATTGTAGGTAATTCGTATCGATAGAATTATTCTTGCGCATACATATGCTGTTTGTATGCATTAGATAAGTGAATGGAGTTGGGCAAATGTAATTTGTATAATGGAATGAGTGCAATAAAGCAAATATGCGCAATTCGTATGGTCAAGTTTTCGACAAAGAGCAATTTTTCGCCGTTTTTATCGATGATATTTCGATATGTTCAAATTTTCGAGCATCACACAAGGCAACGCTCCTGAAGAGTCTGGGAAATTAATTTCAAATGGAATCTTTTTCATTTCGTAGCCAAATAAACCTTAACGACATTGTAATACGCCCATTAAGAAGGAAATAAGGGACACGTTATTATATTCCAAAAGGGCGACTTAACGTTTATTTGACGATCGCTTTAGTGATTTCGTTTATCTTTATACTCGTATTTATTGTATAAACTGAAAGAAATGGGGAATGATGGAAAACTTGATAGAAAAGAAATTTGTACGATTTCGTGATCATAAAAGTAAATTATTCCAATTCGTTTCGTTATCTAACGCATTCGAAGTGAACGCATTTAATTCCTAAACATTTCTTTTATTAAACACTATTGTTTAAGTCATTTATCAAATAAAAAGAAACAGAACGTTAAACACTTTGTCAAAAAGAAAGAGGCAAATAATTTTTTGAATTATCGATAACACTTTATCAAAATAGAGTGGAACAATAATCGGTGAAGAACGACATAATCCAACCGCATCCCTTAAGAGGACGATTCGTTTTTTTTTTTCATCGCCGTTTCTCACATCTCGCAGCAGCCAAAAGAACGAATAACATTATTATTATCGTTATTATTTTTTTAAAAGCCCTCTTCTTCTTCTGCTTCGCGTTTACTTTCGTTCTTCTCTCCCTATCCACCGTTACAAATTCATTTATATTCCGTAGTATCTCGAACACCTTTTTCACACCTGCTTAAATTATCCCATTTATCAAGCGAAGAAATCTAATGAAATGGAAAATCTAGTCAGTGATTCCGTGGTAAAAGTGACGTCGTGTGAGAGGAATAAGGAAGAAGAATTTTGTTTTTCATTTCAATCTATGTAATTAATAATTTTTGCGATTTGTGTTGTTGCCATCAAATGCTTTTGACATTCTTTCAAAAGGAATAAAGTTAAGTTTTTCCTTTAAATGAGCATCAATTGCAATCGTTCTTGAATGAATGAGAGCTTAACGTTGCTGATGGATGATGATTATTATTATAACGTGCCTTAGAAAGAATGGAACGCCAAGAAAAGTAAATTTAAGATAAGAAAAGGGGGAAGAAAAGAATAAATTAGTTTTCAATATTCGGTTCCCTTCGCCACCAGAAAAGAAAAAAAACTACGTTATATATAACATCTATATTTTTTCCATTTCTCCTTCTATCATACACACACAGATAGAAGGAAGATTACAATTTCCACTGATACTTCCAATGAATACCAACAGGATTCGCGTGTTTTGAATGTAAAATAAATTATATGGGATAAAAATTTATTTTATTATATATGCCTTACCGTACTAAAATGTATTAGGAGGAACGGTGGTAAGAGATGGAAAGAAAGAAAGAAAAAAAGGGTAAAATGAAATAAAAAGGAAATCACGGTAAACCTTTAACCCACAAATTTAAACGGTAATAAAAGGAACAAAAAACGTTAAATAAACGTAATAATTTCCAAAACGTAACAAAAAACGAGGCCAAATTTTCAGCTTCAGAGTCAATAATGATGGTAATGGAGCCAAGAATGACGCAGAATATTCCTATTTTAAGATGAAGTCTCATTGATGATGGCTATCATCATCATCTTCGTCAATGGGCCATTCATTTTACATCCAAACTATAAATAACGTTCCTACTATGCCATTATATTATGTGAAAAAAAAACATGGAAAAATTGATTGGAATCCTCGCCTTTTTTTCATAATATACTAGCAAATGATTTTCTTTTCATCGTCCTTCAAAGATTCATACCGAATTAAATTGTTTTCGATGACGCTCACAAGCTTTGTTAAGGCACCAGCCACTTTCATACACACCGTGTACAATATATGAAAGAAGAAAACGTCTGCGTTAGCGTAAAATTGCAGAAGAACAGGAGGAGAAAAAAAATGTATAACGAAAAGAATACGAAGGAATACACGCACGCAAAAAAAATAATAACAAAAATAAAGAAACGGGGAGGACAAAAAAAGACAAAAGGGCAAAGAAAGTGTTATTTGAATTTCAAATGAGCTTATTTCAGTTACAATTTTTATTATTATAATACTGCAACACTTTTTGCTACGCCACAACGAACCTATACTACACATGTACGTATACCTATACAAGGAGGCCGAAAGAAAGTTGCAGAAAAAAGTGGATCGCGGGCGGAGACGAAGCAAAGGCAGATGATGAGGAAGAAGACGAGAAAAAGAAGAACGGCAATGGGCTTGATATTGTCGAATTGAAAAAGTTTTACCGCCGCTTTATTAAATTTGAAAATGATAAAATAACTCCTTAAGGACTCTTCCACCACGTTCTCCCTCCTTTTACTTATTTTACAGGCGAAGCAACTTCTCACATAAAACTAATGCCCGAAAGGAGTCCATAATCAACGATAGACTTCTTGCAGTCGTTTCCGCTAGGAAAAAACCAGTTTCGCCGTAAGAGAATGTTCGTCTACCAAATTTCAAGTTGCAAACAGTTTCCCACAGATGCACAACTCTTCGTTATTTTGTCAATTACCATTGGAAAATTTAACAATAACATTAGTACGGACATGATACGCGCGAGTTATTATTGCTGACGAAATAATTTTTAATAAGGGGGATGAAGAAAACTGCGCGTGTGCCGTTTTAATACGAAACGAAAGAGAAAGAAAGAGGCGCCCCCAAAGTGGAAGAGCGAGCGAGAAAATCGTGGCAATAGCAACGGTAGACAGTAGCTTTGGTGGTGGTTCGAATAAACGCATCCAAAAGTTTTCCCGGCTACGTTCAATTTTCCGGCGGTAGTCGATCGACGGCATCGAGTACGTACATTCGTTTCGTTCGTTCAATCGAGAATTATCCGTCGTTTGATTTCAAGAGAATCATAATTAATTGCACACGACGAATCATGCTGACGTTAATCAGAGGGAACGTTCTGAAGAAGAGGATTAAGTTGACAAAACGATGCCGTTAGTTAATTCGGCGATTGGAAAAGTTTGGCGCTTTTGGACTCGTTGTCGACTTCATGTTTTGGCATCGACGATGGTTTCGAATTGCGTTAACAATCTTGTGCTCACAACTCTGTAACTTCCATCCGTAACAATCGGCCCGTAGTAATGAATTAAATTTTAATTAAAAATGTGGAAGAAGTGAGGTTTTGCGAAGAACGAAATCGAAGGGATCGAAGACGATGCTCATCTGACGTACTTTCATATGAGAACCAAACGCTAAGAAGAATTTATGAACGAGCAGAGGTAGGGATTGCTATGGTTCTTTTATTTAAATTTCTTGCTTCTTTTTGCAAAAGAGTTGCAAACATTGACAAAGCGGATTTTTTCGAATTAAATTATTCGTTTAAATAAATCTATTGGAAAATGAACCGAAGGAAAATGGGGAAATTAATGTTCGTATTATTAAATATGAAACACGTTATTACGGAACGTTATTTACATTTTCATTATTATCATGTAATTAATATTTGCAAGACTGTTTATTAAGAATCCAGAAAATAGAAAAACGGAAATAAATCTACCTACAACAACAGTTTTTTGCATGCAACTTTAATTCCGTCTTTCGTGTAATTAGAATCAAAATAATTTGCTACCAGGATTGCCAGCTTACGTTTTTTTTTTGCTTTCTTTCCTTAATCACGAATTAAAACGAAATTAATTATTCATGCGAAACTAATCGTCGTGAACGCATTTAAAATTCGTAACAGATTTCGACGACTAAAACAACAACAACAACAACAAGAAAAACTTGCGAAAAAAGAAGGCCGAACAAGTTTTTGCTCGATCTACCACGTCGCAGACATTATCATATTTATATTCCTCTCCAGCCCCTGCCAGGAGAAAGAAGAAAAAACGAGCTTCGTTAATATTTAAAACTGGTAGCAGAAAACGAACGAGAAACGGCTCTTACTAATTCATTTATTAATCCGAATTATTTATGAAGTAGTAATTAGTGATTCTGTGCGAGAAAAAAGAAATCGATGATGATGCAAAAAGATAGAGACTGAAAGCAATTCTGAATGCTGTGCGAGAGAAAGGTTTTATGATCCTTTGTCAAATTGAATTTTCCTCTTTAGATATCATTGTTAATAAAACGTTATCTTTTTCATTTTGCATTCCTTTCTTTTTCGTTTTTGCTCTCTTTTCCAAAGTCAAAATCACGAATTCGTTACATTTCTCTTTCGCTCGCAAAACGGTCCCCATTTCTCTTCGCGCGAAACGATCGTGATAATGGTAATAATAACCCGTAGAAAGGAATTGATTTATTTATATAAGTACGGTGGTACGTACGCTAATATCCACGCTCATTCATCATCATACCCAATATATATTTATGTGTGTGTGCATAAGGAAGAATGGGAGCGAGAGCAGGAAAAAGCGCTCATTCAGGATTTTCGTCGCTTGTTTTCCTTTATTTTTCTTTTTCGGGACGGTTTAGCAAACCGATTTATTTACGGTTAGCAAATTTTATTCCTTACGCCAAACGGTATTTCCTTAAAGCAATGCGACCGCGTGTGTAGTGCCGAGGAAATCCGTACGGAAGAGTCGTCGTCAATCGATTTTGGTAAACATTCGAAATAATAATTCCAAAATAAATATTGCACATCGATTTTCCAAACACACAAATATCGATTATATTCGGATGTTAGTTAGGTACACACTAACCGTTACTATTACGACAACTAAATATTGTTGAGCAATAATAATAATAACAATACTGATAGATACAAATTCTAATTGTATACTATTGTAAACGGTCCGCTTGATTAAATGTAAATATTTGATATAATACTGTATCAATAAATAGGAAAAACACGTAATACATTGTTGTTCCTGTTGTTGTTGCCGTTGTCCTTGTTGTCCGAAAACCTCTGCATCTACGCACATACAGGTGTACAGTGGCGAGAAATCGAGTGGATGACAGTTTAGTCAAAATCGACTGCAGCGAATTTAGCCCAAAATCGATTTATCTTACATTTATTCCATAAGTTGTCTGAATTCAGGATTTGAAAGTAAACGAATCAATTGTATAAGAGTGACTCTACTCGTGCAAGTTTCAATTGTCAATTGCCACTAAGTAGAAGTAATAATTTAACCTCATTTCCAAAACGAGATGATTAATTCGTATTCAAACGTGCTTTTTTTACATTACTTGTATTTCCTTTATTATCCAAAACTTCTCAATGGCATTCGAAATTTTTCCCGCCAAATGGTTAAATGACAATATTTGAACGAAATGCAACTAGAATTTAGTCGTCCTACTGCATAAGTAAAGCAAACTCCCTGTATATGGAAGACAGACTTTTTTAACTTTCGAAAATTTCCTTACGACATTCATAATTTTCTCCGGCTTAATTGTAATTGACATTTGATAATTGAAGCCTAAGATAAACGCAATTTTTATTTAAGCAACAAATTACAGAAATAAAAAACGATTACAAGTACACTTTTTTAACTTTGGGACAATTGCTTACGATATTCAAAATCTTCTCCCGCTAAATTGTAATTGACATTTGACAATTAAAATCTAAGCTAAGCGCAACTTGGATTTAGCAGCAAATTACAGAAATTTAAAATACTACAAGTACACTTTTTTTTAACTTAGGCAAAATTCCTTACGACATTTAAAAATTTCTCTCGCTTAGTTGTAAGTGACAATTAAACTTTAAACGAAACCACGTGAATTTGGGCGCATTATTGCATGAATACAAAAAGGACTCGCAGTATATGGGAGATACAATTTTGTAATTGCGAATAGATAAATATTCGTAATTCAACATGCGGTGTATGTTTGAGTAAACAATAAATTTAATTATGTATACTAATAAAATTGATATTTGTTATCAAATTTTGCAAATGAGGCCCTCTCAAATTTCATTCGTTGTACGCAGGGGAACATCCATCGAAACGTCCGTCAGTTTGATAACAAACTATTATGATCAAATTGATCTACGCAATTTCAGCTTTTGTCGTATTGCACTAGATGTGTTCCATGGCGATTAACAATAAATTAATACGTATCACATTCTGGATGATTCGCCTTTATCTAAAATAAATATAAGGATAATACGAATCAGAAATGACAAAAGGGGAATTATTCTGAAAGCAATTGTTTGTCGCTATTATCTTCGTTGATGTATTCTGATTAAGAACGATATCGCAATTACTTAGCGAGGTTTTAATTTTTTTCTATTGAAATGTAACAATAATTAAGGTGATATCGATACTTCATTTAATACCTCACTTTCAGCGAAATTATGACAAATTAAAGAAGGGAGTAATAGTTATGTTATAAGGAGGGAGAAAAAAATATCATTTCCATTCGGAATGTGTCTTTGACTTTAACTTAATGAATAAGGTAGCTTCTATCTAATTCTTATTACATTCTTTTTCCTATCATTATCATCCTTATCATTTACTGACTGAAACACGCAAATGTTTAATAGATGGTTCTTAAAAGACCGTAAGTCGATGGGAAAATGTTGAATGATAATGGGAAAAAGATGGATTATATTAATAATAAAAGGGACTGAAAGCGTTGCGTTCCGCCATTCTTCGCACCTATTATCTCTGTGTTAAACGTTTGCGCAACGATTTAATTAACAGCGTTATGCGAAATGAATGATATATACGCAAATTAATTCAGTTAATGAATATTTTGCCATAAACGACGTTGACTTCAATTTACGTTCACACAATCCATAATAGGAATCGATTTCTATTAGGATTATTATGGTAGCAGATAAAAAAGAAATGGCGACTGTTGCAAGAAATTGTTGCAGAAATGCAATTTTGCTGCAATTACCTCTAAAACAAACTGTGAATCAAATTAAATTAGGATAAATATCACAATGTAGCTAACTCGACGTTGTAATTTGGTGCATTAACAAGCAGGCAACAAGAACGAGAACAAGAAGAACAACGTTTGCAAGAAGAACAATAATAACACTTTTGCAAACAGCAATAATAATTACGCTGTAAAATTATATTAACGACCATTTACAACGACGGCGTGGGGCCAAAGGAAAAAAGAAAAGCGAGCGCCGAGAGCGTTATAGGAGCAATTTCATTTCACGTAACGTCCGTCAATCAAAGTACTCATTTTTGTTTATTTACTTGTTGGTATTTTATTATTACGGCAACACTATTTCTTTTAATTTCATTTTTCGCCTGCTTCACCGCAATATCTCCTGATCAATTGCAATTTCTTATTTCCAAACATGTGTGACACATTGTTATATAGGGCACAATGTCTAATAATAGAAACTGAAACATCAACAGTTCACTATTGCTTTTTTTATCCGTCCCTTTTCACCGAAATAGAAGAAGGCGGGACGGCGAAAGAAAAACGTAAACGACTGAAGGAACGTATTAATAAAATTTAATGGATTAAAACGGATAAAGTTGCCATCGCTTTACCTCTTTATCCGACTTACAGTCGAGCAGATATCTTTTTTTTTTGCGGGAAGGCAATAATAAGCAGTAAAGGTAGAAATCTATTGCGAGGAAATTTCGCTGTTTCGTTCTTATTTTCGCAAAAAGAAACCAATGCTGACCTATACTATCCTATCTTTATTTTTTATTTAAAAAAATGATTGCTATCGATTACAATTGAAACGAACGATTACTAATTATCATTTGTATACAAAGAAAGATGTAGAAGATTTAGCAGTTGGAAGGGAACAAGGAAGACTAAAAAGGGATAAAAAAGGGAGCGGGAAAAAGAAAGCAAAATGGAGACGCCAAAGAAAAAATAATAGAGTTGGCAAAAAGATTTGTTTGATTCGGTTCTTACACGAGTCCTACTCCCTCTTCTTACACTAATTAACTTCTACTACCACCACGTCCACTGTCCCCATCTCTCTCCGTGTGTTTTTGTATTATGTAGGTTGGTTACTTTTCCTTTCACGCTCTTGTTAAAATTCAAGAGGGTATAAGATAAGGAGCCAGGACAAACGCCAAAGAACAACGGGAGAGAACAAAAAAAAAATAAGGAAGATGTGGAAGGTTAGACGAACAAGAGGAAGAGGGAACGATACAACTGGCTGAATAATGTATAGGATCTCATTGTGTTTTCAGTATCCTTTACTTAATGTTACTTTTTATTTTGTTTTAAAAGGATTTTTTGATTCGGATTTTCTCCCCTTCGAAACGTATAAATAAAAACAAATTTCCCCAGAAAATGGAGGTTTTATTTGTGTTTAATATCACACCGATTATACCGTTCAGAACAATTATGGAAATTGGGATTTTTCTAAAGAAATTTAGAGTTATGATCTACGTAAATGGCAGGAAGAGATGCAGTTTGATGAGATGAGAAATTTCTTGCGCTAATCTTTCATTTCAAATTGACTTTTCTATTCTTATTCTAAAGTAGAGCATTTGCAATTAAAATACAAGAATTTAGAAGATTTGTTAACATCTTATGAATGGTGGGCCTTTGAAAGACTGAAAAGTTGCCCAATTCTAAAGAATTGTTGCATAGATAGAGGTTCATATAGAGTTCTAGAGACTTAGGGGTTCACCACATCATCTGCTCAAAAGAATCCATCCTTGAGATTATTGACGAAACTTGGTATGAGTCAAAATATTAAAATATTAATGCAAAATACAAGAATATCTGGCATGATCCTGTAAATTGCACGTTCAAACTTCTCCAACAAATGAAACAAATCGCTGTTTATTATTTACGTCTGGTAGTTGTTTCTTTTTTGCACGAAAATTGCGAGTCCGCTGAAAAGGTAGGCGATTTAAACGAGACCCGGCCCGCCCGAACAAATAAAATTATGCAACAGTAGCTCAGATATAATTAAATTAAGTGAAATGTGTGTGCCGAAAAGGGGGCCGAGAGTTAGTTTAACGTGGGGGTATTATGAATTTATACGCGCGTAATTGTTAAAATTTTTATTGCGAAACTTTCGGCAACAACGGTTATTAGCGTCGAACCGGCCCCGTGGTGGTATACAGTGGGTAGTAATTCTACAAGTAGAAGAATAAGAACGATAACAAGAAGAAGGAGTAGTAGAAGCAGAAGAAGCTATTGTTACCATTTAGATTCCCTACCCACCGACGTTATGGATAAAGTTTTTACCGAGTGACCCGGCTCTCTTGCGCTCGCCTCGTTACCTAATTTACCCCGCCGACAACCCTCCGCCCCCGCCGCAATATTTATAATCATGATACCTCTTTTGCTTAATATAATAATAACGCATAGGATCCTCTCATCCACGCCCAAAGATTACTGAAACGCAACCTGGATGAAACAGAAAGTGAATGATGATGATGATGATCGTAATCCGTTAGGAATGTGCCGGAAAGTTTTAACCCTTAAACAGTGCCGCCACCGCCGCCGAGACGGTTATCCCCCACAATCTCTTATTATGATAATAATAAACCTTTCCAAACGGCGATTGCACGAGGAACTTCTTCGTCTCGTTCTGAATCGGACTAATTAAATTATTTCGCATAATTATTAAATGGCATTTTACGTACGGGATTGAAGCGAATTAGTTTTCATTCTAATTAATTAATTTCAAAAGCATTCCTTTGCGTTTGTTTGCGACGAACATGGAAGAGTTGTAGAATTAATACGTCAATTTCAAGGACTAAATGTAAAGCTATAATTCCGGGTTGCTCATTTAAGATGGACTAAATCTTCTTCTATAACGGGGTAGTTAGGTTGGTAGAAAACATCGTGTTCAATGGAATTGTGTTGTGCAAGATCGAATGTTAGGCTATTGAAAACTTATTAACTTCTAAGAAATGTCAATCAAAATACGTTGCAGGTAACGAATTTTTTATCAATCGTCTTAATGGTTCGGACCATCATTGAAATTTTGAAATTCTGCAACGTATAAAGCTTTTTCTCCACTTCTAAGACGATCCAAAATTTGTATTTTTTTATCTAGAGATTTTTTTCTTAAGCTTTGCTTCTTTAACTTTAACGTGGGACTAAAGTTTAATTTCAAAATAAAAATAAACTCTCTTTACAAAACGAATTTCAAATAAGTTTCCTTCAAAAGCAACAAACAAACAAACAAATTGCTTTAATTAAGATTTTTCTTGAAATTCAAAATATGCAATGGATCCCTCAATTGCAGAACTGGTGTTTAATTTCTTACGGTGTCAGGTCGAAGTCGTGTTAGAGCGAAACGTATTTTTATTAACTAATCTTAGTTCTTTTATTTAATATTATGTTGACAGCAGTTTGTCAATGCAATAATTTCTTGGATGATGGACCGATAGACCTTTTACCTACGAAGACTGAAAAAGGTCATAAAGTTTAACAACTTTGTGCTGCTTTATAGTTTTTCTAACATCTCGATATTAATGCCCACAGACACACGCGCAGAGATCTTTTCCAATTTATTCTTCTTCTTGTTTCCTTTTTTTTTTGCTTTTGTCGCGTCCCCAAATCGATTCTTAGCCTTTTACAAATCGTATAAATTTTATCTTCCGCGTAATAAGGAGATAAATTTTCGGCCCAAAACGTAAACGTGCAAAAGGTCATTCAATCGAATCAATATGTTGAAAAATTGTTCTTCACGTTCGTTACGTTGCCGCTTGCTTCTATTCCCGGGTCTCTTTTTCGCTTGATAAAATAATAGGCGTTCGCAGACTTTAAAATAATTTCCGTTTAAAGAAACATCGTCGTGATGAATGGGGTCAAATACTTAAAATGTGATGAAAATTGAATTAATTCCTCACGTTAAACAGTGATGATAATGATTCGTTTGCAAATGATGAAACGTTTGGCCAATGTATAATAATAATGTTAATGTACCGTTCAGTACAATGCATATTAATTAAGATGATGGCGAGGGTGTAAGTTGAAAAGTATTTTAATACCAGCATATTGTGTGTATGAACAAGTGGCATAAATAAATAAACGTACAGCACCGCTCTCCACCTGCACCTGTAATTAACTTTAACTCTTTCCTTTGCTTCTAGAGTTTCCTTCATAACCGTTTCTTTAATATCTCGTTCTTCCTCTCTTTTCTCATTTTCGTACTAATGGAAAGAATTTTCATAATACACATCGAATTGTTACGTGCTGTAATTTATATCGGAGAATTATGAATATTACTTTAAAAGTCTTTACCATTATCCATCCACACGAATCCACGATAATAATAACAATTCCCCTTTTAAAAATCTTCACATCAATAAATAACGAATAAAAATTTCGAAATTGCTTTTTTCTTGTTGCCGCTGCTCTTCTTCTTTCAACGATAATTCCATTAGAATCACTCTTTTTACAGTCGACATGTAACGAGACAAATGTATCGCATCTAAATTCTCTTTCTTTTCATGCCACCACCAATCCCCAAACAGGAACGAAAAATAGCAGAACGAACATTATCCATTCGTTCAATTTAAATCACTTACACCATACGTAGTATATCGCCAAAGTGTGTGTATAATTGAATTGTTTCTTCGTTCCTCGATTTATTTCTCTCATGTATTGCGCCACTTTTTCCATTAGCAAGCAGAAAAAAAAAAGAGCGGCGGAAAAAAAGGATTCGCAACGTATTGCACGATCATAATCTTTTTTAATTGCTTTTCCACTCGTTTTTATTATTATAAATTTCCTGCAACGTGCATTTTCAACGGCGCGGCGGAAGTGGATTAGAGGAAAAGAAGAAATTGTTATAGGAGAAAGAACTGAAGAGTAAATAAAAAGAAATTAAAAGATTCCTCGTCGTCAGAAACGGTCCTCTTCATTTTCTTCTTATTGGTACCCCATTAAATTGCAAGTTCTATTTATTATTTCTTCTGTTTTCTTCACTTCACCCTCAAAGACGAGAAACAAAACTGAAAGAGACAATTATAAACTTTATAATAAATAGAGATGATGATGATGATAATTTCAACGAGAGGGATTTAAAAAGTTTTATTACATTCCATCTCGCTTTTCCCCGGCCTTCTGCTTCATGCTTAAAATATCTTTATTAATCACATTGTCTCTCATAATGAATTAATTAGATAATTTACTCCAATTCATTATTATTCCGTTTATTACCTGTTTCTAATCGATTAAAAATCGAGCAAGAAATTATGCTTATCGTAACCGATAAACGTTCAATGAGTTGCAAAATGCGATCGACTTTGAAAATTACATTTGCAAACTAAATGTTACATAATTCACATTCTATTTTATCGAATGTAAACGTTTTTTTTTAATTTGAATACATTGTCATTATTATCATTATTTGTTACCGTAATGCAATTAAGTACGTGCAAAACGTGAGTAGACGTTTAAAACGTTCGCAAATCTAATTACCGTGCAGAAACTAATTTTATAGGGAAGCGTCGTCTACAGTTGACAAGGTAGGTCCAAAATGTGTACGCGAATGTTAGACATCCTATTAGTCTTCAAGTTGGAGCAAATAAATGATTATCCTACTCTCGAATGAGCATAGTAATAGTATTAATATTAATAATAAATCTTATGGATGCGTTTTGACAGTTTTAAAATGGGACGAAATTGAATTAATTGCAACACATATATTTGACGCAATCTTGCGTATTTTTTTACGATTGGGCAAAAATAAAATGAAGCAAAATAACGAGAGACCGATAAACGAATTAAAAAGAGTAAACTCAATCGACGATATCAATCAATAAATACGTACAAGCTACGTACACATACATTCGTGTGACATATACAATGAATTTTTGTAATTTTTGCGAATTTAAAACGACAATAACAGAAACAAAAGGCGAGCAAAAAACGCAGTACAAATGGAAAATGAAAAAAATTTGAAGTGTGACATATTGCTTTTGAAATTTAATTAATAACGTCCCTTGATATTTTTAATTAGAACTTGACGTTGCATTTTCTAATAGCCAAATAGTCATTGTACAATTACAATCAAGCTGCAAATTACGTGCGAAATAATAAAAGAAATCGTTATAAATAGGAAATAATGACAAAGAAAAATGAAATATCGAAGGCAATTACTGGCACAGCAAAAAATATAGCAATGAACCTAAATACTAAAAATAAATGTTGGCAATAACATATATTTGTCAATAACAGTTGATGTAATCGTATTTCATTTGTCTGCGTTTCCACGTTGTTAATTTGCCCAATATTTAATTTTATTTCGATATAATTACTAAATTACCTTCCAAGAAAGAAAAGAACGAAACCGTAAATTACAATGATTTCAGTTCGTTTGATTACAATGAAATTGGTCAAAGTTATGCACTGAAAACAGTTCTTTTTCTTTAGATTAACATCTAATGTTACCTCAATTATTCGCCCTTTTCTTTCTACTTTCCCTCGAAAGTAATCGGTAGTACAAGGCGAGTTTTTAAATCAAAAGAAATGTGAACCAAGGAACCTGTAAAAAATGATTGCCTCTAATCCCTTTTTATCGTCCGAATACAAAAAGAAAACGTGAAGAAAAGCGGATGAAATGATAATAATAATAAAGGGATAATCCGTATCAATTTATAAACGTTATTTTAAACTTTAAAGAAGACGAATGTTTTTTTGAGGTCCGAATACAAATATCGGTAAAGAATTGGAGGTTTGATAACTTATGACACCAGATTAATGACTAGATTGTGGAATCAATTATAAGGTCCGCTTAATATTTACTTCGCTTATAAAACGTCCTAATTTTTCTTAGTCAGAAATAGGAAACAGTCAAGAAACGAAGAAAAATTTTGCTATAAAAAATATTTGGGAATAATGTCCATCAATAAAATATAAATTTCGTTGTTGTTTATAAGATCAAGAGTTAGATTAGTTTTATTAAAAATTAAACGAACAGCGACAGCTCATAAGCAATTTTGCCCTGGCCCAAAATTTGAAAAAAATTGCGTCTTATATGCGAGTAAATATTGTCAATAAAACATTATATAAGACTTTTCTTTATGGCAAATTTTATTGTTACTTGCATCTTTATTATTTGCCAAATACAAATTTTGCGGTATTCTTGTCAAAATGTGTTCCTTTTCTGTGTACCGAAGGATAAATGATAAAATGCGGGAATCTCTTCGTATTATGCCGAGCACTGCATTGAGATTGGCGGTTGGCACATGAAAAATCTAAGTTCCTTTCTTCTTCTCGATCTATTTCAATTTTGAAAAAGGGGAATTTGAGTACGCCAACCGGAAACTTTAAATCATAGAAAACCATCATCTACCAGAAGAGAAACTTGCACACACGGTAACATGAAATAAATGTGAATAAATCATGTAACGCGACTGGAAACGTATGTAAACTCCGTTCAACTCGTAACCAATACATAGTTGGGAAACTTCGATGTGTACGTGTGTTTGTCGGCGGATACAGTTCACCTATATTCCTATGGTTATAAGATTTTCTCATCCATCCATGAGGGAGAACAGAAATCCGTTCGACTATTTACTACAAGAATATACGAGGGCAAGTTAGAAAAAAAAATCACTTAGCTATAAAAGAGGACTCATTTAGTATCAAATTTTCCAAACGTTCCTCTAAGTGTCATTCAAAGTCGAAAAAGTCATACCTAATTGAATATTTTCCCCTTTTTTTTTCATAATTTCAATCACACACTGTAAAGTGTGTCAGTGGATAACCTCTTATACTTTTTGTAAACCTTGCAATTATCGTGCAATAACAAATGAATTAATTGTTTGCTAAATCGTAACAACGACTAGAAATCGACTTTGATCTATCTGCGTACATACAAATCTTTCGTCTTCTGTTTCATAACGCGGCAGATCTTTCGGAATCGCCCTCGTAGCTCCATTATAATATTGTAGAATAACAAGGGTGAATTTTGGGTGAGGGCAACCACGATTCTTGTACGTACTATGTAAATAGATAAGATGTACCCCGCACAAACACATCTACTAGTGAATATAACACGTGTGTTTGGCACATAACTTTAGTGACATGGACGCGTTACCAATCCAACAATGTCTTCTTCCCCTACAACGTACGAAACTCTTTTCCTACGTGCAACTAGCAGATTGCTGGATGGATGGATGAATCTAATATTTGTCTGTATGTGTGTGTGTGTGGCGTTATTTTCTAGTAAATTTAATTCAACGTCTATGTGAGGCGAAGAGGAGCGGCGGCGAGAATGTAGAAGGAGAGATAAGGATGCGAAGACGATTTTGCCGCAACCCTGGAAATGTCAAATCTCTTCATTTCTTCGCAATCTACGACACATTTTGCCAATGGTAATGATAATAGTAACAATGGCACGGTCGACTCGTTTTCGCACGTGTCTGCACGTGACACGTTAATGGGATTAATAAATGGCAAAGAATCAATTTGACGTAGCAATTTGTTGTTGCTTTTTTTACTGGTTTTAATTAACTTAATTTCTGTTTAATTGGTTTGTTTTTGTTTTAATTAAATATCAGTCTTTCGATTTACGCCACTCAACACACTTGCCTTTCATGTAGAATAAGGGCGAAGGTTTCCTTTACTGTTGCCATTGTTGTTATTATTTAATTCCGGGACTTGATTAAATAACAAACATATTTCCCATTGTATATTAATTATACGCAAGTCGGTTTTGTTTTGTTCGCTGTTTTCCATCATCTCTCTCTCTAAGCTCCTGATGTGGAACCGTCACTATTATCATCATCATTAAGTGAACGTATATGGTTAGTTGAATTGATAATAATAATAATATATAATGATAATAATTAAGAGAGAAACGATTTTAATTGCTTTAAATGTAAAACGTTTCTTATCTCTTGAAATTAAGAGATGGAAGGAAGATTAATGGAATTGAGTAATTGAAAAGAATGGTTTCGTCTGTGAAACGCTTTAAAGACGTTAATTGACAAATACACTACTGGATAATATATAATTAATTATCGGATGTAGCATTAAGAATTCATCGATGACTTCCAACAGTTTGTTCCACAATGTTTATGTTACAAATCGAGCCAAATCGATAATATAAATTTCATGAAACTTTCATGTACACGATCAATTTGGAGAATGCAATTTTATCTAAATTTCTTTTTCTCGTAGATCCTATTACAATTCCATCAGGAGCAAACCAGAAGAAAATAAAAATATGTCGTAAGAATGCAACAAGAAATTGCAGCACAGAAAGAATTTCATCTTCAAACAAGGAACTAACTTCATTTATTTATTTATATCAGTGCTCGCATCTTCAAATTCAGACTTTATGCCTTAATTCAATTATAATCATCACCCTATCCAATTTGGCTGTACACGTGGGCATGTTTAATAAAAATAGAAAATAATGTAACGCAAAATGCCGACTCTCTAAATATTTGCCGTAATGTTATTATTATTAATAACGTGGAGGATAATAAAGAGAAAAATGTTATCTCTTCGCTTCCAACAGGCAGCCTCCTCGGTCTTATTACGTTATTCAGTTAGGTGATATGATTTGCGTGTGTGTTTTTGTCATTTACATTTGCTCCATGTTGAAATGTAAATTTCTGGCTTCGAGAAGCAAAGGGAAGATCGCTTTGTATTCAAATATGGAGCATAATGATTCAAGATAAAAATAGTCTTAATTAAGAAATGAAATTATACAAACAATCTGATCCACGTCAATCAAGCTGATGATTAAGAGTATGAAACCTATGAAATATATTTGCAAAAATTTAACAACCTTCCTTAAAATTTTAATCAGTAATTTAATATTGGCGTAATACATCAGCAAGGAAAAAGCCACTACACCTCATCAATTACTTTTATTATCAATATTGTGTTGATAACTATTTGAGAGAAAATAGAGAAAATAATATATTTGTTATTCATCAGTTAAAATCCCTGATTGTGAATATTATTTTCTCACAAAAGAAATGGAGTCGCACCTTTTATAATCGAATCAGAATTTTAATGGCAATCAACGACAATCTAATTTGGTTGCACAAATGCATATATACGCCTTTGTATTGAAATTTTATTTAATAATTCCAAGGGTTAAATAATTGATGGAAATTAATTAATGAAAGCATTCAAATTTTTCTCCATTTCAACTGCACGTATTCAACGTAAAACCTGTTATCGATTCGCAAATCTTATAAATAGCGAATGCAACGAAATTTAATAAAGTTTCATTATTAAAAAAGTTAAACTTTTGTACAAAAAAACACAAAACACTGCCTTTTGCAAATTGCTAATTTTTAACTAACAATACGAGAAACATTTAAATTCAAGTCACATGTTAATTCATCATATCGTACTAATTATAAAATGCATTTTAAGTAGAATTTCGGGGAAAATATTTTCGAATAAATACCGTCCAAATTTTCGACAAAGTGGACGGAAGTGAATGGAGAGAAATCATCGTTACTGGGGTTTGTTGAAAAGTTTAAGAAATTAGCTGAAGGGAAAAAGACGAAGAGGCGATAGAAAAAAAAAAAGAAATTGTCGGACTGCACCCTTGGGGATTCTACCACATTCAGACAGAAAAAAGGAGGAACTATGAGGTACCGAAGCGAAAGAAGTAAAGAAAAAAAGTAAAGCAAGAGAAATCATGATGATTTCTTCAACGGCACTTTTCCTTTCTTTCCACGCCATTCCTTTACATTTCTGTTACATAGCAAAAAAACTTTTACGAACCTAGACTCTCCTCTTTTTTTTGCAAATAGTCTGCATTATATCAAAGGAATGAAAACCTTCCACAAAAAGAAGAATTTCTCTCTCGTCGAATCGAAATTGTTAACATTTGAAGAAGAACTTTATAGTAAAGTCGGACTACAAAAAAAATGCCAAGAGAAGAAGAGTAGAATCTAATTTGCGACAATTCTTTTGCAACTCTTATTATTATTGCTTGTAGTTTTATTTATTCTCCGAACACTTAAAACGAATTTATTTAATTCGCGATGAAAAGAGCCATCGCCAAGTGGAAAGAGCAAGGATTTGGCGAAAATAAAGGCGAAGCAGAAATGAACGAAAAAGAAGGGGAAATAAAATAGAATAGTCCCTGAAAATAAAAGCAGTGGAAATAAATTAAATAAATAACTACAAAAAAAAAATACTACGCCAATGATATTTATTTCTTTATAGTTAGTAAAAGAGTAATCACGCGACATTCAATGGAAATAAACACACCCTTTTCTGTTGGATTTCTCTTTCTATTTGTTCATTTTTATCCCAAAAACCTCCACGATCTTAAGTTCGATTATTATTATTACATCTCTTTCTTTTCTTTAACAACATTCAAACAAATCCAAATAAGAAGAAAAGAAATTGAAGTTCGAGTTCTAGAGGAGGTTTCTGTTGGTTCTCTTTTTTCCCACTCTTCTCTTTCTCTTTCGCGTGATCCGCTCTTCTTTCATCTTTTTCCCCATCATCATCATCAACATCGCATTTCAAATAAAAGTTCGATTAAATTAAATCGGAAAATTTTCTTTTCTATTATCGCTCCGTTGTTATTCATCTTTTTTATTCAATTATTTATTTCGCACCAACCGAAAAAAAGGGCCAGAGAAGAAAATCACAAAAACGAAATGCAGAAAGAAGAGATTTATTACTAGTAATAGTACCGATGGTATGAAAAAGGGGGGGCCTCGCGCGAATAATGCAAAAAAAGGTAAAGAACTCTTTTTCGAACGGTACGTTCATTACCTCGAACACACTCTTATTCGATTAATGCCAACTTCTTTCTTTTTTCCCTTTTCGTTCTTGTTATTCCATTCTTCTATTTTCCCTCAGTTCAGTTTTTCTCTGCCTTTGTTTCATTCTTTTTGCCAATGCTCGAATAAGTAATAACGAACGAAGCGGATCGGATTAATGGGCTACATGTTGATTGGGTCGCATAAGATGATAAACCATGCGATCAGCATTATACCGGCTTCCGAATGATGCAAAACTAATAATAAAACTTGATTGAACTCAGATTTGACATGGAGCAATAATATCATTATTACTTTTACCGTGCGTAATTTGCAAGTAGAATTGCCCGGCGCATCCACCATTTTTCCAGATCGGCGCAAACGAAGGTTTTTATGCTTAATATTCGTTGTTTCATTAAATAAGATTTTGTTGTGATAATTAACAAATATAAAATAAAGGGATACTAATAAAACAGGATTAAAAGGGCGGTTGAGAAATGTTTGTGTTTAGTTTAATTCCGGGCATTTTCAACATTATTCGGTTTTTATTTTGTTTCTGGTTTTTATTTATTTTGCAACAAATTCGCGTAATTCTTCCTCTTTTTTTCTGGATAAGGCCACACACAAATATCGGAAAGAGATGGTATGCAATGGGATAGTAGCAGTAGATGGTAATATTTGTCGTTTTATCGGCAGCACTAGCATTCGGCGGATGGTACAACAATGTTTAAACGCATTTAAAAGTCAAAAAGCATTGCACACTATTTGCATATTAACGGAATTATGGTAATGTTATTAGTTTACGGTCGCATCGGTTATAACTGCCGCCACTGCATATCTCTATATGACTCTATTATCAATTTCTATTGAACGATTTTACCATGTAGAACGACAATTTGAAAATGCGAAACGACAATCGGCAAAATGTGTACGAATTAGGGAAAAACGTATACAAACGGCTGAATGGAGATTGTACGTTTTGCAATATTTCCAGGTCGTCGTTGTTCGCTTTTGTCTCAATGCATGTACGCCAACCGTACGAAGTTATTGAATATAATTGTTTGAATTTCGGAAAAAAGGGAATTTAAATTAAAAATCGATTGCATATATTCCGGATACCGCTGGCTTTTTCTGTTTTTCCTTCATGCATAAATTCGAAATGTTTTGGCTCTACGACAGAGTAATTTGCAAATGAATTAATCGAAAAACGTTTTATAAACCAATACTAAAAGTTTATTCGGGGAAAAAAATTAATTTTAAGAGGCGCATGTTCCGTCAAACCGAGTAACCTTCGACCTTTGTTGGGTTCTTTTTCTAGTGAAATTTAAGAAAAGTCTGCCCTCTCAATTTCATTCGCCTTCGCCTACGCTTTCAACGTCTCCTTTTTTTGGCAATTTTGTTTGTTTGTTCGCGTATTATGAAATTCGAGCACTTCTTATTACTGTTATACGTTACTTAAACAAAAGCTGTCACAAAATAAGCGAGATGAGGTAGATGTAGTAGTAGCATTTTCGTCATTCGATTATTCCACCTCTTTGTTTGTTGCTCCTTGCTAAAGAACAAGAGGATCTTGTTTATTTATTATATCAACGTTATTAATTCACTAACAAACGCTGAAGTAATTGTAACGAAATCAACGTTTGGAGGCGATAAATTCCGGAGTCGTTTTCTCGCCAATTGCTTTCCGTTTCTTCTCCTCGCGCTTATTACGCATTCTTATTTATCTCATTATTTGATTCTCAACCCATCGCAGATGGAATAATGAAAATTGTTCAGCAGTTTCCACCTTTTCATTTTCATTATTTCCTTTTCCACCTTATTCTCTCCCTAATTTATTATAACATTTTAATAAATTTGCTCTTTGATATTCGACTTAACTCCGCACTAGATTTATTTCTTGCTTATCAATTTGTCGCATGTCACGCAAATTAAAAGGGTAATCTAGAAGAAGAAAAAAATGCAATAAATACGTGTGACAAAGGATGGGAGGACTGTACATGCACGCGAGAGAAAGAACGAGAGGGAAAAATTATTCGATGTTACGGGAATTATATAGCACAGAGAGAATATAAATATTTAGCACTTTCAGAAGAAATGAATAATGATTTGCGTAAGCTCCAGGGGGCGGCGGGCGGGAGGGGTACAAAGCCAGCGGGAATGTATACGATATTATTTATGTGTGTTCGCGTTTTTGCACTCTTTTGCTTTGTCTCTTTCGCACATTTTTTCCGTTTTGTTTTTTTCTCCGGTTTAGTCACAACACGCGATTCTGGTTTGATGCACTTCCCTCTTTGTTCGTCTTCTCTAAAATTTCTTCGTCCTATTCTATTCCACACGGTATTCTCCTTCGTTTATTTTTTTGCTGGTTGGTTTGCTCACTTCCTTTTTTGGTCTGACTCCCTATTTATTTTTTGAACACATCCAACTCACGCACATAATTCAAACTGGACTTAAATTATGTAAATAGTGTTGAACGTTGATATGTGTCTCTTGTGTCTTATCGTTTTTTTTTATTTGACGTTCTGTAGCTAGAGCGCCCAAAGAGAGATTATAATATTCTATTCACGTTGACACACGAGGAAACGTTTTAAAAATTGCAGTGGATAACAGCAACCAAAAGGAATAAAAAAGATTGAAATAAATTTGCGATGTAGGAACAGAATTTAAGCCAAAAAGGTTGTCGTAAGAAATTGAGTCTGAACGCCATTTTTGCCTTCTTTTTTCCCGAAATGGCCGATACAATTTGTAAATTATAAGCTCATTATCTCGATGATGGAATGATAGGAATCCCGTATGTACATGGGATAGATAGGGGGAAAATCAATTTTCCGGCACATTGCGTACCGAAATTAATGGTCTCTCTGAAACAATGTGACGTGAATATGAACAAATATGTGCGGGCAGCAGCATAAAAAAAATTGAAACGGGCGGAGTCGTCTACAGCAAAAAGAAAAGAGGGAAAGCGCGAACTAGATAAAGATAGAAAGAGAGATTAATTGCTCCTTAATGAATCGAATTAGACGGCAGCTTAACTCGCACACGTCAATCTTAGCACTTTAACCAGTCAGTCGGTTAACTAAACCGGATTACTTGCCCTTGGGTTGCACGTTAGTCGGAAAATAATTGACATTATTTAGTTCTGTTCCTCGTTCTTCGTGCCGCACAGCGGTCTCGCGTCCCGGCAACAATAGCAACTTCGAGCAGCGTCTTTTGCTATTGCAAATAATTAAACGAAATTAATCTTTCGGATAATAATACTTTCCAAGCTGAACCGTGTCTCCCATTCCCTCGCCGTCGCGTACAAGTCGAATCGATTCGAAAGAACGATAACTAAGTAACGAGCCAAATCGGATTAATTAAACTAATTTCGATTGCCGCCTTCATATTCGCAGCGCGCATTCTAAAAATTTGCAATCTTTATCTTCTCGTAATCATTATTAAATCCGTTCAATTAATCACAAACATTATTCCGTCCCCTTTTTCTTGCAATCCGGCTTGAATAATGACAATCGTTAAGCTGCTGTTAAATAAATAAAAGGAAGCAAAACCATAAACTACTCCAATATAACAAGCGCACGATTCTCCCTTTCATTATACTCTTCGTCCTCATAATGCCGCTCTTATTATTATGGTAACCGCACTGGGGGAGAGAAGATTTAAAGAAGTGCCGCCATCGGGCCATATTTTTCGTCGTGCCCCAAACTCCTGCCCGTTCGATTCCATTCAGTTGGACGGTAAGTGTATAAAAAGCCGGCTACTGTACGGAGCATAGAATGGCTTGGCGAGCGAACGGACGATGGTAAAGAGGATCAAAAGAATAGAAAAATGTGATAAGACCGGGTGAGAATGGATGCTATTGTGGCGACGACGGCGACGGCGATCGTCGCCTCCTCCGCATGCACGATAAGCGACGAACGATAAGGGTCCGTGGGACAAGAATATGGCGCAGAAATTCTGAATAAATGTACCGGAAACTGGTGGTGTACTATTTCTTTTTTCCTCCTGCTCCTTGCGGGGTTATTTGCCAAAAGAAAGTTGCCGCAAGAGGAAAAAAGGGGGCGAAGTGATAATGGCGGTTCAGATAGCTCACCGAGCGAGTCAAGTATGTGGAAGGCGAACGGCAAAGAGGTATCAGTCTTCGATTGTAACAAGAGGATAAGATTCGTCCATTCTCTTTTATTTCGCCGTACTTTATTTCATTCTCTTTCCGCCAAAACGCGCCCCGATACTTCGTCATACTTGCCCTTATAATAAAGCAGTTATCCTCCATTTATTCCGTCCCCTTTTTTGGTAGTTCTTCTGCGTTTCCCGTTTTTATTCAAATATTTCGCTGTTGAGGTAACGTAAGGAAAGGAGAAAAGGCACCGGCGATTACGACTATTGCTTTCCCAACCGGAATCTGTTGAAATGTTCGTGTAATTTCACAATTTTATTACAAACAAATCGGGGTGTTTGCCATTTTCTCGGTCTATCCTCCCTTATTATTTGTAGCTGTACACACGAGGACCGTGGTAATAAAGAGACGCGAATGAAAATGTCGGCGTCCGCTTTAGTCAATTAATTGAAATTACTGTCTTTTTTATTATTGACGAGTATGACATTCCCAAGAATATCATTTTCTTCTTTTCGGGCCTCTTTTTTGACTCATACCAATCTCTAAGACTTTCCATCCACGATAAATTTATTTACGCCACAGTCTGTCATTTCGTTTTTTATTGGCATCCATTCTTGCCTCATTAATGCACTTATTTAAGGCATAATTCTGAAGAGCGTTCGTTATCGCTCGCCCTTTACCTATAAACCGTTGCACGTTATACGGTTTTGATACTTGGTTAAAAGTTTTAGTATTCAGTTAGCGTATGTGCGCCGGTCGCAATAATAATGCGAAAGTTTTATGTCGTTTCCTCTCGCTTATTTTAGCGACATTTACCGCGGAATTGTCTCAGATTTTCTCTCACTCGACGAGTCACGTTTTCTTTCCTGTTCTCTGTCAGTGCATGTTTTTTTTGCTTCTTCCCCGGCAAAGTTGTATAATAATAACGGCAACAGCATCAAGAGCGAACCGAACAACAACAACAACAACACAACGGAAATCAAACGGCGAAAACTTTAGCAACAACAATTGAAATTATTCCTTTAACGTTTATTACTATTATTCCGTATCTCGTACCACTTTTCCATTCATTTTTACAATTCAATTACCGGCAAACCTCGAACGATGGATTTTAAAGGAATACAAATGACGCGTTAATAATATTCGACTTATTGCATTTTTGTATGGGAGCAAATTCATTCAAAACTCTTACAAAACTCCTAATTACAATTAATAAACGTTAAATGAAGTGTAAATTGAATCGAAGCCGTTGTTTAAATAATTAGGCAGCAATACGTATAAATGGGACCCAAACATACGTATATACGTCCCCGTGTGTGTAGTATTGCATTGAAATTGTTTAATCGTTAATCCAATTGCTTGAATTGGTCGGTTATTATCATTTTCCATGTGAAAGATCATCATCATCATCGTCATTCATCTGTTCAAAATATATTGTACGTATTGCGTATATGCACACATACTGCATCGATGTAGTAGGTGTAGAATAATGAGGGTATTAATAATATCATGCGAGCATAGCAATTGATAATAATAATAATGATAATGTGGTCGAGAGGAATATTACTAAACGAACAGAAACAATATAAATTCCATGCGACTAAATATTATTAATATGTAATAATCAACGGTTCAGTTTCTATACAAATTTACGCACGCATATATAACGGTGGATGAATGATGATGGATCCCCTCGATATCGTTATCTATCGGTTTTACATGTTGTCAATTATCGTGGCGAGACTATTTTAACTTTCCGCGATCCACGAATTGTCCAAGCTTAATCGTAGAAATTTTCTTGTCCATAAATTCTCGTTTATTGTTATGCATAAAGGAATTATGTACAAGAGACGCAACATCTGTTTTGACGCATAACATAAAATTTCCACTCTAAGAAAATATTCGAGCATAAAATTTTAAATAAATCTTACATTTAATGCGATAATCTTTAAATTTTTCTTTTTCAATAAATTCGTTTATTTCAAATCAAAATCGCTCGTGAATCGTGAAAAATCGATCAATTTTATTAAATCACTATAACGTTCCTCGTATTTTTACAGCTGACGGAAAATGGATAAAAAGAAATATAAACTCGTCGTCTCACATTATTTTCGGTCATTAGAAGCAGACGTTACGTGCTCGTTACGAAATACAAGTAGCAAATGAGCGAGTGCAATCGAGTTTGGATTGCAATTGCTCTTCGATTGCCCCCTTTTTTATATTATACGATTATTTATAAATAAAGAGTTGATATTTTTTCAACTAACTAATACATACTATGACGTTATAAATCAATAATGAAAAATAATAAAAGTGAAATGCGTTAGAGAAAGAGACTGCAACATTTTATATTTGCAGTCGACGCTTAATTTTTAAAGGTTGCTTTATTACGCAATCCGTTTTTATTTATTTTTCTATATTTCTTTGCTTTCGTTTAATTTTACAGCAGCCAGTAAAAGTTCGTCTATCGATTGCTTAATCTTCTTTTGCTCACGTTTCAATTGTCCTCGATGCGATATTCGTTTAATAAAAGATTTACAGGTAGTCGAATCGAAAGTATCGACGGGTTTGTTGACCGGCGCATCCACCAGAAACGCGATTGGCTACAGTAGTTTTTCACACAGTCATTCGAAACGATGTTGCTGTCATTAGGTATTCGAATTTGATTTAATGGGTTTTTTCCTTAGGTTAGCTTTATAAAAATCAATTCGAATGTTGATTTTTATAAAAAATAAATCCCTTTCATTATGTGCATCATAAATTTTAATTGGCTAATGTGATAACGTTTTTGAAATAATAATGTTACAGCAATAATAATAATAATTACATGTTACTAACTAACTTCATTTAATCATTTTGCAAAGAAAATAAATTAATGAGAGCACGTCTTGCTCTGAACAAACTAAACTAAAACCGTAAACTCGACCGACTCCCTAAATTCGCTTTTATTTAATATGCACACATTAGCTATGTCGTATATCAAATATTTATATTCATATGTCGGCACTACACTATCTTATTAATACGAAATATTCCATTTATTTTTAAATTAGTAACAGATCAATTATTCAAATGTTAGTAATAATCGTGAGGTAAAGCTTGTGTGCACGCGAATAATTGATACCAAAACCAAAAGGTGAAGTCTTATTCTCGAACCTCTTAACGTTTCTGTTTGAATAATCAATAATAAAATAATCGATGAGAAAGTAAAGAGTAGAGCAGATAATTTATTTTATTGGCGTTGTACGATCATCGATTTATAAAAATTTAATAAAAAGGGACGAGAATTTATTGTCGTCCATCGTTAACGTTAAAAGAAAGAGACCGAGAGCAGCTAGGCAGAGTAAACTAAAAGAGCGACTCGTTACGTAAGATGAAGTAGGGACGAAAAACGAAAATAAGAGAAAAAAATAAATAAATCAAATTACTGTCTATTCATCTCGAATTTAACGCCATCGAACGCTTTTATATCCACCGAGGGCAGACGAGAAATAAGATTTAAACGCTTATAATTTGAGTGATGTGTCATCTGTTGGACGACAGTGAACGAAACGAAGAGGAAGAGAAAAAAGACGCAATACGTGTAATTCTTGCTATCCTTCTAACGTTCGACACCGACAAGAATTGTTGATCATTTGACAACGTAAGCAATCCGACCGATTTTAATGAAGTTAATTTATTTTTGAAATTTCGCTCGTTCAATTAATTTGTAATTGAATAGATAAAAAAAAGGGGAAAAGCGGGAAGTAAGTATCATTTTCTTATTATTTATGTTGTAAATTCTTTTCGTCTTCGTATGCCATTAGACGTAAATGGGTTATAAATTTCTTAGCAGAAAGGAGCCGCACATGGTCCCGTACTTAAAAAGTGAACGCTTCACTTGTACGCATCTATATTTATTGGTATTACTCGAGGCGGTGTTTATGTAATAAAGGTGACATTTAATCTTCTATGACATCGTCCGGTAGCTTTCTTGCGTATCGATAAACCCACAACCGTTTATCGTTAATTAAAATTTATGAATTTATTTTTGCTCCATTATAAGCTAAAATGCAATTTTCCTACGTGAAACATCGTTTGAATTTATTTATCAGAGTGTCCCACGGCAAAGGATAAAACGCAAATAATCGCCGTTTTATATCTTACTTATTTCGCTTCTTAGATATATTCATTTTTCATTAAATTCTCTCCAGACTCTTCCATATGAAATGATTATTTATGATATGGATAATAAGCACAAGTTGCAATTTTAAAAATCTAGCATTTTACTAGAGAATAACGGAAATGGAAAACAAGAGACGCATAAAGGGAATAAGTATATTCAAAGAATATTTACAAGTAGGGTTTACTCTGAACGGGCAAATGTACGGATATACGTGTGCGTGTGTGTGGGTAAAGAAAATATAGGTGGAAAGTAGCAAATATCATCTTTCATCGCTATAAATTTCTTTTAAAAATATTTTACTTTTCGTTTTCAAAAAAATATATGAAACAAAACGAACTATTTATTTTCTCCGCCATTTTCCGCTGCAATTTTTCAGTAACCCTACGCGAAATTTAATACTTTCCTCTATCTGTCTTCCACTTGTGATGCATAAAAGCAAATGGAACGAAAAATTCATATTTTCAATAATTTCCCTTTCACTTCCATTTCTTTGTATTGTAAATCAAATTGCCTCACCACGTTTGCCAATATGTATATTTATCCGTTTCAATTGAATCGCTTTGATTTAGGAGTTTCTCCTTTTTGTGTCGGACCGTAGTCCCGCATCGAACATTAAACGAAAAGGAGCTGTCTCGGTAATAATATCCCTGCACGACGCAACTCCGAAGAATTCCTGCAGTGTACAAATGTTAGCTGTGTAGTTGAAGAACGAGAAGAAGGGCCATTATGATAATATGTAAAGAAGAGGAGCGAGCGAAAGGGCAGTCAAGTAAATTCGCTCGGGAACGAACGAGAGGATAGTCTGCACAAGAGGAAAAAATATAAGGGAAACGAAAATTTTATTATGCGCCACTGCCTTCTTTTCATCATATACCCCCCCAAGAGCTGACGGACGAGCGGACGAAGAACAAGAAGGAAATCCACGAATGTTGTAGAGGAAAACGAACCAATAAAATCTGCGTCGAGACATACGATTCGAAACACTTTTCTGGGTAGTGTATGAGGATTCGGGCCGCGAAAGGACTTCTTTGGGTAGCCTTTATGTTCCTGCAAAATTCCCCCTTTTTTGTAGCGTTCTTTTTTTGACAATTCTTCGCACGGCATACCTCTCGTTCGATAAAGTCCGACGGGAAAAGATATAAAAGGCTCGCATTTGAAGAAGGTTGAATTGATTTGAATTGGAAACGTTATCTAACTATTCGAATGATAGAACGCGATAATCGCAATCTACAACTTATAATAACAACAATTTCAATTAATTTAATTAATTAATCAAAGGACGAACAATACGTCGTGATGTAGTTTTGAGCGTTAAAATGCCTTCGTGTAATGATAATAACAACAACAACAGTAACATTTGTTGATGATGTTGTTGGCACACTAACCGCGAGCGAATGCGATGCTGTTGCGACGACGGTGTTCTACCGTTTAATTCTCTAGACATTTATGCAGATACATTTATAGCCGATAGGTGCATTGCATTACTTGTACCAAAATACGAATTCCTTTTAACGAACCCACATACACCTCGACTTGCAGAACGTAGGAAACGGTTATAATATTACTATCATCGTCATTGTTGCAATTTATATAGAGCGAGCATCTAATGAAACGTTGCAACAGACCGAGAGCGGCAGAGAGCGAGATGCGAAGAGACGTGCTGCACTTAATTGTTTAGAGAATACATATCTGCATCAAATTGATTGGCAAAGGTTTAATGCAAATCCGACCATGTGGGGACGGGGATTGAGCAAGGGGCGGAGTGAATCAATTTAATCTAGAGAATTAATTGAAAAATTGAATTTCAACTTCAAAGATTAATTAACAAGACGTTTCAGTACAATTAAGAAAAGTATATTTGTGGCCTTATAACGTCCGATAAAAAAATTAGGACCATTAGGACGTTATATGAAGAGAAGCTTTTACTCAAAGTGATATTAGCTATTGTCGTTGCGTCAAAATTTCTTGAAATTTGGATTATTGCAAACAAACTTATAGTCCAAAGCAACATAATCTTTCTAGCGCCAATCTATTGCTTTATTCGCCTGACTTAGCAACATAAATCTTCATTTAGCACTGAAAGAAGAATGTTTTGTTGTTTGCAGAAGCCATTCAAAAATCTTGCATCGGCAACATTGTTAACGTACATCAACAAAAAGGCGAGAATGAAAAGTAATTTGATGCACTTTGAGAACAGACAAATCGTTGTATTGCAGCCCAATGAGATTATTTGGAATCAAAACTCAAATTAACAAACCAAAGTTTTATTTAAAGAGCGTTCGGAAACTTTTTTTTCACTTAATTAATTAATTTAGTCTCTTGTGAATTTTGCCTCTAACTCTAAATGTTGTTAACGAAGTAACTTTTCGCTGTCCTTCTTTCTGTTTCTGTGCATAATTAGTGGACGTTTAGAAGAATAATAACAAATTTAAAAGAAACTGCGCGCAAATAATTTTTATTTATTTCACATTTTAAACGATTCTCTTCGTTCCCTTTTTACGATCTGATTGCAAAGTTATATGGACGGCACTTGAGTGCCCTCTACATCATTATATTGGCCATTTCCTTTACACTCCATATATCTATATCATCTTGTTTATGGAGACACTAAAATAAATTTTCCAACGTTAATACGTACGTGCAGACTCGCACATTCAGATAGATATGTATACGTATATATCGATGATGTTCTTTCGGCAGTTTAAATAATAAATGATGCCGTTAATATCGTCATTACTCGCATTATTACAATGCTTTCACGTCTTCGATCCCATGTGGCATAATGGCTGTTAGAGCCATTGACTACATACAATCCCGATATCGAAAGACGTTAGTATTATTATCAAATGGCATTATTCTCTTGTAATATTTTATGACGGTTATCGCTGGAATATAATTGTTATCCGACCGAATGCGAATAATTAAATGTGAATTAATAATTGAACGCGATGCGACCTTAAACGGCGATATTAGTTGCGATTAATTTGTAATCGACTCATATTTTGCATTGTTCTTCGTTCGCAGCGAACCAAATCTGTTGAAAATGAGTTGATAGAGAGACGTACATGAGGAATGCTGCACGTGTCGTTGCATTATTTATATATATAAAAATAAAGAAATAATATTTCGGCAAGAGGAAACGAATGGTAGACGAAGAGAAACAATAATTCCAATCACTTTGTTGGCGTTGTTTATTGTTGGCCAATTTGTTGCGAATTGTATCGTTCCTATTGGTTTGGTGTCTGTATATAGATAGACACAGTTAATAGAGTATTTGTACCATCAGAGACGGAGGAAGGCGTCGCTTGATAAATAATTCAGATATAAGACGCTTTTTAGTTTTAGCTCTCTCATTCTTTCATTTTTTTTTACTTTTTTTTCATCATTCCAATGCTGTCCGAACAATCTCGCTCTATAAAATAGTTTGTTTGGCCGTCTGCATTCCTAAAAAGAAAAAAAAAACATTCCTACGGGATTATAGTTCCAGTCTGGTGACTCGAAAAATATCGAATTACACGAATAAAAAGGGCTGAAAATCAAAAGATACTCCATTTTCTCTTTTACATTTGCCAAACGTTGTTAACAACAGTTTATAACAAATTTCTCTTTGTAGCTCTTTAATTAATTGCCTGGATGAAAATAACAAGTCAAAATGAATGTTTCCAATTCAATCCATTCCAATCATTATTTATCGATTCTATTCAATAACAACGTCGTTCTACGTGACCAAATTTTAATAATATAATAAGAAAGGGATTTCGATTCCTTCTTTAAATTATTCGCCCTTTTACAATCGGTTTAGCCGGGTTACCGTATAGAAAACTTTCGGTATTTCTTTACTCCCAAGCGGGAAAGAATGTGTGGTAATCGATGGCGAACGTTGCGGCTATAATGATCGTTGAGGTGCAATAAAAATAATAAAAGGAAAAAGAAATTGTTTGCACATGCATCTTTGTAGAGGAATGATTCCGCACTTGTTCCGAGCTCTGTAGCAAAGTAGAGGCTCTCGAAGCAAACGAATCGACTGGAATGCGATGCACATTTTATTGCTTGCCTATATCCAGCCATAACTTATTTAAGTGTTTCTCCATTTCTGCATACAACAATGTTATTATTTAGTTTCCTCTTCCTCAATAAAAAAACAGCAACGTAAAGCAACAAGTTTTAATTTTTCCCGCTTTAATCTTTAGATGTTGAACATTCTCTGAAACAAGATTATCAGAATTTCTGAATAGATTTTCCTCATTCAATTCGATTAGAAGATAAGGTAAAAGTAACACGTGCCCTCGAGGGAAAATAATATTTATTAATAACAATCGATAATACGATGGAAATTCGATAGCATCAAATTGAAAACGCGGTAGGTACCAACGTAGCGATGGGAAAAAAACGAGAGAAGGAATAAGTGGAAAAGAGGAGAGAATCTTGACCATATGATTTTTATTACACATGACGTTCGGCTACATAAAGATATAGACTATTACGTACTAGAAGCAAACCAAAAGCAAGTAGAAGAAGAACGCGACTAGTATTTCTTCCTTGAGCACAAGAGCGAACAGAAAAAAAAAGAGAAAGATGAATTTAACCTCCTCCGACAATATTCCAAGCACGATTTCTATCAAGTGGAATCAAAAGATACTCGGGTTCGACCAGACCCTACGCCATCTAACGCGAACAGAAATATATAAGTCCGTATATATAAAGTATGTTCTTGTGTTTGACGTTGAGGGAAAAAGTCAACCTAAAAAAGCGGAATGTTACCACTGATGGGGGACGAAAGGGTCGGATCTTATTTAATTATAATTTCAAACCATTTACAAAACGTATCATCATCAATTTTCTATTTGCTCTTACAGCCTCTTTTACATCACGTCTCATTTTTAATTAACAATTGTCACCAGAAAATGTTATTTCCTTTACTCATTTTTTCTCACGTTTAGAGTTTCTCTTTTTTGCATTTTTACATATCATGGCAGAACATCAACTGCGTTACCTATTCCCCATTTAATTCGCATCAAAAGCATATTTATTCTTATTGCACGAGGAATGGCATGTCTGCTTTAATATTCCAAGAATGAAGTCTTGAAACATTCATGCGATATTCACTTCGTATAATGTTTACCATGAAGTATGCGTCGCAAAAAGTGTCCCTTGTATATCTTCCTCTGGGCCTTTCGGGGTTTCCTTTCCTTTAAAGCTTCTTAAACAACTGCAAATAAAGGTGGTGTTTGTATAGGGTCTATCTTATAAAATACATTGAGCGATATATTCCTTTACCTAGCTCATCCCTCTGTCTTTTATTTCGAAATTACTTTATACTCGTCCGAGGCGTTACATTCGAACACCGCGAAAAAGAGGGACGCCAAGGTAGGCGTTTAAACAAGAAGCGGCTCATTTCTGTATTTTGCATATTTTTTCAACTCTATATCATTTCTCCCTGTTTCTCCTCGATTTTGCTTTTGTCATTATTACCCCCATATAATTCGTTTGACATCGATCCCTCTCTTCAAGTCCTTCTTGTTTATTATCAATTACCATAATAACAAAAGTAAGGCCAAATATTGCGAAGTTCACTTATAATAAACGACAGGATCTGACAAAATTTGTGAATATATTTGCTTTCCCTCATGTATCTTACCATTAAAGTCAGTGTTTCAAATATCAATTTGTGAATTGTTGAAGACATCATAAAATTGACACAATTGGAGGTAAATCTTGGTAACATTTGGTGACCTAAGTGGACTTGGCAATCGCCATTGAATGTGTTAAAAATTTAAGAAACTCACAATTTAAGGAATGTATTCGAATTTCTTGGACTTTTGCGGACAATATACAAATTAATTTACAACGTTTCGGCCTTTATTTTTTAGGCCCTCTTCAGGATGTAATTTTTGCTACATCTACAACAACTATAACATTTTAAAAAATATTTCATTTTATATAAAAACAATTAGGCCGATTAACATTTTCTCATATTTGTCTAATTATAAATTTGTATTTGACACAGTATTAATTAATTGATTGTAAACGTAAAGTTATGAATCTCGAAATTAAAAACATTAATTTTTTATATATAAAATAATTTTTGAAATGTTATAATTGTAGATGTACCAAAAATTACATCCTGGAGAGGGTCTAAACAATAAAGGACGAAACCTTGTAAATTGATTTGTATATTGTCTGCAAAAGGTCCAAGAAAGTCAAATCAACTTCAAAATTTATTAATCATATTGGACGCAAATTTATTTGAATATGCAAAGAATGCTTCACATGATCCGGGTAATCGATTTCGCCAATGTACCGGACTATTGGAAAGCAGAAACCGAAGAAATAAATGTAAGCAAAAAATGAGAATTGGTTGCAAGAAAAGGAATTGTTCTGTCTTAAATATAACGGGGCTAATAAATTGCAAAAAAGAACAAACGAAACATTTTAAAATGTTTTATAGTTTCAGATATACACATCCATAGATTACAGTTTCTGAGCTTTCGTCCGTTCCTGAATAGTATCGTTATAACCGAGTTATTATACTCTGGGTTTATTTTTCGGTTGGAGAAATTAGGAAAAAGGAAAGGTTAACAACAAAAAGTTGCACTAAAAGATACTTAAATGGGATATTTTAATAAAGGAAAGCGTGCGAGTCAAGTGCCATCATCATTCAACGTGCAAGTGTGTTGCGCTATTAATTAAACATCACCTTCCCTCACTTCAACTTTTTCTAGTACTTCTTCTTTGCATTTGAGCGTCGCAATTTTAAGATTCTTCCGTGAGATAGGCAAATATTTAAAGAGAATTTTCCTCTGACTGGCGACAAAAAAATGAACGTTTGCAAATATAATACCAAAGTTCTGATTGCAAATTTAAGTTTTAAGTTTCTTCGCAGATAGAAGACTGGGGAGATAAATAAATGCAAACAACGTTTTCGAGATATGTATGTTAATAAATTGTACGGCAGTACAATTTTTATCGAGCTTTAGTTTCATGTTACTTTTCCTTTTTTCATTTCTGCCTTTTACATTTTAGTAAACGTCCCTCTGCTCCCTGCATATCTAATTTTGCACGATGATGTACTGTATTGTATAGGTGGGGTAGGTGTACGTGGTGGAAAATAGATTAAACGTAGTGAGCGTATATGAAGATAATGAATTCGTTACGCTTCTGGCAAACGTTTTATGTTATGTAATGGCAATTCTAAATTTACTAAAACGCAATGATAAATTTCGCCGGAATACAGAATGTAACGTTCAACAGACAGACACAAACGAACTGGCGAATAACCAGCAAAGTATTTCTCTGCGCTTCATTTTTTTTTCTCGTTGTTGTT